>VZTD01005285.1:223604-333288 GCA_013397725.1 Rhagologus leucostigma
GACTCTCATGAGTGCCTGGCACTGGGCCAATGTCAAACCATGACATCATGGCAAAGTTCTTTTGGCCTAGATGCCTTTATCTTTAAAGGTAAAAAAATGTTGCTCCTGAGATAAAGCATCAAACACCACCGAAAGGAAGAATTCTGCATTTACCCATGCCTTCATTATTTTGTTTTGCTCAGTGTAGGTGTCCATATATATTAGATGTTGAGAAATGTCATGTGTTTTAATTCCTCCTTCAATCAATGACAATTTATTTACCAATTGTGCATTGTGACATATATTCATAAAGTGGGGTGCGTAACTCATCAGTATTGTAGTTCTAATTGTTCTAAAGCTCTCTTATTCAGATTTGGGTGGTAGACACATTGCAGACTCAGGGACTGAAGAATTTCAAGTTAGGAATTCAGAGAGTTTATGCAGTAAATGACAGGATTTGAAAGTTATAAGTAGTTTCTTCAAAACAAGTAAACAAACAACAGCCAAAAAAATACAGAACCAAACCCCAACTCACAAAACAAATCCACAATGTATTAAATGAGAGGTGAAATCTAAGCTACTGCATAAAAATAACTGGGAATAGCTGTGGCCTGAGGAAACTATTGCTACAGTTTTTAGTGTGTTTGAGATTTTATTTGAATTCCCAGACAAGAACTCTCTTCTCCTGTTTACATGCATAAGCTAACTCCATGTTGCGAAAGAAAATAACAGCGTAGTGTCATCTTTTGGCCAGTATGCTACTAGAAGAACAAATGCCCACGTTTTGTTTTTGAAAGCAGCTGCCAGAAAAGACTTAAACAATTTAACAATTTAACAATTTAAATTAGATTTAAACTGCATCAAAAGCAATGTGACCAGCAGGTTGAGGGAGGGGATTCTTCCTCTCTGCTCTGTTCTTGTGAGACCCCACCTGGAGGACTGCATCTGTTGCATATAGGTAAAGCCTTATAAAATGAAGGCCTTGTTGCCTTTGTAAAATCATGGCTCAGGCCTGTTACGTTGACTAAATAGGGGGGGACCTGTAGGAACCAACAGCTGGACTGAAAGCCTCGCAGGCACCAACCTTGACATAATCAGTTTGTACCCCTGAGAATAGCAACATTAACAGAAACAAGAAGCAAACAACAGAGAGAAGATGTAGCACCTGCAAAAGGGAGTGTCGCCCTGAGTTTTGCAAACTTTTGATGTTTTCATTTCTGTGATAGAGGTCTCACACACTTTCTGTAAATACAGTTGTGTTCTCACGTACTTTCTGTAAACATAAGTTATGTTTAGCTAACGTTCTCTTGTGTTTTTATTCCTTCTCCTGAGGTGGAGAAAGTTTGATGGTCTTTTCCTTTGACCAGTGTGGTTGGAGAGGTGGTAACTTCATCCTCCAATCCATGGTCATTCCTAGAAGCAGATTTATATGATGTGAAATAAACAATGAGACCTCTTTTGGTGGTCTCAGCCTCTACCTGACTGAGCTGTGGTTCCTCTCGTGTCTGAGTACGACAAGGGAGGATACTGGCTGATAATGCAGCAAGAGTCTGTGCATGCTGTAGACAACCAATAATATTGTATTGTAGTAAAGCTAATGGCCAATGAACATGCAGCACGAATGCTAATAAACTGTATAAAAGAAGGTGTGTTAGTAATAAAGGGAGCTTTTTCGCTTTTTTGCCTGGAGCTGTTGATGTGTGTGTGTGTATGTCGTGCCCATCTCAACAGCAACACTGCATCCAGCTCTGGGGTCCTCAACATATGAAGGGAATAGAACTGTTGGAGATAGTCCAGAGGAGGCCCACCAAGATGATCAGGGGTCTGGAGCAGCTTCCCTATGAGAAAAGGCTGAGAAAGTTCGGGGTTTTCAGCCTGGAGAAGAGAAGGTTCCAGGAAGACTTTATTGTTGTCTTTCAGTACATAATGGGGGCCTGGAAGAAAGCTGGAGGACTTTTTTCAAGGACTTGAAGTGACAGGACAAGGAGTAATGGCTTTAAACTGAAAAAGGGTTTAGATTAGATATGAGGAAGAAATTCTTTACTTTGAGAACGGTGAGGCACTGCGACAGGTTGCCCAGAGAAGTTGTGGATGTCCACTCCTGGAAGTGTTGATTAGGGCTTTGATCAACACGGTCTAGTGGAAGCTGCCCCTGCTGATGGCAGGGGATTGGATCTAGATGATCATTAAGGTCCCTCCCAATGCAAACCATTCTACAATTCTATGAATATTGCAAAAGAGGTATATTTGAATGATATAGATGCTTCATTAGTCATGTAAATACTTATTTTGACATTAAATGTTGGAAAAAATATTTTACCTTTTTTCTGTAATTTGTTAAAAGCTTTTCATCTGTGCATTAATTAAACCTTAACTTGCACAAGGAAATGTGAGAATAATTCTGGGTCGGGTTGGACCCATCTTCCACTTCTTGTTCCACTGAGTGTTTAACACCTTAAAACTGAAGGGCTCCACTGATGGTGAACAGGATGGGGTCTTCAAAAATGGCCTCACCCTCTTTCAACTGCTTTAATATTTAGGAGCATTCTGGGAGTGTCTGAAGAGTGATTTTATTAAAATTCTAAATGCTTTTTAAAGTCTTTTCTCCTTTTTCCTTAAATACAATTTTATAGTTCTCCAGTTGTTACAGTGCTGTCTTCAGGTTGCCTGTGGCCTTCAAAAAGCTCTTTTATTCATGCACAAAAGAATTTTAAGTTGTAGTCAACCATTAGCAGAACAGCAATAGCTTGCTGAAAGATTATCAAAAACTGTGTAACTCTAAATCAAAATCTTTGCAGTGATGAGCATCAATAAATCTGGTCTAATATGGCAGTGAATAAATGACCATATACTCCAGCTCTATATTGAAATGAAGTTTTAAACTCTGATTACTTCAAATGATAAGCAAAAAAACCAGCTGAAGAAACCTTTCCACTTATTAGTAAATAACCATGATACTGAATCCCCTCCTTTTATAACTTTGTATAAAACACATCATGTCACATGTCTTGAATATAACAGCACAGAATTTGAATTAACACTTTATACATCCTTTTACGTTGTATTCATTAAGGAGATACCAGGGGGAAAACTCTTGATATAGAATGCATCAGTCATATGGAAAAAACTTTAAGAAAATAGCCACTGTTAAAATTCAGAAGTACATATGAGTTAAAAAGTAATTTTCTTTTAGAATAAGTACTTTTGAAAAAGAAACATAACTTAAAACAAAACTTAAAACTATAAAACAAAGATATAGGTACTACTTCCTAATAAATAGCAGAATACTGGACAACAAGGCAGAGATTAAAGGCTTTAAATTTTTTCAGAAAATATTTAGAAAGAAGGAATTCTAACTGTTCCCTTTTATATAAGCATGTCTTTTATTCTGTTTCACATAAACAAAATATTCAGATTCTATTCCCTGCTCTAATAACATAAGCTATATTAACAAGGGAAAGCTTCTGCTTTGTAATTTTACCAGAGGGTTTCTTGAAAAGTAACTCCTGGAAAGAGTTACTTGGAAAGTTTCTTTGAAGTTAGTCTTGAGAAGTAAATGAAAGTGATAAAAAGATTTTATCCCATTCTCTCACATTTCAAGAGAAAAAAGAAAAAGGATGAAAGAAAGGGAGAAAAGAAAGATGAGTTTCAGTTCACTACAGTGGTGAGACTGAACTAAAGCAGATTGTAAAGAAAAGTAAAATATGAATATATTTAGTACTGAGGTTATGCAACAAGTTTTTTGTCAAGCGATCATAGAAACACAGAACCACGTAAGTTGGAAAAGGACTCCAGAAGCCACCTAGCAAAACAGTCAAAGCAAATTCCATCTGACTATGTTGTTTTGTCCAGTTAAGATTTAAATGTCTCCAAGGGTGGAGATTCTACAAACTCTCTCAGCAACCTCATGTGTTTGCTGCCCCTCATAATGAAAAAACTTTCCCTCTGTTGAGACATAGCAACTTGTGTTTGTTACTTCTTGTCAGAAGTCTCGTTTCGAGTCCTCTGCATTTTGGGCACCTCCATTCAATGTCCCCTCTTAAGGTAACTTCCACTTGTCTCTTTACTTGGAGCAATCTCTGGGTCTGTTGTCTCTGTCTGGTCTTTGAAGACCCTGTGAATCTCCTGTTCTTCCTTCTTGATGGTGCATAGCCCATTCACCTCCTCCTGCTGCCCTTTCAGCTGGTGACTCAGCCCCTCAACCAGAGCACGTCTCAAGCCGGGAGGGAACTGGTTAGGTCCTGAAGGGAGGCACCAGACATTTCTAGGGCAATTCCAGAGCAGCAGGCACTGCCAGAGACGAGGATGGCAGCACAATATCAAAGGAGTTGTGTCTAGGTGCGGGTCTCTGCTGTGGTAGGAATATCTACTCCAGCTAGTGTTGGAGATGGTGGTACTTCCGTCACCGCACAGTTTTGAGTAAAGATTCAGGGTCCCTTTGTGCCATTGCTGCATTATGACAACTGCTGTAGCTGTGTTAACTGCCTTTGTTCCCTCCATTTAATGACATATTTTCAGGGCCTCATGTTGCTCTACCTTTAAGATTCAGATTTAGTTAGTTGATAGCTGTGTTTTAAAAAAGTCTCTTACTAAATAACACTAATAAAAAGAATCTGGAAATTGATTAAAATAATGCCAAGTACATCAATAAACATGAAAATTGCTATGTTCTTTTTTAATTTTGAAAAGCTGATCTATAATAGAGTAGTGGATATAGATGAGTTTTGAAAGTATACTGGGTGTATCTTACAACAGCATACGCTATCATCGCATTGCTTTTTGTACTCTGGTTCTGCATTGCCTCTAACAATATTCACATTAATTTAGAAGAATAGCTGCTGGATTTATTTTTCCATTATTATGCAGCTTTCAAAAAAAGTGTGGAGTTTGTGTTTCCTTAGTCTAACTTGTGGATAACTGATATCAATAACAATCAACAGCAAATAATGCTACTTGTTAAATTTATTGTATTATCACACTGATCACTCACAATGATAAGCAACATACAAATTTCTTGGAATTTCCTATAAGTAATATATGCAGAGCTGAACACTGCCTTTTAGTGTAGTTTCCTCTGCTCAGTTTTATACCAATTTATGTATTTAAATATTAAACAAATACATACATATATCCTGATACTCAACAATCAGGTGTAATCTAGAAAAACTCAAAATGCTGTCAGTATAATTTATATTTTAATGCTTATAGAATATTCTATCATATTACTTATGACATGTCTTTGCAATAGTGAAAACATAACAGCCTTATTTTTCTCTTTGCTTAAGCAAGAATTATTTCTACTGCCTTTCTAATTTATTTATTCAGTGACATTACAGTGTTTATGTTTTATTCTTCATTCTCTTTCTAATAATTCTCTATGCTCTGAGTGTGTTTTGACAATAAAGTAGTATGCTTACAATTCCAGATAATTATCCAGTCTTGTGTTATGTCTCTTGAAGTTGAATATAAAGCCTTATATGATAAATATATAATAGGATCTTAGATAAGGCTTTCTGTTCAGTTTTTCCACACATACTTACGTATTTCTTAATAGCAGAACACGTATTTGAATCAGACTTCAAAGGTGGCCCTAATTGGAGCAGAAAGTTGGACTAGGTGACTTCCAGATGTTCATTCCAACTCCAGGTGTTCTGAGTGTATGGTTTTTATGCCCAGTGGATCATGTTTGAATTCAGCTTATCTAGCTGCAAACATAGATGAGCATCTATGTCTGGTACCAGTATGTATCTTTGCAGTCAATGCAGAGATTCATGATGTTTCTGCTTTCTGTTTTCAGCCTAAGTATCTAGTGCCATCTGAGACACCTAGGTTCTCTGAATCATCCACACTGTGCTGAAAGATATGACAAAGGGCCTAGATAGATAGATTTGCTGTAGTTGGAAATCAGATGCAAATACCTCTAAACATCTCACAGTCAGGAAATATGATTCTATGTTGAGGGAAATTACTATCAGGTATATAAACACCAACTTATAATAAATATCCACATTAAGGTGACACAAGTCAATCCTAGAGATGTAATTTCTCTCCAGGAAGTACAAAAGCGGTGTTGACAACTACCGTAGATCAGAGCTGACTATACTTCACAACTACTTCAGTTCTGGTGAGACCAACCCACTTAGGTTTTAATGAGAATATTCCATAGCACTTCACAGTCGGCTCAGATTTGATTCTTCTATTTTGCATCTCTGGCCAAATTTCACTACAGTGAAAAGTACAGTTCCCAAGACAGACAATCTTGGAGGTTTTATGTTAGCTTTCTTTTGCTAGGAAATTTGACCAGTTATTTCTACTCTGTGATATTTTAAGACATTGTTAATCTATGAAATCTAGCTGTTAGCTGATGGTGATTACATTCTTTCAATGCTTTTGATGAATGACTTTTTTTGAGGACATAAAAAAAATTACAACTATTTAATAAGATTAGTTCATTCTGGCCTATCTGCTCCTTGACTTCTCTAAAAATCTCTAATAGTCTTTGTAGAAGGAAGTTATTCCTTGACAATCTTTATCAATCTTCTCCAATAAAATAACTTTGTCTATTTCTAAACTTACTTTATTATGTATTATAGTTTCTACAGATTCACACAACTGAAAGTTCAGAGTCACTGGTCTGTAGTGTACCAGGTTACCTTCATAAACTTTTAAAATATTATATCCCCTCCCTACCCTTAATGCCTCTGATATTGAAGTTGTTTTAACAAACACATTGTTCCATCAATAACAATTCCAACATAATCTCCCACCAAATGCTTCTATTTTAGTATTTTCTTAATTTATTTTCCTTTTAAAATGAAATTTAAAGGAAATTTATCTTTAATTGCTTTTACTTTTAATTTTTCTTTTCATCATCTTTCTATCTTTCACAGATATGTTTAATAACACAATGATAATGAGCAAAAAAAATGGCATATTATTATTTATATCCTTAACCATGTTTTGTTCATTCAAGATCTGCCTCTGGTCTTACTCTGTTCCAGAAATCAATGACTCTATAGATAACAAATATGAAGAGATTTTTTCAATATCCCTTCTGGCATTCTCTCAGACCAGTGAAGGTTACTAGAAGAATTCCATTAGTATGAAGGCCCTCCAGCCTATGGGCAGACTGATGGGTAGGTGTGTTTAGTCTTTGTAACTCAGTGACCAAGAGTTGGGACCCGGCTCACAAACACTGCAGTACCTTTCAATGTGTGCATATCATCTTTCCTGTGGGAATCAAGGCACAAATAGAAAATGCTTTCATAATGTGTCTTGCAATTAAATGGACCTGAAAAAATACTGTAAGGGTATAAAACAAGGGGAGAGCATCTGTTACCTTGACCTGGACACAGACCTTTTCTATGCAGAAGGTTTCTGGAAGAAAGGAGAGAAATTCACTGTCTTCTATCCTTTAAGCACCTCTCAGAGTTGCCATGACCTTTCAAAGACAATTAAGAGTGTTCTTACAATGACACTGAGCAACTCGCTCAGCACTTGTGGGTATATTCCATCAATCCCATGGACTTGTGTGTGTTCAATTTTTTTAACTGTTCCTCAGCTTGGTCATCCTCTACTGAATATGAATCTGCTTTAGACTTTGCCTCATGTTTGAGCGACCTGAGACTCCTGAAGGCCAGACTTACTATAAAGATCGAGACAAAGAAAGCATTCTATACTTTAATCTTTTCCATGTGTTTTCCTTACTAGATCATCTGCTCCATTCAGCAGAGGGCCCACACTGGGCTCTATTTTGCTTATCTTGCTCATATTAATAATTAATAATATGCTGATTTTTTTGGGTGCAATTGATGGAACTGTTCCCTTTCAAAGTACCAAGAAAATTTTTCAGAGGTAGGAGATGAATGAAACATTATTGGGGTTTTTTGCTTCATTAGATTTCATTCAGAGGCTTCACATCACATTGGGTCTGTTTGTTTTTATGGAGTGTGATTTTTCTCACAAATATCTGATGTACATTTAAAATGAGGAAAGCATACATGGCTGGTGACAATTAGGGAGACTTCTTTAAATAGGGAAAAGAAAGTAAGAGGTTATGCTGAAGGCATCTGTGTGTATGTTTTTGTATTCATATCAACAAGAAAGATTGTCACATCATGCAGGCAGTTGCAGAATGTGACAATGTAATGCACTTACCATTAGGAAATATAATAAAAAGAAGAGAAGAAAAGGGGAAAAAAAAAAAGAAAGAATAGAGGATAGAGGGTTTTTTTGTTTGTTTTAGCCTATTTCTAGCCGTACTCTGTTTCTAGTACAATTTCCTGAAAATGTTTATGAAATTCATTGCACTACTTGTAGCTTAAATTCAGAACATTATCTCTACCTCATTTATTGTGAACTACTAACTAAATGAGCTTTTCCATGTAAGTGATTATAGTTTAAGGAAAAACCTTCTAACAACTTTCAAGAGCAATGAATGAAAGATTAAGTTTCCTTTTTTATAAGAAAAAAAATATTGTCATAGCACAGATTATTTTCAAGTCCTACTCCCAAAAGAAAAGTACAAACTCCTTGACATTAATAAAGGAGATTAGAACCTTAGATGTATTGCATTTATTTATTTTGTTTTCCTTTTGGAAGGTTTTTTAGCAATGCTAAAGTACTTAGGTGACTAAGGATACAGTTCAAATAGCATAACTTCAGGCATGTCTAAAGGAGCTCTCTGGAATTCTAAAATGCTATCATAGTAAATGGGGAGGTGCAGGTCATTTTAAGAAAAAATTTGGATGGCCATATGTACAAATCTAATTCAGAATGAGATGAGTCATGCCTTAGAAGAGCTCATCTCTTTTTTCTATAAAAGTATTCTGAGATATCTTATTTAGAATTACAGAATATCCTGCTTGAAAGGCACCCACAAGGTTCACTGAGTTCAACTCCTAACATCCAGACAGGGCAAGCTAAAAGCTAAATCATATAGCTAAGAGCATTCCCCAGATGCTTCTTGAGCAGTGAAAGGCTTGGAGCCATGACTGCTTTCCTGGGGAGCTTGTTCCACCGCTTGATCAATGAACTCTTCCCCAGTATTTAATCTGAACTGTTGGTGATGCAGCTGTAAGGCATTGCCTTGTGTCCTATCACCAGACACTAGAGAGAAGAGGTCATCACCTCCTTCTCTGCTTCCTCCCATGAGGAAGTTGTAGACAGCAATGAGATCATCCCTCAGCCTCCTCAAAGCTGAACAAACCTACTATGTTCAGCTACCTTGCATAAATTATGCCCTCTAGACCTTTCATCATCTTTACTGTCATCCTCTGGACACATTCCAGTATTTTTATATCCTTCTTGCATTCAGAAAGCCAAAACTGCACACAGTACTTGTGTGGTGAGGATGCACCAGTGCTGAGTACAGCTGGACAATCCTTTCCACCAGTTAGTTGCACTGTGCCTGATGATCCCCAGGATACAGTTCGCTCTTTTGGCCTCCAGGGCAACTTGTTAACTCATATTGAGCCGGTCATCAAATAAACCCTCCAGATCCCTTTCTGCAGGTCTGTACTCCAGGCTCTTGTCCCCCAGTCTGTACGTTCATCCAGGATTACACTCTCAGTTGCAGAATTCAGTATTTGTTATGTAAATTTCATATGATTGATAATTGCCCAGTGCTCTGGTCTATTATGATCTCTCTGTAAGGCCTCTCTACCCTTCACAGAATCAACAGCTTTTCCTATTCTAGTACTGTCAGCAAAGTTATTTTGTGTGCATACAACTCCTGTGTCCAGGTTATTGATAAAAACATTGAAGAGAACTGGCTCTAAAATTGAGCCCTAAAAGAACACCACTAGTGACTGCCTGCCAAACAGGTTTTACCCCTTTTCTGTTTCACTGTCTTAGAATCTGTATCAAAACATTATCTTCAACATGCTTCAGGAATTTCTTGGACCTGTTTGTGTCTGAGGTATGACAGTCCCAGTTCAGATCTAACAAGTTGAAGTCATCCTTAAGGCCAAGAGCAACTGATCTAAAGATTTCTCTTAATGCCTTATGTAGTAATACATTGATGTCATCATACTGGATGGGTGATCCTACAACAGCATCTACTTTATCAGCTTTTCCTCTAAACTAAACCCAGAGGCTCTCAACCATGTTGGGCCTAACTGCAAGCAATGTGCAGTGCAGTCCCTCCTCTACATGAAGCACTATCCCTCCTCCTCACCTGTCCTGTCTATCAGTCCCTAAGAGACATACATTCAGTGGAAAATCTCTTGGATAACTTGAGTGAATACTAATTTTCATGGGAATTCGCAATGCTAAAACCTGTTGGTTGCTTTTCAGAAATTCAGTCCTACAACTGATGTATCCTAGGTCAATGTCAACTGCAGAAAAATTTGGTATTCATAGAAGAATTTATTATTTCTTTATGTGTAAACAAAAGATAAATAAAAGTTACCCAAATGGCAGTGAAAGGGCCCAAGCCCTTCTGAAATCAGATGAGATTTCACTGTATCTTTTCAATCCTTACAAATTACAACAGGGAAGTTACACATAAAACAGTTTACTATGAAGATGTATTTTCATCATTTAATATGCAGACCACAGGCAAACTGACATATCATATTACCCATCATAATCATGTAGCCATAAATATATGTGCCTTGAAGATACTTTCAGGAAACCTAAACTGTTGAGAGAGGATAGTCCATCATTTGTCGAGGTAGGATAAGAACACTTTGGTTTTATTTGTTTAAACCACTCTTAAAAACTTCCAGAGGGAGACCTCAAAAACTTGTATTTACCAAATACTGCTTTTTTCCACTTGTCCCATAGTGTTTCTATTACCCAAATTGCTGAACAAAACAACTGCTTCACCAATTTTGCTGTAACGTTTTCTGAGTTTGAGTCTTTCTAGATCTTCTCTTAAAAGGCATGTTTTCTGTTTTCTTCAGCTTCTACTCAATTAATTTTTTTCCTTTCCTCCAGACCTCTAATACTCTCATTAAGAGTTGTTTCGTGAAAGTCAACATAAGGTATCTTCCTTCCTGAACATTTTATTGATTTGGGAAACTGGGGAGGAAAGGAGACAAAGAGACTGCTTCAAAAATTTAAGACTTTTTTTACATTCTTATAAAACACACTTTACTACATTTGAAGTCTCACCAACATCAGATACTAGAAAACCACTTTTCTTTCACTATTTTTTTTGCTATTACTATTTCTGACTGACATACAACAATCCTATTAGTCTGCCTCAGAATTAGATTTATCTTTTCTCTTCAAAAATACTTTTTAGTCCATTATAACCTCCACATTCTTCTCTACAACACAGTGCTCAGCCATTTTCTCCTCATTTTGTAACTATGTATTTGACTTCTCCTGTCAAGTACTTTATTGAATGCAATCCTATTGATCTGGGGGTAGTTGTCCAAAGCTTTGATAAACGGACATCATAATTTTAAGTAGTAATTTTAACCTCACCAGTCTGGGCATCATACACCGTTTTCCTAAGCACAGTTTCTATCAGTCAGCTAAGCAAATAATTAAAAAACTGAATAGTACTAATCTCATAATCAATGAGATTGCAGGACTTCAATGAAATGAATTACCAATTAAGTAGTAAACCATACATAATCTCTTACATTGGTAATATTTTCCTGTAATAATTAAACAGAGGTAAGGTGGGTAGAAAAAAGGGGCTAAAGGAAAGCACTGTTAAGATTTTTGTGACCTAATTTTCTATCCATAAAAAAATGGGGTCTAATGCATCTCAAATTTAGACAAAACTATCAAGTAAAAGGAAGAGAAAGGAGTATTTCCTGTTTTACTTAAATTTAATATAGACTATAAAATACTGAAATATATTACAGAATCTTATTCAGAGTTGACTTCAGTTTTAGACAAAAAAAACCCTTTTATATTTCAAAGTAGCATGCACAAGTTCTACTCACTACAAAAATTTATGTTTTTCCTATCTAAAAAAAAAATTATCTGTATCAATGATCTGATTACTGATTCCTTCTACTGTGTGTAGAAGGAAACACTGAATTTTATATTTAAGTTTTTGGGTTTTTTTTGAAAACAAGGGGCAAAAGAAGGGGGAAAAGTTTCAACTTACATTTGTTTCTCTTTGCTGTTAAAGAGCTCGTATCCAGAAATATCATTAAATACATTTACCTACCATTATGGATATATATTTCTGAACATTTATATACACCTAAGAGTTACATGTTCAGACATGACAAAACACTGAGCCTCATACTACAAGGATAAAAGTTAGGATGCAGATACAAAGCACTAAGTGAGTTAAATAAACAGACAGCTCCTTTTCTGAGAGTGAGGAAAACTGTCCTTAATATTAGACAGAATATGAAGTTTCAATACTTAGGCTTTCCAAATAAAAGAAAAGAAGTTTTGTATAAGTGAATGATTAGATTACTGAGAGATTGAACTGTGGCTAAAATAACTTTAGGCTATATGGTACTGCCAAAGCACAATCTAACTAGCTGCTGTCACTGCTCTCAAGGAGAAGCTTGCTACATATAAATATTTATACACATACCTTTCTTTTCTCAAATGACAGCAACATCTTACAAGGACCATGGGACTGATTTTTAAGGCATTTAGATGGTTATTGTCTGCCTTCTATCACGTGCTGTGACTAAAAATCTTTTATAAAACTGTATTATGCAGTACATTAATAATACTACAAAATACAAGATATTTTTTTAGTGAAGACTTTTTAAGGCTCACTAAATAATGCTCGCTCTACTAATCAAGAATATGTGGCAACTTATATAAATCCTGAAAATGAGAGAGGATTTGAAAAGGAAGAAAATGAGCCCTAGTTCATCTCTGGGCTCATCTGTCAGTTCATTTATTTTTACATCACCTGGATCATGCTGAAATTTGTTAATGTACTTTTAGCTTAAACATCATCTACTCATCAAAAGTATATATTAGGAAGCATGAAATTACTCTGTTCTTTGCTCTACAGTGCCAGCTGCAAGCTCGGTTCATAACAGAACAGGATAAATACAGAAATCAAGAGAATACTGCTAAAGCCAAAGCCATGTATGGTCAGAGCTATTCTTTCTAATGCTGTTTAAAGTTCACTTACAGCAGCTTTGGGTTTTCATGGATGTGCTCAACAAACTTGTCTCTTTAATAACATTCCACTGTTAACAGCACGTGGGGAGGATCTTAGCTCAGAGAGGCTACTGCCTGTCTTAAACAAGGGTTAAAACACTTATTAGCAGTTTCATGGACAAAAGAACTTCACAGCAATAAAAACCCCATAGAATATGTTACATAGGAATGGAATTTTTTCTTGACGTCAGTACACTCCTGCAGGATTCTTCCTCTATACTCTACTGTCAGTTAAAAATAAACTCTAGCAGCAAAAAAGATATTTCACCATTCAGGAAGAACAGTAAAGACAGCCTGCTCCTGCTGTGCCTGTACTTTAGATTACCTTGTTGTTGTTGTTGTCATACCAAGACAGGACAAAATGATACCAAGTGCACCTCAAAAGAAAATAGCCCACTTCTTTATACACAGAATAACATAAGAAATCCACCATGCTAATATAATTAAAATATGTCCAATATTCCTCATTCTGAAGGCTCTATTTATGCCAAGTAAAACTTACTATAAAAATTGTATAATAAAATTGGTTTATTATACAGAGTCAAGGCCTTTTCTGCTTCTCACACCACCCCACCAGTGAGTAGACTGGGGGTGCACAAAAAGTTGGGAGGGGACACAGCCAGGACCATTGGCCCCAACTAACTAAAGGGATGTTCCATACCATACAGGATCATGCTCAGTAATAAAAGCTGGCTGAAAAAGAAGGAAGAGGTGTAGTGTTGTATTTTTCCCCTCCCCTGTGTTTNTGGTCTCACATTCTACCCTGCCTTGGGGCAGCAGCGTCTGCCTGGGGGAGCCATGCCATGTGCTGGCTCTCTACCTTTGGGAGCGAGCACATGTGCTGGCTCTAGGCTTCTGGGAGCCTCCATGAAATAAAAGATCTTCTGCAGCCACCATGCGGAGAGCATTCTCACCTCCTTTACCGTCACTGTGTTGCGGGGCTTCAGCTTTCCAGAGGATGCAAGGGGCAGCCTGAAAAGGCACGGGAAGCGGAACAGCCGCTCTCCCCGAGCAAGCCTCACTGCGCTCTCCGAGAAGGCTGTGGCGTGCCATACCACCGCAGGACCTCGCTCACTGCAGCAAAGAGGGGCACTGTAAGAGTAATGGTGCTTTGTCTTCCCAAGTCACCACTAGGCGGGATGGAGCCTGGCTTTCCTTTCACCTGCCTGCCCATGGGAAGTGGTGAATGAATTCCTTGTTTTGCTTTGCTTGCATCTGCAGCTTTTGCTTTACCTATTAAACTGTCTTTACCTTAACCACGAGTTTTCTTACTTTTATTCTTCTAGTTCTCTCCCTCACCCCATCAGAAGAAAATGAGCAAGCAGATGCTTAGTTACCAGGTGGGCTTAAAACACAGCAAGTCTATAAAATACATATAAAATTACATTAACTATAAATATCTCATAGCATATGATTAAATAATATAAAAATTTATTACAGAGTTCAGTCCTGTAATGTCTTGTTAATGATCTATTTATTCGTTTTGGTTAATTAATGGACTGACAATGAGTGGCTCTGCATATAAAGCAGCACATCAAATTTCAAAAGGTTTTTAGTGACTTATATTACAGCAAAACTTAAAATAACGTTGTTCTTATCCTGAAACAGGTTTCTTAGAAAGAGTTATCAAGCACTGTTCCCTGTCTAGGACCATTAGTTAAGTAACCAAGTGTGTAAGTGTAAGTTGTGCATTGAAGTTTTCTTGCTTGTTTGTCAGCCTTTAGCCTATTAGAAGTCATGTATTTAAACATTTACCTTAAAGAAGGAAATAAAGGGGTATATTTATTCTGTAAACTTGTAACTCCAAATACAGTTTTAAGATATTTCTGTATTTACTGTAAGCAAATAAAGTGAAGATAGAGCTTGTAAACTCAGGTGTACATTAGTGTACTTGTATGCAATTTTCATACAAATGTGATGGTATATTTGCTATATATTGCTGTCACAGGCAAGAAAAAACCTCTAGAAGTGTGAATTTCACCTGTCTTAATTTGTTGACATCCAACACAAACGGCTGATCATCTTTCAAGGTATTGAGGGAGTGAAAAAGAACACACCAAAAAAACCCACCACATTTCAGCACACTTTTACACACACACACAAACCTGCATGTAGATAAACACTGTCTTCTCTCCCCTCTTCCAATTTCACATATTTTCACCATGTCTTATACTCAGTCTGTCCAGTTCATCCAGCCAGGTCTTAAGTGGCTTAGGAGGTTGAGGTGGTATCTCTGCCTTTAATGATTTCTGCTGCTCTAGTCCTTTGTGCTCCTCCCTGGCCTGGGTCATCCAGGGCCACAGTCCCTCATGGTTGTTCCTTACCCACCTTGGGTCATCTGTGGACTGTGGTCACTCAGGAGTCCCCTCGCACTGGCACAAGCTCCCCAGAGACCCCAGTGTCTTTAGGGACTTAATGGAGTGCCTTCCTAAAACATACCTCTCCAGCCTCTAATAGCTGCTATTGTCTTTGTTAGATAGGTTTTGGTAGGGGCCCTTATTGTTTCTCTGACTGGATCAGGTTTGGTGTAGTGTACTGAAATTTTGATGCGCAATTAGTATTTTCCACTGTGGTTTTCCTTTGTCTCAAGGCAGCCAGGATCCCATTTTTACAGACACACTACAGCTCATGGTGTTTCCCTCACATGCCACAACTGCTTGCACACATACCTGCTACAGACTCCACTCTTTGCTCCAGTGAAACACAAATGTAAGACTATGTGATGAAGGTTAAACAAGTAAATGAACACTTATGCATTTCAAATATCAACATATAAGGGCTGAGAGTCATTTGCAACTGTTATTCTTGACACAAATTGTCTTTTCTTTTGAAAAAAAAAACTATTTTAGCTTTTTATTTCCACTTAGGGCATTACTTCAGTTATCATTGTCTCATTTGTAAAATTGATTTTATGTTGAAGTGTACACCAAAGAAAAGAACTTTGTGTTTCTGTTTTCTTCTGTCCATACTTTTCTCTCAAGGTTTCATACTAAATAAATGAAATGTACAAAGTAATGAACAACAAACAAAAAATGAAATACAAAAAATATCAGCCATTTACTATTTTTTTATAATTTGCTTCCATGGCTTTGAAAACTTTCTTTTTATGTGATATTGTTTTATAACCAGACAGTCCCTATCAGTTTTTAATAAAGTTTCATAACACATATCCTTGACAATGAAATCTGAAGTGCACTTTGTAATTTTTCTGGATTCATTCCTGAGGTTAAGGTTTGCAGCAGTTTTATTTGTTTTGTTTGCTTTCAATTCAATATTTTAGCTAATTACTTTCCTTTGAAGTTGATTTAACCTTGATTGTTCAGAACTCAATCATTTCACAAATTTTGTTTGGTTGATTAACTGCTCTAAATTCTGTGAAAAGGTACAGGGTTTGGAGTAAAATAGCGAAAAAGAAGAGATTTCATATGATTAATATTTTTAAGGGAAAAGTGAGGTTATTGAAATATGCTTTCTAGCAAAGTAAAATCACTGAAAGTTAACAAGATTCTTAATTTCGTGGTTGATCTTAAAATCTCATGAGAATATAAATTATAAAAAAGTTTACTAATTTTTTTTCATGATTTCAAGAGTTTCTTTTTTTCATTATTTGAGGAAAAGATAAAACTGTTCAATTACCTCATTCAACATAGTTACATAATCACAAAAATATAATGCAGATAATTTACCCATTGGTGGGTCACACTCGGAAGTCATGTGCTCTGATTTTCACGGAAGATCTTTAAGTGTCTAAGCTATAAAACTGAAAAATGTATCTTATCCAGAATTTTAACTAGAGAAATGTTTTCCCCTCCATTCTTATTATTCACATTGTTTTCAGAAAGCGTCAATTCTAACACTGTTTTTATTGCCTCATGCTAGTCTAATTCAAGAATCACTATAAATCTAGATCTCATATTTACAGAAAAGGAAGCATCATAACACAGTTAAAATTGTTATACACACACTTTATTCCCACCACTTTCCCTTATGTTAGGATCACCCTTTCACTCCCTTAGTCCTGAGGCACTGTAAATTCTCTAAAAATCTTATGGCCTGTTACTAGCAACAGCAATACTGTATTACAGGCCTGTGTGTTTATAAATCAATCATACCCGGATTCAGATGTAAATACAATAAGCAAACTTTGCCTTACCGTTTTATTGCCCAAGGAAATAATTTCTACTAAAAAATGGGGATGACAGAAGCAGAATGAGTTTTATAGACCATCAGTGCGTGGAACTCAGACTGAGGCAGAGACTATATTAACATTTTAGAGAGGAGAAGGTGAAAGAACTCTTGCTTTTGAAAGCAGGAATGTCACTTTTGTGGTAAGGACTGCTAAACAAAACAGAGTTAAACAAAATAAAACAAAATTAAAGTCTTCAGTGTCTGAGAAGAGGACAGGAGATGTTGCAAGCTGTCACCCATGACTATGTAGTATTTTGGTTTCTCGTAATCAAAACAACAAGAATACACTGAAATACACTGCAGATTCTGGAAAGAATAGCTTGTTGTCTGTTTCAGAGGCATGTTTAAATCTGGCTTGCCTTTGTCTAATTTGCATTACAGAATTGAAAGTCTTTCATACTACAGTGACTCTCCTCAGTTCAATGGAATAATGCATTAATTTGTTGAAGCTCTCCATTTAAGATTAGAACATGATAGTGCACAGATAGTGTATTTCTCATAGCTCTACTGCTAACTGCCGAGGAGTCTTGAAAGTGGTGTAAGTACACCTTATAATATCTGTTTTGAATTTAAGAACAGATTTGAGTCAGATGTCTTTAGATTAAAATCACTTTTATGCAGAGGACTAGAACTCCCACAGCCCTCTCTCAGGTTGTCATTACTCAGGTGAGAGGAGGAACTCTGTAAATTTATGCATTTTACACTTTTAGTAACACAACAATAATTCTAGGAAAGGAAAGACTCACTCAAGAGGAACAAAGCTAATTTCAGTTTCCTCCTCATAAGTTAAAAAAAGTAGCTACAAATTTCCCTGAGAATTTCCTAATTCATCAGAGTATAGGTTTGTCCAGATAAAATACAGGGAATCTTTTCTAGAGTTTTTCTTTTCTGATCAGTGACACAGCTTCAAAAATGTGAAGTCACAGGAAGAGATGAAAGATGTATATGTGCACACATGAGGTAATGTTTCATAGGGACACTCATCTGAGAACGAGGAGTTTTGGTGTCTTCCTACTACTATTTTTGTGCAATATATAAACTTCTCAATGCTAATCAGGTTCACTTTCTGACATCTAGTAAAAACTACAAAACACTGTTACAGAATATGAGAAGTAGGATATACAATACAGACAGACACTGCTTCTGTGTAAGGGGCAGAACTGTTGCTGTAGTCAACAGCCCCAGCTTTCTCTGGAGGAGGAATCAAGAGTCAAAGGAGAAGGAGGGGAGAGTACAATAATGAAATACAACCAGGGGGTGAAATTTGGGTCTACAATGAGTTCCATCAAAAGAAGTGAAACAAAATAGATAAAATATACCAAGAGATACAATTCTTCTAGTAGAATCAAAATACAGTAAACCAGGATTCTCATAAATCAGAATTCTTACTGGAAAATACCAAGGAGACATGTCACAAAGAGTTTTATAGCAAGTGTAAGACACCATACATTCCCCAAGTTTAGAGGCAAAAGTTGTACTGTGTCTGGCTAGGATGGGACTACTTTTCTTAATAGCAGTTCACCTTGTACCATGTTTTACACTTGTGGCTAAAACAGCCTTAGTAACATAACAGTGTTTTATCTATTGCTGAATAGTGCTTGCACAGCATCAAGACCACCTATGTTTCTCACTCTGCTGCCCCCCAGCAAGGCAGCTAGAGGTGGGCAGAGTTTGTGAGCAAGCACGGCAAGACGCTGACCTCAGCTACCAAAGGAATATCCCATACTACGTCATACTCAATCCCATACTTACCATACTCAATAAAAGCAGGGAGAAGGCTTTCCAGAGTACCCAGACAGTCTGGATGGGACCAGCTGTTTTTCTGCTGGTAGGAGGTGGTAAGTGTTTGCCTCTTCATCACTTGTTTGTTTTTTTGATGATTTTTTTCTGTCTTTCCTCTTTCTTTTAAACTGTCTTTATCTCAACGCAAGGGTTTTTCTTACTTTTGCTCTTACCGTTTCCCCTTACTTTCCTCTGGGGGCAAGGAGTGAGCTAGCAGCTGGTAGATGCTTAATTGTTAATTGGGGCCAATTCACCACAAAAGTGAAAACAAGCTGGGATAAAAAGGTCACATCCAAGAGAGATCCTGTTAGAAAGGATGCTTGTCTTGTGTGCTTCAGCTGAGATGAGAAAGAATTATAATAAAATTACTAATTTGAAGGAAACTGTTTGTGTAATGAAAAATAGATAATACAGAAATGTAAAATGATAAAAAATAAATTACATTAAATAAAGGGTGATTAAAAAAATAAAGAAAAAACCAGAGAGAGGAATAGCAGATGCAGAACTAAAAGAAAGAAATGGGAGATGAATTCACACAGAATCTGGTTTTATTACAGTCTTTCACTGTAAAGAGTTCTTTCTGCTTTCACGCTGATTTGAAATTCATGTAACTTCACTAAATCTCACTGAATTAGAAAAAAACCACTGAAGTAATACAAAATCAGTTTAATGCTTTTAAAAATCAGACAATTTAACACATTAGGGAGAAAAACACTTTTACTATTCCTATACTATAGTGTCTATGTAGACTGTGTATCATACGCATAAAACATACATACTGCATGTACACATTATGGAGTGGATAATCTATATGCACGTTCTGCATACATATGTTGTATGTATATATGTAGATAAAAGATACATAGCATATACATCTCTGTGTGTCTACATACTATAGAAATATTTTACATAGAAAGAAAAAGCATATGTAGACAATATTCAATTCTGCCTTTATTTTTGGTTGGGTTTTTTCATTGTTGTTGTACCAAGACTCTCTTAGTCCTGAATAAATGCATGGCAAATATCATTTATCCACAGCTTATATAATAGCAAAGAGACTTCATCTGTCTAGAGAAGGAGGATAAACTCTCCTTGAAACAGACAAAAGGAAAAGAAAAAAGGAAAAGAAAAAAGAAAAGGAAAAGGGGAAAGAATCATATAATCATTAATTCTATTTTCCTTTTCCTTTGTTTGTTTTAGGAAAAGGAAAAAGAAAAAGGAAAGGAGAAGGGAAAAGACAAAAGGGAAGGGGAAGAGGAAAGGAAAGGAAGGAAAGGGAATTACTATTTACTCTCATTCCCCTTTGTTCTCATAACTCTTTCATTAGGAGTCAATAATGTTTTCAGCAATATTGTATCACAGTGTCACCTATAATGTGTTGGTGATAGAAACAAATTAGGTTAAAAAAAGGACAACCACAAACAAGTAATCGAGGAGAAATAAAACAGAAGATTTACAAACCACTGATACTGGCTTTTGAGCATTTTCCACTTTGTGGATCTTCTGTATATCACTACAAATTGCAAATGCATCTACACAGAATGCACTGGATTGGAGACTGACTTCCAGGCTAAAACCCTTGCTGCAGTTGTTGCTGGAATGCTAGCTCTAGGGAGCTCCTCCACGGACTTTTCACTGAGCTACACCAGATCTTACATGACAGAGAAAGAGCAGATAGCCAGTGTAATTCTCTGAGGCAACTTCCAGTGATCTCTGCAAAGGCTCTTACAACTGTCCAATTCCTCATCTTAGGAGAGCCTTGAAACCCAGACCACTCAAGCAGTATTAATGTCACCAATCTTTCTAAGAGCAAGACTCTGCTCTTGAAATTCTAGGCAATTTTTAGGCTCTGTTATTTTTAAATTAAGTAAATAAGTAATTCAATAGTTGTTTGCCATAATTACCAGAGTTATTAATAACAACTTCTAATAGTTATTAGGTCTATCTATTCAATTTTATTATATCTAATCACTACATTATATTTAACACAGTAACTTTTCTGGTGGGGAGAACAGACTAGACAAGTAAATGGTATTATTTTTGTTGGTTTAGAATACCTTTCAAATAAAACACTTTGCTCTTCTCTCATTTCTCTTTCCCACGATGAAAGAAATTCCTTAAAATTTATATCAAAGAATCTGAACACAGGTTTATATTTTTCAACTACTTCATATTTGGTTCTAGATACAACTAGTTTTTCATCCAGGTTGGCAGCTGCAGCCCTGAGAGGCTGCAATTGAGCTCTGAGAATATATTTCAAGACCATAAGCTTGAATATCCTCAGTTCAGACTTACTTAATATTGAGAAATATCTGTATTACACAGGGGCCTTTAACTTGTGGAGGAATTATTTGAATGAGGTTTTTCTGGTACAATCTTGAATAAATGATTATTCAAATAATCTCATGTCAACTATTTTGCATCTTCCTCTTAATAAGATAATATCTTATAAAATAAATAAGGAAAATAGTACAGAGTTTCTCTCGTGTACTCCTGCTGATTGTTAGGGAATTCTTAAATTTGATTTTGATTTTTGGTGAGGTTTTGTTTGTTTGTTTATGTTGGCTTGTTTTGTTGCTGGTTGGGGGGGGCTTTGGGGGGCTTATTATTATTGTTTTATTTTACGTTTTGTTGGAAGATTGCTTCAAATTATGTGACCTCTGTTTTCTGGGCTTAAGCATCTAACTGACTGGCCAATACGAAATTTTTCTGCCACTTGAAATAATCCACTCCTTCAAAATGAGGAACTTTGCCAAAAATATCTGCAGTATATTTTAAGGATTAAAAGGATCGCTGGGATTCTGTCACTTTGAGAATTAGGGAGATATCACATCCCCTGCATCAAAGCAGCTGCTAGCATTTTCCAAGTGCATATGGGTCTTCAACTACAAAAAATTAATTTTCTTTGGATTTATTCTCTTTCCACCCATGTCGCCATTTCAGCACAATTCCTTTTGCAAAATAGCAATAATCTGGTTTTCCATAGAAGTTAGCACATTTTTCTATTTTGTTATCTATATTTGGGGAGGAAGGGGGAGGGTTAGTAACTGCTAAATAAACATAATATTCGGAAATTGTAGATTAAATGTTTATGAGCTTTTCAAAGGATTTCATAGGGCCACAGAATGGATAAGATTGGAAGGAATCACAGTGGGTCATCTGGTCCAACCTGCTTCCTCAAGCAGGGTTATCCTTGAGCACACTGCACAGGATTGCATCCAGACGATCCTTGAATGCCTCCAGTGAGGGAGACTCCACAACCTCTCTGGGCAATATGTTCCAGTGCATGGTTCCCTACATAGTAAAGTTCTTTTTGTTCTTGATGTCCTTGGCCAGGTTTAATCCCAGATAGAACCTGGCCTTCCTTGTCTCATTTCTATTTACTCTAACAACTGTTGTTTATTCATTTCGAGATTTTCCAGCAGATTTTCCATGGGAAAAAAAGCAGCCCAACCACAGCCCCCTAACCACTGAGGACAGTAAATTTCATATTTCTCTGCATTGTTAAAAAGACTTCAGCTGACATTAAAAATCTATAGCTGAATAATGTCTTCTACAAAGTATGTTACCAGTTGCATTTGGATATTGGGGTCCCACATAACTTTTTTGCCTTAGAGTACTTCCTCTCAGTTTCATATATATTGAAATCAGGAGGATAGTCTCTGTCTCTTTTCTTCACACATCGGATCAATCCCACATTGACATATCTAGGCATTATTTCAATATTACTATTATCAGTGTATGCTGGAAGGAAATATTTTATTTCCTAAAATTATATAACTAAATCAGTCAATCATATTTCTGATATTAATTGGCTGGGGTAAAGATTATGTCTAATTTTTTTAAAATAGATGATTGACAACCACTGAAATTGCTCCTCTGTATAAGAGTAGAAGACTGAATGACTGTTTCGTTCCTGAAATTTGATAGTATCACAGATAAAATTTTGCCCAGTTTCTATAGTGGCAGAAATTGTGTCTAGCTTCAGAAGTCCTTTGGATCTGTTTTTCACAGCTGCCTTGCACAAGCTGAAAATGAACAGAATATTGAAATCAACAGTAAGGCCTAATTACATTAACTCAAACATGAATGTTATTTGATTTTTAATATAGATCTGACAGAAATTCTATTGCTGCTCCCCGTTGTCTTGCTTTACTTCCATAGTATTAGAAAAATTTAGGCATATTGATGTTTTCCTTCACTGTCTCATTGTGTGTTTTCTAACAACTCATTAAGTAATTAACCTTTTCAAAACATTCAGTTTTAACGTATCTCTGTTCATACTGACCTTTGTGAATTAGGCCATCAAAGAAGTTTTAAAAATCCCACCAAAATGGAATTTGCCTCTAAGTAATTATTTCTGGGAAAAAAAAATCTTTGTAATTATTGCCAAATTCCCAAGCTTTGTCCAAGCACAGCTGCAAAATTATTCATTAAAATACATGTGCTTTTTGAGTAGTTTTAGTACTTGTTTTATTTTTTCACTTAACATAAACATAAGAAGAACTATCCTATCTTTTTATACTACATCTTGAATCTCTTTGAAAACTAAAATTGTTACTGCAGTGAAGATTTTTTTATCCACAATGTGCTTTTTTCAGTTTTCACTTTAACGCTTACTCTTTGAAAAGCTTCGTTCCATGTGTAAAATCTTCTATAAATCTATTTATCCTCTTAATCAATGTCATCACATTATTGCATTAATTTTAATATGTTGTCAGTTTAAAACTATTATCATTTTTATTTCATCGTAACGGACCGTAGACAAAAGTTCTTTTACAATCTCTCTAAATCACCTTTGGAGACACTTTTTAAGCCTAAACCAGAAATATACTGCACTACTAGATGAAGTAGTTTCCTTCTGGTTTTGTCAATCCACAACTGAATGGCCTACAAATACACTGTCTTGTATCTGTTGCAAAAGAAACTCAAAAGGTTCTGTAAGTAGGTAAAACCTTCCCAGTTACAGCCGCATCAGTGAAGCAAACCACAGTGAGGCCTACTGCCCTAAATTGCTTACTATTTTTCAAAGGTTTTAGTGAGTGTCTGCATTTTAAAGAGGAAACTTAGTTCTGGCTCACACTTTTCAATCTTTGATTCTGTATGGTTAGGATTATTCTTTTGTTCTAACTCATAACCCATTATACCTATTTGTATCTCTTCATCAACAAAATTCTCATTTTAGACTTGCAAATCCTGTAGAACAAAAATACTCGTTTTCATATATGACTGATACTAAATCCTAGTAACAATTCTCATAGCCATCATTATGTACTTTTCTCTCATGAAGGAAAAAATCTGTTGTGTAGGAACAGATATTGATTCTATTCTCAGTTGCCTTTTCAGAACTGCATCCCCTTCCACTCTGCTTCCATTCCGTCACTTTATATAAAAAATCCTGGAGATAAGGAGAGACCATTGGAGATAAAAGTTATAAACCCACTTCTTTCAGAAAGGCAAGGAGGAGGACTCTGGATGCTATAAGGAAATGAAAAGCTATGGAAAGGACATGGAGCATGTCCTCTTGGAATATCCTTTCGAGTATGGAAAGAACAAGAAGGTCATCAGGAGCAATCAACATGAATTTACTAAGACCAAGTCATGCCTGACCAAGCTGAATGCCTGTGAAGATGAACTGAGTGCCTCCATGAATGAGCCAAGAGCAGTAAGCGCAATATATACCTTGAGTTTACCAAAGCTTATAAAATGGACTGCAGTGTCAGGAGGCTAAAACAGTATGGCAGTATGGCCTGGAAGAGCAAACTCTGAAGGCAGATGAATTGACTGAATTAAAAGGCAGAAATCACTGGAAAATCTCCAGACCTCAAGGTTGTTTTGCTACCAAAAAAGAAAAAAAAATTGTTCATTCATTTTGCAGGCTTTAGTGGAGTAATACAACTAAACCAGCAGATAACGCCTTCACACAGCAGATGCTATGACTCTACTGGGGGGCTCATATTTGTAATGCCAGAGGTTCTCTAGGGTAGAAAAGACCTAATTAACATCAGCAACCAGTCCTGTTATATTCGTATTTCAGAAGCAGAAAGTAACCTTCCTGAGCAGGTGCAGGCTTTGAATATTTTGGTTTAGCTTTACAAAAACTGCTCCATGAATCCATTAGAGTGCTAAAGCTAATGACGATTTGCCAGTTGAGAGTTTTAAAAGTAGCCCTTGAATGGAAAATTGTGGAAGAGAGATAACACTTGTGAAGGCCTTGTATATTTCGGCCGTATGTGCTAAAATTTCCTCAGGCCTTTTCAACCTCTGGAAAAAGACAATCAAGGCAAGATGATTCATCTATTCAGCAGCCATACCTAATGCATACCACCATCTGGGACTAGAATTTATTTAACTGAGTACACTCCTTTGGAAATCCAAATTCTTTGATATAACCAGGGGTTCTTTCTAAGGTACAGAAAGCCCTCAGAAGAGAACTTTTGATGTTGTTTTGTTTCCTTTGTTCATGTTGTACTAATGCCTAAATCAGGGCATTACATTTAGATGGGAAGTGGAAGGACAAAATTTGTCTCTGACATTTGCATCACCTAGCTTCTTATTTCATTTCCTAATGGTGATGGGGAAGAATTCCATTCTAGAGAAAGAATACTTTTGTAAATGATGACAAAAGCTGATGACCTAGCTTTAATTCCAACAGATCTGACTGTAAATAATTCTGTTATAATTTATTACAGATCAGATTGTAATTAAAACTACCTTGAGTTTACATGGGAATTTTTGCAGGGTTTTGTTTTGGTTTTTAATGCAATTTACCTGAAATACACGAGATTTTATATAGTAAAAGTAGAGTGAATTCTGACACTCAACATTTGGAGTTTTCATGACTGAAGGCACAATAAAGCAAGAAACTGTCAAGCTATTTTTTCCAATAAGCTATTTGACAAATAAGCTATTTTTATGAGAACAGATTATTTGTGAACCAGTACAGATTTATACAAATGTATTATTTAGCTGTGAATGGTTCCTATGGAAAAATGAAATAAAATGCAGTCTGTGAATGTTCTTAAACTTCTGTGGTTATTCCCTATTGCCATTTTTCATTTCAGTGCAGGAGAGCTCACCTAGGTGACACATAATCACATAATCTTTTTTTTTTCGGTAACTGCCTAACTGAAGCTCTTAAATGGGAAAATAACCAAATGGATGATGAGTAACAAATGAGAAAATAAGGTATCTTATGCATGTCCACATGAAAAACGAATATTTTTAATGAAGATATCAATTCTTTAAATATTTGTGAGAACTGGGTATTTAGATAGGACTATCCAGAAAATGAACAATAAAATGTACAAAAAATGTCTAAGAAGAAAATGAATTAATCTGTCTAAAGATGACTTCCTTACTATTTACATAGCAATAATCCTTAATGCTTAGAATACATCCAACAAGTTAATAAGGGCTTTTTTTGCATTTGATTTTGAACAGTAGATAGGAGGGGACAGTCTCCCTCTTTTATGAACTAGTATACGGTGAAAATACTCATTTCACCATGCCAAATAAGGCAGTTGTTTCCTAAGTATGTGCTAGGGGTTTTTTTTTAAAAAAACCTGCTTTGTTAGATAGCTACAAAGGAGCCACTAAAACCAAGCTGTTATGTTTTTACGAAGTTGCCTGCTATAGTTTTTATGAGCCCAAACTCCTCTTCACAAGTATAATAAAAGGCGACTAGCATTCATGTGTGTGTTTGATTTGTTCAGTGCAGGCAATGTAATGAGGTCTACAGGAGTTCTCTTTGTACCACTGAGTGGCTGTGTTCTTTTTACTCATGAGTGGCTGTGTTCTTTTTACTCATTATTTTTTCTCGTTATAACTTCGAACAAACAAAAAAAATACATAGAAATACTGAGTATAGGAATTTTGCTGTTACATTACTTTTAAGCAACATAAAACCAATAACTTCCAAATTACTGAGCAGTGGAACAGTTTGTCCAGAGATGTAGAGTGTCCCCTCACTGGAGAAATTCACAAACCATCTGGACACAATCCCGTGCAATGTGCTCCGGGATGACCCTGCTGGAGCAGGGAGGTTGGACCAGATGAGCCCTTGTGGTCCCTTCCAGCCTGACCCATTCTGTGACTCTGTGATATGTGTGCATGTGTGTACGCTTCTGCATGTCCACACACATGCACACTCACATTTACAAGTGTATAGAAGCCGACTTCTCATAGATGAGAAGGAGACAAAAACTGGGATTGTGGACAGACTTGTCAAATCATGCCAGGACTCGTAAATCAGCACAGCCAGCTGAAGCTAAGCTGTGTGTCTCTCTTTCTTCCAAATTTTGATGGCGTGGAAATGCATGAGCAGAGCAGCATAAGGGGAGATGACGTGTAGTAGAAGTGGGGTGACAGAAAAAATTCAGATATTTAGAAGTACTTTTGGGCACTGTGAATGAGTACAATATTAATGGATCTCATTAATTTTTTATTTTATTTCCTCTGGGCAAGCAGTGGATTTAATGCTTATTTTGGACTCTATTATTTCTGTTAACTAGTAGTAGTTAGGATTTAAATACAGAGGTAATGACACAAAAAGAGAAAGTTTAATGGTGGGAAACATTTATATTTAAATATAAAAAGATATAAGTAGGAAATAGAATTGATAGAAGAGAGACATGTAAAATGAAATATACTAAACCATATGAAAAAGAAATTATAAACAGAAAACATCAACATCATTTAAGGGATTGTAATGAGTAAACTGGAAGAAAATAGCCAACTTTCAGTAAAAAAAACATAAGTCAGAAACTGAATCTAAATACCTCTTAAAACCATATAAAATCACTTTATAAACTCCTTAATTTCAACCCTGAAATACATATCCTAAAGCACTTGCATTTATATTGGATATACTAAACTCCATTTTCAAGAATTACTAGAAAGCTTCTTCAGCAATGCTTCCACTGAATTCTACATCAAACAAAATTTTATAGAAATTCGTATTTCATCTATTCTATAGTATCAGGGGAGTTTATGCATTATTATAATATGCTTTTAAAAATAGCACATTTTAAAGAAGCTATCCTGAAATACTCGGCCAGAGGCTAAGCCCCCAGCCTGTCACTCACTCATTTCCCCAGCTAGAGTGAAGACTCCCCTAGGTGAGCATGAGCTGAAAACTCTCAGGCAGAGATAAAGACAGTTTAATAAGTAAGGCAAAGTTTCACATGCAAGCAAATCAAAGAAAGAATTAATTCACTACTTCTTATCAGCTGGCAGATGTCCAGCCACCACCTGCAAGGCAGGGCTTCAGCTTGTGTAACAGGCACAAATGCCATAATCATGAGCACAGTCACTTCCTCCTGAGCTTTTACAGCTGAGCACGATGCCATATGGTGTGGCACATCCCTCTGGTCAGTGGAGGCCAGCTGTCCAGGCTGTGTTCCCCTCAGCATCTTGTGCAACCTTAGCCTACTCACTGCAGGGCAGAGGGAGAAATAGAGAGTCCTTGCTGCTGTGTAAGGACTCTTCAGCAATAGTAAAAACATTGGTGTATTCTCAAGTTTATTTTTGTGACGAATGCAAAGCACAACAGCATACTGGTGCTATGAAGAAAGTTGATAAACCCAGTACAACTACTATGAGCTTAAGGAGAATATTTCAAGGACACACTACTGTGTGGCATGTTTGAGAAATATTAGCACCTATCTGCTATACAAGTACTTCTCAAAATATGTAGATTTGTGGCTTTAAAGGGATAGATGAGCTGGGAACTACAAGATGAGGATTCTCATCTTACAGGCTTGCCTGAGGAAAATAAACAGCGTTTATTGCATTATTTTTGGTTGTTAGGAATACAAGAAACAGTAACTACTTTTTCCATAACTTGCAACTGGACAAAAGTCGAAAGTGTCAATGAAACAGGCAGTGACAAAAGACAGTGATAACAACAAACATAAAAGCAGACTGAATCTTAAAATCAGTGGCCTTGTCTGCAGACACGCATGATTCAGAGCCTTAAATTCTAATTACTTCACAGACTTCTGACCAGCATGAGTTTTCAGGACACATTTCCTTTCAGTTCTACTCAGTTCGTCTTGTAGGTCTTCTTCATTCTGCTTTGATGTCTATACAAATACCCTTCCTCATGACTGTTCAAAGAAAGAGTAGGTATTGGTTGTAGGCCAGGGACATTATCAAGAAATTTATTTCAGATCAGGAATTTGTGATTTCTCTATACAGGAACTTGTCCTTGAAACCACACTAACATTAGGAATTTAAATTAAGACCTTGATGTTGGAGCAGAGAGATTTTAGCATTGGGCCAACAGAAACTTCTTGGAGTTCAAGGATCAGAAATGCAAAGGCACATACCACCAGGGGATCTGGGAAGCACCTGGCTGAAAAGCAGTTTTGATGGAAAGAAAAAGGAAAACACAGTGAATACTAGGCTGAATATGAACCCAAAAATGTGCTTTTATCTCAAATAAAATAAATCTTGCCCCTCTGTGATACGGTAGGGGAAGTATGATCAGGCAAATAAAGAAAATTGTTATTCCTCTTTGCTCAGCACCGGTGAGATTGCACCTGGAACACTGCATCCAGTTTGGGGTCTCCCTGCTCAAAAAGAATGTGGAGAAACTGGAGAAGGCTACCAGGATGGTCTGCAGCCTAGAAGACCTAAATAAAAACAGAGACTGAGAGAGCTGATGTTCTTCAATCTTGAATGGAGGAACCTAAGGCATGATATAATAATGCTCTGTAACTACCTGAAGGGCAGTTACCATGATACAGATTTGATTTTAATTGAATTAAAATACAAATTACTGATATACTTAATATGATGAGTGACACAGTAACATTATTTTAATGTATGATAACTGTATACAGTAATTCAGTATTTCAGCATTTCAATCTGCATTACAGTCGAGGACAGTTACATTATTTATAAAAATCTTGAGAAGAATTATTAAGAAAAAATATTTTTTTCAGGAAGCAAATTCATGTTTTGCTCCTATTTGCTGATATTTATCAAACCCTGAAGCAGAATTATATGACAAAAAACTGGGAATGATAGAGCTTTCAGGTATTTATAGCTTTGCTAACCATTTAGTAGAAATTCTTTCATTTAATATTTCATTTTTTAATATAATTTGAATTTAACTAGGTATTAAGGCTTTCCCCTAGGCACTTGCTCCTTCATCAAATAATTGTCTAAGACAGGTAATTATTCTTTATATTCATCTTAAATATATTTTTTTATAAATGTCAAGATATAATTTTGCATTATAATCTCTGTTTCCATCATGGACAGTACATTGTTGCATGAAGTATTTTTTTTTCCCAGATGTTTCTTCAAATATGGGTAGCATTAAAAGGATCTGAATTCTACATTTGGAACAAACTGGGGCACCAGAGGAAATCTATCTATTAAACTGCCTTCTTTTCAGTGTAATCTCACCTGTCATTTGGTGGTTTAGTTTGGTTATGTTTAGGATCTTAGTCTAGGTTACATTTCAAGATGGAAAGATATTTTCCTTGGGAATCATCAAGGTTCTTTCTCTTCCTCTTTCTTTCCCTCACTCTGTAACTACAGAGAGAACTTAGGTTACCTCAACTTTGGGACCTTACTGACTAAAGTATTTCATTGACTATGGACAAGATATACACCAGCTGGAATTTACTAAAAATGTTCAGTAAACGAAAACTGCATTTTTCACAAGTTAGCAATATTTATCAATCTGATTCTGTTCCACATTATAATGCAAATTAAAACATGAAATATAAATTACCTCTGCCTACAGTTAGTCAACCTTCCAAAATTCTGATTTAACTCAAGGAAGAGAAACTACTTTTGACTCTTTTATACACTATATATGCATTCTGAATAAAATAGCGTAGCTTCATCTTTAATAAGAAGGAAGGAAGGAAGGAAGGAAGGAAGCAAGGAAGGAAGGAAGGAAGGAAGGAAGGAAGGAAGGAAGGAAGGAATGGATTGAGTAAAAGAAAGGGAAGATGGCCAGCAGGAAGGCATGCAGGAGGGCACACAGGCTGGTGTGTTTGTGCACTCTATGGTAATAGAGTTATAGTAAAAAATTATTAACTAAAAAATAAATTTGTAACAGGTATTTCTAATTTGTTAATATGTTGGGGTTTTTTCTCTTGTACTTTCCTGGCTTTTATTTCTCAATATCCTTCTTTGTTATTAATTGCAGTAAATTATATTAATTTATCCAAGTTGAATTTATTTTGCTTGTGATGGCACTTGGTGATTGATCCCTTATCTTGACCCATGGGCTTTTTAATTGGGTTTTGTCCCCCTCTCATATTGATGAGAAGTGATAGAGTGACTTGGTGGGCACATGGCATCCAGTCAAAGTCAACCCATCATACCCTTTTATTTCATTTTCTTTGCCTGCTACTATCCTGCAAGGCTTATCATCACTTTCTAGATGACTAATCTCTTTACATCTTATTTAAATGAATTGATAACCCGGTGATAACTACAACAGTACAGTAAAGCGTGCAACTTCCCTGATTCTAAGATAAGGAATTAATTTTCCTTTAATCAGAAACATAATTGGAAAACTTGCTTTTATGGAGGCAAATGAAGAAAATTGCAGAAAATTGCAGAAAATTTTGACTACAGGAATCACAAAAAGTAGTGTTTGGTTGGAAGCTAATGACATGAGTATGTTTCAAATGAAATAAAACTTAGCAAGCTATTTGTGGTGCACAACATGGGGTATTTAAACCAGGAATTAATTTAAGTCTAATTAAATTTTAGGCATTTTTTAGTCATTTCAATAATCTAGAGAGAGGGAAGAGAAAGACTCATGCAAAAGGTGATGGAAAGCAGAATAATTTCCAACCACATTAATTTATACAGTTCATAAGCTTTAATATCTGACATGACTAAAATAATGTAGTTCCTATTTCAAATTCATCAGTCTGCCTATACCCAGTTAAAAACAACATTTTTCCTTATCTCAATAACTCTAATGCCCAATTCATTGCATTAGTCTTACACTTTCAGGATTCACACTCTCCAACAGCACAAATTAGTTCTATACATATCTGAAACCACCAAAATCTTGTCAAAACTATATTTACTTTACATGTACGCATATGCATGTGTGAGTGAGTATGTGTGACTGATCAAAAAATCCCTAGCATGGAACAAGGTGCAGAGGGGATGAGCTTAAGCACTTGCAAAGCTCAGGGTAGAATATGGGGAGTGAGCACAGTTGTTGTAAAGAAAGAACAAAGGAACCACAGGGTGGCTGTCTTGGGGTGACTCTATCATGTGTATCCCCTATCATGCTCTATGCCCAAAAAGTAATATTGTGCCTTTTCTGTGCCTTTAAACTGAGCTTGAAAAAAAAAAAAACAGACGAACTTTCCAAAGCAGCTTCTCAAGGACACAGAGATTACACTCCTCAGTTGTAGTCTGACTGCGGAAGGCACAAAGGGAGCACCCTGCTTGCTTTTTCTTCAGCCAGCTGTTTTTTTTTTCCCTCTTGGCATGAGACGGAGAGCTGAATTTTGTTTCCTGGGACTTTGTTTTTTTTTTTCCTTTCTTCTCTTCTGAACTGTTTCAACAACATCAGAACACATCAGGAGAGTTTTCTCCCCGAGGCCCGGGGGTGGGCCCACGCCCTCCCCGACCAGCTCCGAGGAGGAGAGAGACCACACCTACAGAAGGACTCTGAAATCTTCCCAGGTTTCTCTCTATAGCGGGGGTTTTAATTCATTATTTAGCATCATTATCCTTTTCCTGTGTGTTTGTTAAAATAAACAGTTTTTATCTCTTTCACTTTCCTTCGAGGAAAAAATTTCCTTTTTTCCCGAACCCTGTGGGGGGAAGGGTGGTTGTAACCTGGTTTTCTCTCAGGGGCTATATTACTAGATTTTGGCCAAACCGGCACAGTGGCCAGAAGACTTTAAATAAATGCATCAGCTGTCTCTTTATCAGTTGGAGGGAACAGCTGTTTGTGCAAACACCCTTTGCTAAGTGAATCAAGAGAAGCTGTGAATGTCTTCCTGATTGAGACAGACCAGTATGGGAGAGATGTATACATGTCTCAGCCAAACCTAAAGTAAAGAAAAAATGAGTAGCCAACAAAATATATTTGGAAAATAGCAACAGGCTTGAATCTCTGTATTCCTTCCCAGTGACTGGGGCTGCCCAGTGACGTGACAGAGAGCATGTAGAGACTGGTCATGGGAATCATATTTGTGTTAGGATCTAACTGCATAGAGCAATTGCCATGAAGTGTTTATGTTGTGGTTTCACTGCACTGCTGTATCACTCTACTAAATCAAGTGAAGCATCAACTATTTTCAAATCAGTAAATTTGTTATTATTCACTGCTTGAAATATCTAAAAGAGCCTGGTCAGATAATACTGGACTCAGACAATGTATTCACACTCCCTTTAGGAAAAACAAAATTCATGTGACATTAATTTCATTAAACCTGATGTATTATTTAGAGAAATATGATTTTTGCAAGGGCTGTTTCTTAAACATTAGAATTATTTGTTGCCGTTATCTACCTTATTTTAATATTCCTTTTTCACTAAGACCCTTAAGCATTTTTTCATATAAAAGACATTAAGGCTGTACTCCTAATGTAAAACTACTTAATTTTCACCCTAAAGTCCTTATATTAATTTCAGTACACATAGATGTGAAGGAAAAAAACATTATTCTTCTTATTTGTATTTGAGTGTAAGGATACAGTTCTGGTTTTTCCATTCCTTTCCTTAAGTTCTTGACATTGCATTACACTTTTTGCAAGCTAAGGACAAGGCTGCCTCAACTTTACCATTTATAGCATTTGCTTCCCTTTAAACTGTATCATGGTCTTGGAGTCACATTATATCTTATTATTAAAAATTGAGGCAAATAAGGCATTTGTTACCTTATCCATTGTCACTATGTTTCATCCCACATGCAATGAAGGATGGAAATTCTCCTTAGGTCTCCTTCTGTTGCTCATTTATAGAAATGGTTTTTTAATGCCTTTTGCCACAGTAATGTATTGACATAACCCATGGAACAGATTACTAGAAAGCGAATTTCGAAGCTATCATCTATGCTATTAACTCACAGTTGTGGATGCTGTACAGCCTGAAATATAAGCTATTAATCGAGTGATTTCTGTGTACAAACCATGATATATGATTACTGAAGTCTATCAATGTTACAATAAAACAATTAGCTGTAACAGCCTGTCAGGGAATGTCATGGAAATAAAGTGGTAATATACATAGAAAATTGGTAACAAGGACAAAGAGGAAGCACCTCACTCTCTTGCCTCAGCATGAATGTCCTTCTGGACTAATTCTGAAGAGCATAAAAACATGCACTTGTGAAGAATCAATAAACAGAAATAGATCAAATCAAACAAGTTAAGAAACAAACTGATTGCAAGCCTAGAGAGAAACAAAATGATAGAAAAGCTTTACCCAGGAGAAGCTGACATGGGTGTACCCATTTGTTCTGTTGGAAAATAAAAACAGGAGAGTTAAAAGTTCAGGGACTAGCCCAGTGGTGAGATCAATACCAATTACAGGGGAGATGGCTTGGCTAAGAGACTCACATCCCATGCTAAGACACCAAAGCAGCAAAGGAAGGATCTGTTAAATATAAATCAATAACTGAATTTTAATTTCTTGCTTTTTAGTGACTTTTTACAACTGAAAATGCCCATGGGTCCAGGACACATTTTCAGTCCATCCAGGGCTGTCCATTCCAGCAGCTCTGCAGCAGCACTGATGTCCAACTCCAACCCAGCTCTGCCTTGCCCAGCCATGAAAGGACCTGGCTGGATTGGGGGTCACATACACTTGCTGAAATCCCAGCATATCCCCATCCTATCCCCATGGCCCTGCTGTTCTGTCTGACCCTATTTTCAGTCACTGAGTCTGAACCTGAGCCCTCACTCTGATGTCGCCTTGTCTTGGCCCCATCCCCACTTCAGAGGACCACAAGAGAGATTAAGAAACTCATGTTCTTCTCATAGTGTAAACATTAGAAACTAAACAAACAAACAAACAAAAAGAAACAACAAAACAAAACAAAAAAACACCCCACCACAAGAAACACAAAAGTACCCCACAAAAAACAAAGATGTAGAAATTATTAAAATACGAGAAATAATTTACATCACCACTCCTCTTCCCCATGTATCTACCACTTTATAATATTGCACTGAAGTAACAGCTTATAGTATTTTGATTTATAAAGTGGAAGACAGTAAAGCCAGCAAAACTTCATATGATGAAATGATCATTTCAAATGGGTATTTTTGGAAGCTTTTTACTGTACTGATGTGTGAAGACTGAACTTCAGACTTTGCAATGTATCTTAAAGCAAAACATTTTTTTGTATTAGTAATGCTCTAACAAAAATAATGAAAACTTAATTTTCCTCTTAGATTATTAAAACATACAAGAGAGGATAATAATAAATCCTATTATATCAGTAAATGCTTGCATAATTCAAATTAAGTATTCAATAGTTACAGTGTAAATTTATATTCAAAGAATGTTATGGTTGCAAAATCAAAATGTAGAAGGGCCCCGATTCAATCTTGTGAATAATATTACTTCAGCTCCTTTGTTAGGATACAGCCTCTAGTCATATTAATTGTACTATAGCATCTTTATCCTATACCAGTTATTCAATAAGTTAAAAGTGTGTAATCAGGTTTCTAGAAAACACCAACTGTTTTAAATCCATTATTTTCAGTAGAATAGTTGTAGATTTCAAAAGATGAATAAAAGGAGTAGGAGCAGAACTATTTGTTCTTGAGGCTGTGGAAGCTGACTGTTGTTACGGAGGATTGAAATCTTCTGTCTCCTCTGCCACTAATCTCTTAGAGAGAAATATGGAGCAATTCAGTCTTTTGCGTGTGTGTGCTGGTTTTTTTGCTTGTTTGGGTTTTTTCCTCTTTTACTTCTTTCTTATGCCTAGGAATAATATATAAGAAATAACTACTACTACATAAACTTAAATGGCTTCCAAAATCTTATTAATTATGTAAAAATGTGTACGTTCAATTCACAAGAAGTGTTGATACAGGTATTATCACGGTGTTAATTTTACAAAGAGCCAGGCAGCTCCAGAGATTTGTTTAAATGGACTTAAAAGCCATTAATGGTACTGATTACCTCCAAGAAGCACCTCATTATTAACACCACCATTTTGCACTTTGACCCTGTGGCAGTATTTCTTTTCGTTTTCCTTCAAGATTTTGAGTCTGTAAAACGTAAAAAGAAAAACCAAATTACAATTCAGCTTACCTGTTCTGCAAAATGGGATCTCTGTTAAGAAAGTAGGCATCACCTTATGCAGTGTAAATGACCTGTGTCATTGCAACATTAGTATTGCATACTGGTAATAGATTGATACGATAAATAGTAGCAGGGTTTTTTTTTTAAAGTGTCAATCTATAAGGTATATAACATTTTGATTTTTTTTTTCAAAAGGGGTAAATGGATTCTATTTACACTTAGACTTCCCCTTGAGACAGTGGTTTGACTCTGTCCTGTTCTGTCCATAGCTATTTATTCACACTTGCAAGAGTTTAAGCTGGCTTTAGGGTTCAAATAACCCTTTAAAAGTGTATAAAAACCCCCCAAACCAAACAAATAACCCTCCCTATCTTCTTCTTTTCTACCTTTGTGTTAAATATTTTGCTGCCATTTGCCTACAAATCTCTTTTGATTATGATTAACAACTTGATTAAGCTGTCAATTTTGTTCTCAGCTTTTTCAGTTATGACTTCAAAATGAGAAAGGTTTCCCCCAGGTGAAACAAGACACCCAGAAAGAAGCGACCAGACTTAGGGCATGGAATTTCTAATATAAAGAAAAATAGATCTAACTTCCTTATCTTCCCAGAGCCAAGAACAAAATATGTTTCACAGAAATATATCATTCATATTTCTTGGAATACAACATTTTCACTGTTGCAAGAATAATGAATTAGTGATTTTGTGCTTCCAGATGGAGGAATTCTAAGACTGATCATGAAAAGCCACAGCCAAGAAGAGGAAAGGTGGGAAGGAGAGGTGGAAGGCTGGCCGCATTTACTTGAGATGTGAAAAAATCATGTTTTCTCAGTCTTTGCAAAAAAACCCTCACCAGTGAAGAAGCAGAGAATATTCTTTTCCCTTTGGGGACTGAAGCATACTACAGAAAACATGAAGACAGCTGCTCTTACATATTAAAGAATAAGTGTTTTACTTGCTGTGATAATTTATTTCTTTTCAAAACAAAATTAAACTAATTAAGAACAACATTAAAAACAGAACTCCACTGTGGAGTTCTTTTTATTTGAAAAAAAAATAGCAATTCCTGACTTAACAGTGCCTGACTTATTCCTACAAAACAGAAAATTAGTTAGTTCCACTGGACAAATTATATTCGTCATTATGATTTTTTAACGTGATAATATCCCGTTTCATCTCCTGTGAAAAAAAAGCTGTGTAGTGGCAGAAAACACAACAGGAAAATAACGTGGTTATATTAAGCAAATTATTCCATTTCTGAATATTTTCATAATCTGGTAATGTTTTATTTGGTGCTTGGCCCCAGGCAGCTATAGCACTCTTGGTACAGCAATATTTTTAACTAACAGCAATAATATCTTGAAAGAAAAAAAAGTAGAGCCACAGCTTTCTTTCATATTAAAAATTCTACATATATTTATATCTGTATTATACATAACATAGGACAGCTCTAGTGCAGTTAAGTATAACTGAGTTTTCCCAGATTTCTTCCAAATTCTTCGAAAAAGAGAACTTTTTTAGTTTGCCAAGCCTTTGAACATTTACATTCCATCATATGTCTCATAATGATTCTTTTCTAGAAAGCTTCATTTAACAGTACTCAGCAGCTTATACAGTTTTAAGAATAATTTTCCTTTTCTATCACAGAACATTATTACAACCATTTTGTGGAGTAATACTTATAGAATTGAGATACTGATAGGAGGGACAACTTTCTAGATAAGTTCAAGAACTGAGAGTAAAAGGGTGAGATTAGTTCTCAGTGGTCTCATCACTCACAAGCAAGAAGCAGGAATGGGAAAGCAGAGAGATTTGCCTATAGTTAAGAGCACTGAGGAACAAGGAAAAACAGTTTGGTATAGACATGAAGACCTGTGAGGGTTTCAGAACACTAAAAATAAAACACTGTGGGGATCCAGAGAGGGATCTTGTGAGACCAACTGAGTAACAACAAAGGAAATTAAATTCACAAAAGGCATACAAAACTATGTAAATATGGGGAAATTCATCTTTTTCACATAAAGTTATGGGATCTAAACTGATCATTTTCATTCTGAAAAAGTTTGTCTTAGTTATGACAGATTGCTCTAAGGAAATATCAGCCCAGTGTTCAGTAGATGTTTAAAACAGAAAAAAATATTAGATATTTTTATGAAATGAAGTATGAAGGCTGCCTTGTGAGGTATGATTAAGTAAGCTATAAGTGAAATTTAGAAAAGATAAATGAAACTGAAGTTAGAAAAATACTCAGTTATTTGAGAGGATGAATAGGAATTAGTGAATACTATTCAAACAAGAATTAGAACCCCACAGGATCTGTCTCTTTTGCTGTCAAAGTTAGGTGTAGCCTTGGCTTCTGTGGCATGCGAAAGTGAAGAGTTACAGAGAGCTCAGGTGGTAGGTTTGGTGGAATATTGCCAATGGTTATGAAGGTTTCAGCAGACCAGTGAAGCAGACACAGTCCTGCAGTGCTGGTCCTGTCCCTTTCACATGTAATCACCAGGAGAAAATGGAAGTAGAGATTCTAAGGCTTTGAATTTTTTTCTTTAATACAATACTGTCTTACACCTGAACCACAGGAAAATAAAAAAACCCCAACAAACCAACCAAAAAAACCAAACAATACAAAACCAAAATGTCAACTGTCCTGTCTTAAACTCATTTTGCCTTTTATATCTAGTGAATATGTCTAAATAAAATTCAGAGGAATTGAGAAACATATTTAAAGCACATAGGATTATTTTATTCATTAAAGGAAAAAATGCTTAAATATCACCAGTACATATCCCAAATGAGTTATGATTTGCACTTGAAAAAAGATGTTTACAAAATACATTGCAAATTCAAGACCACCCTGATTTTTCTCCTTCTTTAGTAGATTTCTTCACAACAAACTTTAAAATACTTATTTCAATACCAGTCAAACTATTAACTGACTGTTTTTTGAAATGGAGATTATATCCCTTTGGAAAACTTTCAAGAGACTGATTTTTGAAAAACTGTATTAAAAAAAAAAATTGGAGGAGAAAAATCTTGTTGAATATCTGAAAGAACTAACCAATTCACCTACATTTTCTCTGTGTGGTGAAGACACTAATTAATTTGGAACTAAGTCCTGACCATAGAGATTCCCACCCAAATGATACAGTTCAAGTGTGTGATCATGAACTTGAGAGTGAAAAGAAGGTCTTAAATTTCAGTCTGAGTATGCAACCACACTATGATTGCTCTGCTACCCGTATCTCTGTTTATAGGTATGAGGTAACCATGTAAGCTATACATCACTTTGTAAAAGCATTGTGAGTAGTGCATGGCACACATTCAGGTGAGCAGAGCTCATATGAATGCTGATCACAGAATCAGGATAGTCTCAGTTGGAAGAGATCTATTTAGGTCCCTAGGCCAACCTCCTGCTCTAAGGTGACACAGACACTGAGATTGCTCAGGGCCCTAAACATTTGAGTTTTGAATATCTATAAGGATGGATACTCCATAGCCTCTCTGGGAAACTCTCAGGAGCATCTGACTACCCACCTGCAGAATTGTTCCCTTATACAGTCAAATTGTCCTGTGATTCAGCTTGGGTCATTTGCCTCTTGTGCTTCAACTGTGCATATCTGAAAGAGTCTGGCTCTTTCTTTCTCTATACCTCCCTCAAACACTCAGTAGTCAGAGACAGCAAAAGAAAGGTCTTACTGGAGTCTTGTTTCCTGTAGGCTGAACAAACTCAGTTCTCTCACACTCTCCTTGTACTTCATGTGCTTTAGTCCTCCGATCAATGGCCCTTCCTTCACTACATTCACTCTAATATGCACATCTTCCCAAATTGAGAAGAACAAAACTGGACACAGCACTGTAGATGCATTCACTCTAGATGCTGGGAATTATCACTTCCCTTGACCTGCTACCCTCTTCTCTTATAACCAAGAATGTTGCTGGCCTTCTTTGCTTTAAGGGCACATTGCTGGCTCATGTTCAACCTTACGTCAGCCCAGATTCCAAGCCCTTTTCTGCAAAACTTGTTTCTAGCCACTTTAGTTCCAGACAGTTCTGTTGCTTGGAGGTTATGTGCATTATTCTGACCTTGGTTTAGGTATTTGCTTTTGTTATTGTAGAACATTACAACACTCCTCAGGCTATTTCTACAACCTGTACAAGATCATTCTGAATAGCAGTCCTATCCCTCCAGTTTATTGTGTGCTTTTTGTAGCTCAGTATAACTGAAAACTGGCTGAAGATCCATTCTGTCCCATGATCCCAGTCTTTAACAAAGCCATTAAAAACCACCAGCACTGGGATTGATCCCTGAGAGATGTTACTAGCAAGCAGCCCATTATTCAGCGGTTTAAGCAAAGCTGTGTAAATGAATGACTGTGAATAAAGCCCTACCAACTGAATACAGAGTTTTGCTTAAGATGAAGTCTATATATATGGAACATATTATGATTCTCTGACTCAGTACTAAGATGGAATTAATTTGTATTTTTCAATGTACTGCATGTGCTTGGTTGTTCCGGACTTTAGCATTTGAAACCACTTTATAGATGGATTTCAGAGGTAACAAAGAGTTAAAAACACACCAAATAAACAAAAGAAACCCCACACTGGGTCAGAGTAACTAAATGACTGCACTAGATACATGTCTTCCCATTCTGGATCATATAAAAATATGAAGCAGAAAAAGACGCCAAATTAGTCAAGGATTTGAGGAGAGTCATTATCATTTTACATGTGGCATAAACTAAGTATCTGTAAATAAACAAAGTGATACATTTTTAATGGTATAAAGGTCATCCGTAATCCACTGATGAGCATTTTCCACACAGCCTCCATATGGGAAAGTAGTAGATATTTTTCATTGTCATTGCTAGTTTCATGAATCAAACTCCTAGAAAAGTAGCAAGAAGCTAAGAGTCCAGTTGGCTTAGATTTCTTCCCCCTAGTTGTCTGACTCCATCCTTCGAAGGTAATGACATAAAAGAACAATGTGGCTTATTTCATTATTACCCTACTACTTCAGTGACACAAATTGCCAGGTCTCAGGATTTAAAGCTATATGCAATCATGCTAAGTGGCTAAGAAGAATTTAGGCCATTTTAACTGCAAGAAGGAGGAAAATGTTGAGCATTTGAAAACAAATCCCAGTGATAACTTTTAAAAGGTCTATGATTTAAATATGTAAATAATTTTAATGAAAACACTAAATAAAAATAATTAAGGTACAGTTAACACATGAAAGTAAAAATTAATTGATTTATCAATTTGTCAAATTTCTACCTTATCATAGATAAATTTGTATAATTAAAATCCTTATCTTAGATTCCATCTGACTTTAGCTGCTTGTAGGAGGCAAGCGTGGAAGCAGCTCATTAGTCAAAGTTCCATTTCAATCAAAATAAAGTGACTGGCACCTCCAAAGGACAATTAAAAAAATGAATGAGACAACCTACCCCTTAAAGTTAAAAGGTTTGCCAAACATCAAATAGTCTTAGGGAGATAGTATGTGAGGTTTTTTCCCACTGTTTTTAAAGACCTTCGATATTAATTCCATCTAAAAACAATGGTGGTATGAAATGTTCATTCCTGGGTGAGAAAAAGAAATAAGAATTAATTCCGAGACACATCTGAGGCCTTAACATAGAGATATTTTTGTCTCTTGAAATGAGACCTTGCTGTTTTTTCCTCCTGTAGTTGCAAGTGTTATATGCCAGGTGAAGAGAGTGGGAAAATTGCATAAGGATAGTGTATGTGATATGCCTAAAAGTCATTGCACTGGATACCAACATAATTTAAGTGTCAACTTGCATTACACAAAGATCATGTCATGCTGTAAATCACTTATTGTACTGTTGTTTATCCAATCATGCTGAAAAAGAACTCCATGTACTAGAATATAGGTAACCACAATAAAAAGGTTGTATACTGGGAAAAGCGTATTTTTTAACAGCCCCAGAATTTCAGGACCCATATACTGTTGTCCCAAATCTTGTTCTTCTGAATGTCATCTTCACCTTGACTTTTTGAGTATTTTCTTTTTCAGCAAACAATGACTTTTCTGTTATTAGTCAGATGGTTGCATCCTTCATTCCAGACATTCCAGTCCTTTATAGCAAATCATCTTCTAGATTTGGCTTTTTTTACGCTTTCCTAAGTATTGTAGAAGTCACAGGGCTCAAGGTCGAAAACCCCCTTTTGAGCCTGCAACTGTATTTGAGGTGCACATAATTTGCTAATGCACATACTGCTCTATACAAAGTATGCCCAAGAGGAGCATATCGCAGCCATCTACAGTGATCTGCTCTGGAGAGGTCAGGGAAAACAAGGGAACAGGGAGAAGGTAGGTGTGTACCTTCTACTCAATTTCCATATCCTGACATTAAAGGTGAAAAGCTACAAAGCTAAAAAACAAAAGCAGACCTTTTCAAAGCAGTGTTGAACTGGGTGGAGATTATTTCTGAGAATTCATAATTTCTAGAACCTCACCAAGTTCCAAAAGCTGCAAAGATGCCGGATAAAAATTAATTAACTCTAGGTGTTTTGATGAATTCCAAGGATTGAAGCAGTTTATTGATTTATTAATGCCATGTAACTAACTATCTATCATTAGCTATATATTCAGAATCAATATCCTCAACGTAACAGAAAAATCGCAGTTATAGTTAAACTAGAAAATGCTAATAAACACCTGCAAATATATAAAAAGCCTTGTAGCACTACTCCGAGTATATAGATCTACACATAGACACATACACCCCCTGGATGTAGGGGTTGCCATCACCCCTTCCCCATTTTTGCATATCACTGCTGCTTCTGGTCCACCTGGCGGTGAGGTGTCTTGAGAGGCGTTCCTGTCCCCTGAGGTGGGGGTCCCGTGTGCTGCCCCCACTCTGCCAGCCTGCTGTTGGGTGCTGGCTGCTCCCAGTGCACCATGGCAGGCTGCCCTGTATGATCTGGACAGGGGTCAGGGTGCCCCAGGGACACTGTTGGCAGCGACAGACTCCCTGTGGTAGCTGCTGCTTCCTCTTCACTGTCTCTCCCTATGTCACAAATTAGTCTCTTCCATCATATTTCTTTTAAGATTGACCTCTTCCGAAGTGTCTGTATTTCCCTGGTGGATGTTTAATCCTGATGATGGTCATATTCTTCTCAACCCCACTCAGACAGTTTTGTGAGTGCTGTGCACACCCCTTGGTTACACTCAAATACTTAGCTGCTGTTAAGTGGACCATTCAACAATGGTGGGGCATGTGGGTGCCTCCATAACTTCCCCTCTCCTTCACATGAATATTCCCTCTCACAGTCAGGGGAGGTTTGATGGGGGCCAGCAGAAATTAGGTAGCAGTTACACTTAGCTTGAGAATGCTTACAAACAAAGTAAAAGTAAAACTGCTTTACCAGAAAAGGAACTCTCTCACATGGCAACACAGCTCCTCAACCACCGCAGACCTTCTGCAAAAGAGCAGTTTTTCTGCCCCAGCCTCACAGGGAGGCATCAGGCACTCCTGGCAACCTGTGACCTGGAGAGCTCCATCTGCCATCAGCAGGTCAGTGGAGGCCTCTGACACGGCTGGGCAGTGACTGCAGCAGCTGCAGGGGAATGAGCTCCACAGCGCATTGGCACCATGACTGAGGAGGCTTTTACTAGCGCACTAATGAAACTGTGACTGAAATGATCTTTTTGTGCTCTTTTACACCAGATACTGAGTCTGTCTGCCTCTATTGGGTCCTCTTGAATGGTCAGAGAGGAGCCCTTCTCACTCACCCTGCCTGGGTGAACTGCCCTGCAAACTGCCCTGCAAACTGCCCTGCCGTGCCCTCACTGCTGTGCCACACCCTTCCTGACATGCCACACCCCCCCAACGTGACTCGCTGATGTGCTATGACTTTAGGCATGTTTATATTGTTGATCTATGTTTCATGTGAGAGCTCTGGTCCCTAAGTCCTTTGCACTAGGCTTATGCTAGTTTCTTCCTGTACATTTATTTTTAGTAAACCAGAAAGCTTCCTTCAGGAGAAAATCAGAAAGCAGTTATGAAAATTGTTTGCTCTCTACAAAACATATGGTCAGTGAATGAGCTGGTTTAACTACCCTCCCCATATTCCAGCAGTATAATGCATCATAGGACACTTCTCTTTTTCATACAACACACCATGAACACACTTCACACATTTTATCTGTAAATATGTCTGTATGCATTCTGTAAAAACACTATTCCTGCAGGCTGCAGGGAAGCCTACTTGTTATTCAGCTAGCTGGTTAGTTTGTTGACCTGCTGTTAACATCTATAAAAATGTGATAATGATTGAAAGGCCCAGAGACATGACTAGGACTCTGAAAAAATAGTGTGCTTGGATCACAGTCAGAACCCAGTGGCAAAAAAAATGTTTATTTAACTTTGAAAAATCCCTAACAGGCACATATGAAGTGTCACAATTAAATGGGTTTTTCTGATGCATATCAGCGTACATTCACGTACTTATCTGAGCTGTGCTATCTTCTAGGAGTTTGGGCACTTGACTCAACATGTGGATCCTTACTTTGGCAGATATCCTAAACTTGCTTAAATTTAGCTGTAAGAATCTATGGATAAATCTCCCTCACTTTGTCTCTGTTTTTATCATTCAGACAAAGTCTTTTTGGAGAGGGAAGAAGTACTGGCCTGTATTTTTTTGTGTGCTTTGCATTAATAAATATTTAAATTTATATTTTAAGTAGTATAGTTCATTTCCTCTATAGATATTTATGGAACCCTTCACACAATTCTCCTTTTCTTGGGGACAAGTATGGGTCATCTTCTAAGGACAGATGTATGAGGACTGAAGGGCTCAAGTCTGAAGAAGCAGAAGTCTCAAGAAGGTGCAGGAAGACAACAGATACAAGAAAATTGTAATTTATTTCAAGGCAAATTGGTTCTTAGGGGTCAAACAACCTTCCACTGTACATATTGACTCTCTGGTGAACTAGTTAGAGTCATAAATTTATTGAGGTTGAAAGGGATCTCCTTTCTGGAGATCATTTAGTCAAACTGCTCTGGTCAGAAAAGGCTTTGCTAGGGCAGGTTGTTCATGTTGCTGGACATCTACCATGTGCAGGAAGGTTTTGACTGGGTCTGAGGATGGAAATTCCACCCAATCTCAGACTAATCTGTTCCCAGGTTTGACTCATCCCATTACGATTTCTTTTTCTTTTACATTTAATCTGAATTTCATGTAGATAAATTTATGACTATTGCCCCTTGTTCTGTCACAGAATACCTCTGAGAAGAGTTTGAATTTGTCTTCTTTACTCCAACCCATCAGGCATTTATACACATTGATTTAGTCCCACCCCCAGTATTTCTTCAAGTCACCCATGAGAAGCAGGACTTTTGAACATGATGCTTCTGTCAGTTGTACAAAGAAAGCCACATCTGCCTTTTCTCGTTTGTGCTGGGTCTGGCTGGGATGGAGTTGATTTTTTTCATAGCAGCCTGTTAAGGTGCAATGCTTTGGCTGTGTGATCAGAATGGTGTTGATAACACACTGTGGTTTAGCTGTTGCTTGAGCAGCACTTACACAGCGTCAGGCCTTTCTCTGCTTCCCATGCTGCCCTCCCAGCAAGACAGCTGAGGATGTAAAAGAAGAAGGGACATAACCAGGACAACTGACCCAAATAACCAAAGGACTACTCCATGCCATACAGAGCCATCTTCAGCTATAAAAATCCAAAGGGAGGAGTGTTTTGGATAGGTAGCTGTTGCTTAGGGACTGACTGGGCATTGGTCTTCTGTGGGAGGGATAAGTAATTGTGTTTGCACCACTTCTTTTGTTTGCATTTCTCCTTTCTTTCCTCTTCCTCTTTCATTCATTTGTTAAGCTATTTTTATCTTGTGCACAACTTTTGGGGTTTTTTGCCCTTCCTATTATTTCTGCCCATGCTGTTTGGTAGCAAAGGAAGTTAGTGAATGGCTGTGTACTGCTTAGCTGCCAGTCACAGCCAAACCACTACATTCTTGAATTAATTGGTGAAGGAAAATACACTCACAAAGGTTAATGGAACTGCAGAAACTAAGCCAAATATCTAATTTATATGTATGTGGAGAAGAGATTGAATGTACTTGTTTTATTGTGTGTGTGTGTGGAAGGGATTCATTTCTGTTAGCAGCATTTGGAAAGTGTTTACTTAGCTATCCTGCTTCAATTATCTGAGGGAAAAGTGTAAAAAAGGGATTTATTAACATCTACATATGGTTCTTGTCATTCTCTGACCATGAGGACTCAAGATATTTTGTGTCATGCTCTGTTGTTGCTTGCTTTGAACTAAATGACTGCTAAAAATGTTATGCACTTAGCGCCCTCTCTGGAAGTGTTAATCATGATACTGCCAGGCCAGGACTTGATGTATAGGCGCTGAATAATCCTGCCTTGATGGAAATTAATTTGGATAGAATAGCAAGTTAGCCTCATCAAACAAACTGTTCCTGTTAACAGCAAAATTGATACAACATGGCAACCCATGCCACCACTTAGATTTGGAGTTCAGCCTGTTCAACAAGATGGCTGAAATAAACATTCAACTTTAACCATGCAAAAATTTAGGATCTATTTGGAAAAAAAGTGTGATGCTCACCCACTTAAGTGTATATGTTAAGAGACACATAGGATAGTTCAGGGTACACACAGACACTCTTATTCTGAAGGTTCTAGATGCTGGTGCCTTGAAGATTCTGACAGAAGTATCTCCCACCATGCTCACAGTGCCACCCTACTCTGATGTCAGAGATCAAACTGAAATTTAGGTCATAATACATCATTTACAGAATCACAGAATAGTTGGAAGGCACCTCTGGAGACCATCTAGTTCAACCCTAAAGCAGGTTACACAGGAATGCGTCAAGGTGGGTTTTGAGTATTTCCAGAGAGGGAGACTTCAGGACCCCCCTTGGCAGCCTGTTCCAGTGCTGTGCCACCCTCACTGTAAAGAAGTTATTCTTTATGTTGAGGTGGAATTTCTAGTGTCTTAGTTTATGGCCATAAACTTAGTTGCTTCTTCACAGTTACTTCTTCTCAGTTGCTTCTGTCTCAACAATTTTGCAAACTATTACAGTATAAATGACTACTATAGCAATGAAACTATAAACCCATTGAAAATGTTACATTCAGACCCAATCAAATATATGTCCTTCCAGAACTAAGGAATTACTTTGGGAGAAGGCATAACAATCTTCCAGATCCATTATGACCTAGTAGGAGTCCAAAATTGCCACAGGACTGCCACAGATACTCTCACATTGTAAGCTCACTGGGCTTCAAATAGAGAATTTCAGATATGGCCCATTTCTAGAGGAACACATGGAACAAAAATATGCCAAAATTTCTAGAGGAACACATGGAACAAAAGAGTTTTAGGACTTATGTTTTCCTGGCCCAGAATCTCTTTTCTGTGGAAAGCATGCAGTCCCGGGCCCTGAAGTAAATGGCTGAAACACTAAGTACATATTTAAAAAACCTTCTATAAATCAAAACTTAATATTTATATTTCACAAGTATCTTCCGGTACAGACTCATGATCTTCCAACAGTGCTAACAGTGGACTGGCCAAAGCATCTGATACCATGGACACAAATCAATTGCTTAAACACATGTCCCTAGGGCCACCTAAAACACTCTAAAGCATCCCAGACATCCCCATGTCGCTGTCAGATGTAACACATGATTTATGAGACACCTCTACTGTAGACAGAGGCCAGCCTGCATCTAAAATTACTCATCTTCAAATGACACTAGAGACCGATATTTTGGCAATTACATTGAGCTCCATCATTTTACTCTCATCCAAGGAGTTTTATCCACCTGTGATTCATGGAGTCATCTGATGCAGCACAGCTGTGTGACCATGGCTAATTTTAATGTGAAAATAAATTATTAATTTGTGTGAGAATAAGTGAACTAAAGCCTTCCAGGATAATTAAAAACAAAGAAGTACAGCTGTTCTGATAGTCATAGCTGCTCCAGTATTCCAGATAAAAATCACTGTCATAGAAATGTATTAAACCCCAAGGAGCAAAAAATTAAATTAGAAAAGGATTATAAAGCCCTGAGAGAGGTGGTAAGGGACTCCAGAACACAAGCAGGTTTTTTAACAAGCCTCTCAGTCAAAGAGAAGTGGTTTGAAAGAGCCAGTCGAATTTGGAGAATCAACAAACAGCTACAAGATTGGTGCCATGGTCAGGGGTTCAGCTACTTAGGTGATGAGTCTTGCTTTGAGAAACTTGCTCTGCTGAGGGTTCATGAATGTCAGCTTCATCAAAGGAGCATGAGGACTAAACAAGGGGAATGCAGACATGCACATGCCTTTGAGGCTAGAATGTTACTGCATTGTGGAGTTGTGTTGGGATGTCTCCTATGACTGGAATGTTCGAATGAAAGGATACAGGTTCTTTAGGAAGGACAGGCAGGGGAGTTGAGGAGGTGGAGTTGCCCTCCATGTCAGTGAGCAGCTGGAGAACATGGAGCTCCACTTGAAGGTGGGTGAGCAGCTGACAGAGAGTTTATGGGTCAGAAATAAAGGGAGGGAAGGCACAGGTGACATTGTAGTGGGGATCTTCTACAGATGGCCTGTCCAGGAAGACCAAATGTATGAGTCTCTCTATAGACAGATAGGTGCAGTCTCATGTTCATGATCTCTGGTCCTCATGGGGTAATTCAATCACCCTGGTATCTGTTGGAGGGACAACACAGTGGGTCATAAGCAATCCCGAGGGTTCCTGGAGTGTGTTGATAATAACTTTCTACTCCAAGTAATAGAGGCACCAGCGAGGAGAGATTCTATGCTGGACATTGTTCTCACCAACAAGAAGGGGCTGGTGGGGAATGTGAAGGTCAAGGGAAGCCTAGGCTGCAATGACCTTTCCTGACCAGTGCCTTTCCTGCTTGCTCTGCAGCTGTCCTAATGGAACTGTTATTTCATTTCCTATGTTTTGTTGTGTTTCCTACATATTTATTGTGTTAAAACAGAAATTTGTTACTTCAACACCTCAGTTGTAGTTTAGAGGTATTCTAATGGTTTATACCTATGCTATATCTGTGATTTGGTTACTCTTGGTTATACTGAAAATAATGCCAAATAATATTTACACACACAAAGCAAAATTCCATCTAGGCCCAGTTTTGTTTAAGAGCCCTATCCCACCATGGTATTTAATGACATCATTCTAAAGGTTCACATCTCAGTTCAGGATTCCTTTTCTTGACTACAGGCCTGAGATATCTTTGTTTTTCTGCAATTTATTTTTCCAGAATGAAAAATTATTAGCACAGTGGCTACTGGGAGCTAAAGAGGCCTGTGAGAGCCATACTTATAATACCAAAAGACAAATCACCAGACTGCTTCACAGGATACAAGACCTGGATATAAGGAGTGCATGTTCTTCCATCTGATCAAGGAACCTATGCTCTCCTGGTCTTGATATAGTTTACAGTGTGAATTATAACTACTTTTAACAATAAATTATGCTGTCTCTTTTAATCATCAGTTCCAGGTCTATCTAACATGTGAAAAGTAATTTATTATGGCAACTTTGAAAGTAGTTGTTACTAATTTTTATCTCAGTATATTCTATCAGAAGACCATCCCTTACTCAAACTTTCTATACTCTTCACATGGAAAAAAGAATGTAGGAATTTTCCTAATTTGCAGATGGAAAGAGACATAATTTGATTATTGTTATAGAGAATTAAAACTAGATTCAAGAACCACATGCAGGTCTACAAGTGTATTTGCTCAAAAAAAACCCCACTCATTTTTAGTATACTGAAGACACTTGGACATAATCTATCTCTGGTGGAAAGCCAGTGTGCTTGACCTAATAAGGAATTTATCAGAAAATATAGCAGTAGATGGTGACTATCAGCCCCTCAGATTAAAATTTGACAGTGTAGACACAGGTGTAACAGGCACAGGTCTTTGCAAAAGAACAAGATAATAGCAAATTACTAGTGCTACAGCATGGCCTACCTGTAGCATCTAAAACTCTGATTTGCTTAGTTTTTACATAGAAATTATAAATATGCTTGTGTGAACATGATGGAAAAATCTTAGGCATTTTTCACCTTCCTGTAGTTTTGTCAAAATTTTCCAGATAATGTTTTCAAAGGGGACTTCTTCCCCCTGAAATCACACATCAGGCAGACAGTCTAGTTTTGCCCTTTGCTCTCAACTTTGTTTAGTGGTATTTCAGAGACTCTTGGCAATGCATTCTGAATTTGTCCAGGGAGTAACAGTTTTGGGTAGCCTAGTACATCCAATTAGGTTTTGCATTCTCTTTTCAAGTGTAACTCTTCAGATGGATGACTTGTCTGTGGTTAACATGAAATCATCCATGCAGTTAAATCTTTCATTTAAAGATTGGTGTGACTTAAGTACTTCTGAGCTGTTACACAAGCTTAAGTCTGTGAGTACCTAACCACTTGTAATACAGTATGTGAGAAGCAAATACTGTACAAAAGAAAAGCAATATATTAATGCTTCTATCAGAGTCCAGTTATATCAGAAGGAATTGTGGATAACCAAGTATGCCAGAACTCTATTCATGATGTTCAAAAGTCAGGAATGTCCTTCATTTCCTCATGACAGTTTCAACCATCCACTTCAGTTTGGCTTTGATTTGTAAGGAATGGGTTTTGATTGTTTGTTTTTGTCTTCTTTTGTTTTTAATGCTTAAAATATTTTAAATTACATGATTATGCTGAATGAGTAGGAAAAAAAAGGGATTTAACTCAGGCATTTGACATGAAGAGAGGAATTCTCATCTCAGTGCCTAGAGCTCCAGTAATTTGTAATGGTATAGAAAATGTCTCAACATCCATTTCATGCTAATTATGTAACTTAGTGAGAGATGAGAGGTGTTCACAGTAGTATTGGATCTTGAGTTTAAAGATTTAAAAATAAGAGCTTTAGTTGGGACTTTTCTTTTGGCAATATATTAATGTTTGAAATATTCTACCAAAGATAATATTTTTCTGTTTCATTTGTTTCCAAAATGAAATTCCATGTATTTAAGTGTTCAAACATATTACTGTTCTGTGGATTAACTTTTAACACATTATATATCAATTTTTTCTATATATTGCACATAATTATATTTATCTGTGGTAGTATTGCAGTTTTCATATACTGCTTTCAGATTTCTTGATGATTCTCCAGGCAGATATTGGATTTAAACTGTTCCCTGACATTAGGAAAGTACAAGTTGGTTTCTTTTTTTCATTTAACATTGGATCGGTAACTTTTTTTGGTCTCCATTAAAAAAAATTATCTCTTGCCTCTAAATGCCCTGTTTTCTAGTTTATTTTAAGTCGAGTATGTCAGAAAGCATATATGAACCTTTACAAGGCTATAATTTTTATAAACTACTCTAAATATGACATCTTCTGAAGCACAATCCATATGAAATGGAACTTGCTGATCTCATGCTGAATACCACCGAGCTTGGTCCAACAAACCAGATGGAATTTTGACCTTGTACATCGGGTTCTCTCTGATTCACCATGTCCTTTCACAATTGGAAACAACTGTGAATTGTTCTGTGCTTTTGCTAATCAGGAGCTGTTGTCATAATTAAAAAAGACACAATTCTGCAAATTCTAAAGGTACCTTTCAAAAAGGTACACAGGGGCTATAGGCAGAGTTATATTACTTTGCACCATCCATCTATGTGGCAAGTAAGACAAGGTATTGCCACACACAAGCTAGACAGTGGTGGAAAAAGACGTTTCTTTCGAGAGCAGCAGGAGAAAATCTTCAATACCATCTGCCTTCTAAGACGTGAAGGGAATTTCACATAATAGAACACGAATGACTTCTCCTATAAAGCAAGGAAACAGATTGTGAACATTTTTTTTCACCCAATAACTTATTGTTAAGTCGCTGGGCTCTCAAAGCCTGTGGTAACTTCTCTGACACATATGATTTATTTATTTATTTACTTGCTTATTTATTTTGGCAAAGGAAATGTTCTGTCATTATCTTCCAGAATGTTTTTTAAAATATAAAACCCAAAGAAAAATAAGACACAAATTTACCAAACAATGAAAAATACTTTAAATTTGAAGGCAGTAAAAAAACTTGCTTAACTCAGCTGTGATACTTAACTGACATGCTGAATTTCTGCTGACTTCTGAAGGACGGCAAATGACTGTGGGACATAATATGCATCCTGCACTTGCAATTCTTAGAATAATAAGCTCAGTATATGAGAATTTTTGTGCAACTCATTCTATAGTGCCCGAATAATTAATGTTATTTCACAAATTTTCCCATCAATTTGGAAAATGTACAGCTAAGAATTCTATGAATATTTTCATTAAAATCTTGGAATGTCAAAATACTAAAGAGAAAAAGAGAAAAAACCATGGTTTTCATTAGTCTTGGCAGTTACTTTGAGCATAAGTATTCCAGTTATGGAATGATGGCAAAAAAAAATAGCTTTATCATTTGATCTTTTTCTTTTTTGGGATGTTTTGATGTTGTAATTGCTGGTAATAACACAAGTTGGAAACATTTTCCATAAAAGCAAAAGAGTTTAATTTTAACTTATATAATGACTCACACAAGAACTCCATTTATAGACACTTTAACACTGTGAATCATTAATCTCTTTGACAAATTACAACATAACTCTATTAGATTTCCTGTTACGGACTTTAACAGATGTCTAATTAGAAACTGAGTGAATTCAGATTAACCAGTACTTGGCATATGTATGGCATCAAATCATTACTTATTGAGATAAACATTTACTCCAGGGTAAGACAAAATATTAACATTTTTCTCCATTTACAAAAAAAGAAAGAACGTTTAAATATTGCACACACACAACCTTAGTTACTAAGCAATATTTTAGAGATATAAAATAAGTATTCTACAGCATTCTTGACAAAATTCTTTTGCAGGGAAAATTATTTTTCAGAATTTTCAAACTGTAAAAACATATTAATTAAGATTAGAAAATAAGAAAACTGATGAAACAAAACCTCAAATCTTCCTATACATAAGTATCAAACAATTATATCAATGTATGTAGCCCTACATGCTTGTAAGTCACTGAACATACCAACATAATTTCTCCAACTTTTGATTCAATATCTTCTTTTTGTCAACTATTGAAATATTTTGATTGCAAGTAAAAATATGCTTGCAATTGTATATTACTATAATGCATAAAAATTTCTAGCGCTGTAATTGATTTAATTCATCATTTCTGGGCATGGAAAACTTAATATAGCCATGGTTAGTACACATACCCTTTTTTCATTATCAGATGTAGCATATTTTTGAGCTTGATCTTGTCACATGAAAGGCAAGAACATGTTTATCAGTGGAGACAGAAATCACGTCTAGGATTTGGCACCTTTGCTACTTGAATTAAATAAATTAAATAAATTAAATAAAATAAATAAAATAAATTATTTAAGAAAAAAGAGAAAAAAAGGCCAGTTCTTAGGGACACACTCAAAAAATAATCATGAATTCAAGTCCCACAGCAACATTAGTTCATAACAGCTTTGAACTGAATTTCAGGAATTTACTTCTCCAAAACACTTGTCTTTGTTGCTTATAGTTTTAGCCAAAGATAAGTTGCCTTAGGCCACATCTACTTTAAACTGTAGTTTGGAACATAAATATGTTTTTTGAAGAAATTTTCCTGATCATCCCATGCCAATCATTGTCATTTTTTAAGACACAGTTTTAAAGAGGATTGATGACAGCGAACTATTATTTTCTACTTTTTTTTCCCCCCCAAAAAAGCCCAATGCTTCCTATAGAGAAAACTTAATTGGAAATTCGTTCCAGGTGCTTGTCAAATGTTGTCCAATACCTAATGCAGAAGTGCTTGATCTACCGTATCTCTTCAAACAGCATGCCTGATTCTCTGTCTAAGCCATCATCCAAATCTATTCCAAAGGAAAAGCAAGAAAGCAACCAACACTGTAGATACAGAGGCCTTATAAAAATGGTTTTGATTTAATGATCAATTCCTGCTGAAGAACAGTGATTTTTATAAAAAATATGTTGCTACTGTAGATAGAACCTTAATCTTATCTGCAGGATATTCATAATCTCTTAAAAAACTTTGGTTTGCTTAAGGTGAGTCATTCAGTATGCTCATCCTCATTCAACTCACTTTTGAGCATATTATTCATCCACTACATCACTTGGGTAGAAATACAGCTTAGATGTGTAGACATACTTCTAAATGTTTCAACACTCAGTACTAACATAACCATTTTTAAGTACCTGACTACCACTGCAGAATCTAAAAGCCTTGCAATCACATTCTGGGTGTAGTGTGTGTGACAATACACTCTTGCAGCCCAGGAACACAATTGTATCACGTATTCCATAAAAAGAAGTGCAGCCAGCAGGTTTCACTCTCATGAGACCCCACTTAGAGTACCACATCCAGCTTTGGGGGCTTATAAGAAAGATGTGGACCTCTTATAGTGGGTCCAGAGGGACATGAATATGGTCAGATGATGGGAGCACCTCTCATATAACGAAAGGCTCAGACAGTTGGGGTTGTTTAACCTGGAGAAGGCTCTGGGGACACTTTCATGAAGGCTTCCAATACTTTAAAGGAAATTTATAAGAAAGACAGAGTAAAAAAATTTACCAGGGTGTGTAATGACAGGGCAAGGGGCAATGCCTTTTAACTGAAAGAGGACAGTTTGAAATTGGACTTGAGCAAGAAATTCTTTACTGTGAGGGTGGTGAGGCACTGGAACAGGTTGCCCAGAGAAGTTGTAGATGCCCACATCCCTGGAAGTGTTCAAGGCCAGGTTAGATGGAGCTTTGAGCAACCTGGTCTATAGTGGGAGGTTTCCCTGCCCATGGCAGGGGTGGTTTAGATGATCTTTAAGGTCCCTTGCAATCCAAAACATTCTATGATTCTATGAAATGGCTAAACACGCAGGAAAGGGACTCTCAGTAATCAATAACGTTAATAAAAACATCCCTAATCTGACCAGCAAGACACTCCAAAACCAGAATACATATACTAAGAACCTATCATCCAGAATTTATGCACTTAATCTTAAAAATTACTAGATACCTTTGGCCAGAATTTATACCACATAATTATTTTGCTATTTTACCTCATTCTGTTAAAAAGCACACCACCCCCTCAAAAAAAAAAAAATTACTATCGACCCAGGAAAAAAAATCTACCCGTAACAAAAGCAAAGCAAATATTTATTTTACTTAATACGTAGTTAAGATATTGTATACTCCTCTTTTCTGTAAGAGAAGTCAAACCTGTATTCTCTCGAGTTTTTGGCAGGTTATTCTTTTTTTGTGGACATATTTTATGCATCTGTTCCTCACTATATTATAGACCTAAGGATTAATTTTTTAAGAAAACAATAATGAAGATTAGCTACAACCTTTCTGATCTGGTGGCTAGGGGACAATTCTTGGACAGAATGAGATGACATTTTCATTTATGCCTCTATATTGGTTTTATGTTTTATCCAATGACTATTTAAAACAAGTTCATAGAGGCTAGATCTGTAGACACACTGGCATCTTTTTGATAGCTATGGGTGAAAACTACACTAGAAACTGAGACTGCTGAAATGTACTTTTAGCAGTCTATTGGATAATGATGCCATAAAACTTCCAGTGAATCTATATCTTGAGTTAGTAGTCAAGTGAAAAATTACAGCCAAGCATTTCAAAAGTTTAGCATTTACCTAATCCCTAATGGGGTTTAATTACCTTAAAGTTCATGCAGTTGTAGAACATCCATTACTTTGCCTAGGTCAAACCTTTTCTCCTGAGAATAATGATGTCACTGTATATAAATTCAGAGAATACTGCTTACCTGGCAGTCTTGCAGCAAAAAAACCCAACACCAAAGCTCCCTTCATTGAAGAAAGGGTCAGAAAGTTAATCTATTTCTCATTTAGTTATTCATATTAATATTTCAACAAATACTAATGGTATTTATATTTTAATATCAGTTTAAGGATCCTAAGTTAAATACCTTTTCTTACTCTCTATTTTGTTTCTTCTTGTTCCTCGTGAGAGTTCATTAACGGTCACAAGCCTCTCTCAGAATTGTGATTATATCAGAATATATCTCAACCTGTTCAAACCTCAAAGATGTTCTGTTACTGGACTATAATTTTGGTAATCCTCTTCTAGTGTTATTTTTCTATTTATATTCATTACCAGCTATTTTTTTTTTCGTTATCCCTCTCAACTAATTTGAATGTACTTGCTCTCTGTCATTGTTTTTTCTCCTTTTCCTGCTGTTTTCATGTTGTTCAGAACAAGAATTTTTCTGTGATGCTGCCGTGGTTGGAAATGACAGACATTTGTCCTCGGTTACAATGTAAGATGTAACCAAAAGTATGTATTCTATTATCATCTTCACAAGCTGTTAAAGCAGGTGGGGCAGTGCTCGTTATCCCCTACCATGACTCATCCTTCATAACTCCCTCCGGGAGCTGTCTCTGTTTAATGGGCTACCAAGGACCCACCACATGACTCATAGAATTACATCAGCCCATGGTGAGATGCTCCACCCAGGGGGAGGAACAAAGCATTCCCACCTGGATATAATCGGGGGTTTGGAAGAGCACAAGCAGCCTTACCTATTGGATTCTCAGAGGATAAGGGCTGCATAACCACCACTGGACCGTCCAAGGAGGACCAGACCTTTCTACAGGATCACCATTTCAACAGAACCACTTCAAAGACGACTGCAGCCATCACCCTGCCCAGCAGAGTCATATCCTGACTCTGTCAGGTTAAACTAGTATTTCTGTATTATTGCTTTGTTATATATATATGTTAGTAAAGAACTGTTATTCCTATTTCTCATATAATTGCCTGAAAGCCTCTTAATTTCAAAATTATAATAATTCAGAGGGAAGGGGCTTACATCTTCCATTCCAGGGGAGGCTCCTGCCTTCCTTGGCAAACACCTGTCTTTGAAACCAAGACAACGTTTAAAGCAGATATTTAAATTAAATAATGAATTAACAGTTTACTTTCTTTATTTGTAGAAGATATATTGATAAGTTGGAGAAAGAGATAACCACATCATCTGTAGTTTGTTCCCCATTTGGATGAGTCATTATTTTTATTATAGCATCATCTAGATTCCAACACCAAAGCCTGAATATTAATAATGTCATGCTAGCAGCCTGTGTTATCCTTTGGGCATATAATCATACTGACTACTTAGAAGACACTATAGTTTGGGAGAGAAGTAGATATTTTCAAAGGTTTTCAAGCTTGGCCTAATGTTCCTTACAAAGGAACAGGCACACACAGACTATCTGCTTCTGAAAAGCTTTCCTTGAATGCTTACCTTTGATCAATTTTCATTTCTTCTTTTTATTAAAGAATCTTCCGGAAGCCAAAACAGACTTAAAAGTGAAGAGGGAGTGATTGCAACTAAGACTGTCAGAGAGTCCACTGATTCAACACTCTCTCTAAGCAGCTTATTAATGTCAGAACTCTTGGGAAGTAATGTGTAATGTTAAAGTTGTTATAAGTAAGAAACCTCCCTAAGGTACTTGGTCATGGAGAAACTTCTACCATATTTTCCTGGGGTAAATCTTTCCTGAACACAGATGGCCACAGTAGGGAAGAAAGATGTAACCTACATTTATTGGCATTATCCTGAGCTAATATAGATAACACAGCATATGTGTTTGTTCTCAGTAACATATCTTTTTTTTCAATTGATTTTTGTGTTAGTATGATTATCATAACAATCACAACCTTTTTCCCATGACTGTCGCATGTTCTACTGTTTACCATTATTAATGATACAGTGTTCACTGCCTGTCCAAAAACATCCATCAATGCTGACAGCTTTGTCTGGGCATCGGTAGAATGTCACAAGTATTCATGAATGATTGCCATCAAAGGCCTTTTCAAAATCCTCAGGACTTTGCAGCAGTATAGAACTGAAATTCCTGAATTGTTGAGCCTTCACTGATTAAGGCTTTAATCAAAGGATATAGAAAAGGAAAGGATCAGAAAAAGGCATGGTGAAGTAAAAGATTTTTTTCCTATACAAAAATGAGCTGTCACAGAAAAGCTGATGTGGCCAAAACTACTACTTCTACCTTTTTTTTAGCTTTGACCCATCTGCCATATATACAATGCCACCTATTTAAGTATAAAAATAAGACACTTAAAACAAGCAGCGGGGTTGCCCTAAGCTCCCTATAAAGTTAGTAGAGAGAAAATACATTAAATATCTGACTTCTCTAGTGGAGGTTTTCTCTGCACTGGCCATATAGAAAGCTACTTTTCCATAAAGTTCCAATAGGTATCTTCTTTACTTCCTTAAGGTAAGGTGGGATATATATACTGATATTAGTATGTCTTCACATATGAGGCACATATTTGTTAGCCTACTTCAATTATGCAGCAACTAAACACAGATATATATGCACATACCCATAGTAACATGTTGCTGTTGTACCCAGGATGGTGAGAAATGACACAACCAAGATGTGGAGAAAATGGCTTATTTAATTAATTATAAATCGATTTTTATAACTTGGGTCACCAGCATGGCATAAAGTCATTGGTTCTCTGACCCACCACCTCTCAGAATGATTGGTGGGGGCCATTTGCAAATATGTTCTTCAGAATACTAAAACAACTCTGCTGAATAACAACAGATGCGAGATAGAGAGTTAGTTTACAAAAACCCATAGCAGTGTTTTTCATAGCTTTCATGAGAAACACAGAGTTCTCACAGAATGCTGCAGGAAACTGGAAAATTTCTCTGCTGAAGCTTTTCAGTGTTCACAGTAACATCTTGTTTATTTATCTCTATAATATTAAACTTAGCCATCTGAAAGTACAGCAAAGGAAGTATGTGGCAGGAATTATCACATGACAGACCATATCCTGCCACCTTATTCATCCTGTTCTTCTCTTTCAAAAGCAATTCTATCGATGTTAATGCTGTAAAATTAAATATAAATTAAAAATTAGTGTTTCATTTTTTGAAATAATAAAGGAATTGCATTTCTTCTGAAAAACTTGAGGGTAAAACTTATGACTCTGCAGGACTCAGAGATATCTGAAATGTTTGAATAATTTTTATATTAACCAATAAGAAAAACAAACTAGAAATGCCTTAACAAATATTACTGAAGATCTTTCTATGATAGCCATATTATATATTAAAGCAAATACCTGTCATCCAAGGTCAAGCTATAGGGTAGGATAAAGCAGAAAGATTTTAGTTGCATGTCTGTCTCTGTTGATAGACAGACTGCCATCTTATTAAGATGAAAGGTCCCAGAAGGAAAAAAAACCCCAGAATATAATAACATGTGAATATTCTTATTATCTTCTTGTGAAGCTTTATAAGAAGATTTCATCATGAATAGTAATGGGTCTGACGAACACAGCTCTGTCAGAACAGAGTGGTAACTACATCAGACAGAGTTATGTAGGCTCAACACCCAGTCTTAGGCAGACCAAACACACTTCTTGTAAACCCTCTTTTGGGTACAAACAATAGGTTTAATTTCTACTATGAACATATAAACAATCCTCTCTATTTTAATTTATTGACCATTTGAGGCAGACTGAGCTGTAGCAATAATACACTGATTATGAAGAATATGAGTCAGGTGAAGAGTAAAGTGAGTAGCCTGAATTTTAGGATGCAAAATTCCAGCTTTCCCAGGAGTTAGTCAGTTGGACCCCTGGGAAACTACCCTTAGGGCAAGGGAGCAAAAGAAAAGGAAATGTGCAGCATTGGTACAGCATTTATTCTGTGCGTATAGGGGTTTCTATGTTTTTCACTATTGCTTTAGTATTTTTTTTCAAAACTGCAACCATTTCTTTCTTTCATGAACCATTTATTTAATCACCCCATTAAACAATATTCATCTGAATTCTGAAAATAATTTTAAAAATAATATTCACCTTTCCATACTAGTCTCTACTAATACCTTTCTTCCCTTAAAATTACAAAATATATAGCATTCTTGCAAATGAGCAATTAAGAAAATAATTTTCACGCTTAAAAAAAAAAGTTACCAAGGGAATTCCACTAAGAAGAACATCTCAGGTAGTTTATCAGTTTTTCCCTGTCCTAACTCGCCAAGTGCACTGTAAGTGCAGGTTTTCCGTTAGGATAGTGCTTATTCAACTTGTCTTCAGACCATTGCTTTTGCAGGTTTATTAGCAAAATTCAGAAACACTCTCATAGTAAAGGAAATCTGGATTTTCAGTAAGATATATTTCTAATGTTTTGTAAAATCTACATCATCACAGTCATTTACACTTATGAATAGTATAGATGGAGTAAATATGTAAACAGAGATTCTAGTGGCTGTGGCTGTATGATCACTATTTCATGCCTATTTGAAATCACCTTATAGCTTATCTCCATTTTCAATGTTAAAAAATCCTGCTTCAGACCAAAATAGTTAAATTGCGTTTATTTGTATTTTACATTTTCTTTTTATTTTTTTGAATGGAAAGAATAAACTCAGCACACTTCTCTCCTGCAGGACCTGCAAAAGACATATGAGAAACTTACAATTTTGTGTTGTAGCATCATCTTAATATCTTCACCAAGAGTAGTCTGATGCCAAAAGATAAACCGAGTATAACAAAGAAATTACTATATGTGTAAATAGAGTCTGTGGACTTTTAGTTTTCACTTGCTTTTTACTTCATACTTTTTTGAAATAGAAAGCATGCAACTGCAGTCACACCTTGAAAAAATGTGATAGCACCCAATAATGTTCAGATGTTCAAAAAAAGATTAATAGAATCTCATGGATAAGATTCTGCCTGACCTCCACAGGCTGATATGTTAACATGCTAGTAACTAGTCCCACTGATTTTATTTGTTGTGACAGCAGTCCAGAAAGAATTATAATTTTTTAAGCCTAGTAGGACTGGTTGCTGTAATTATTTTTGCTAGAAAGCATTCAGAGCCAATTACAAAAAAAAAACCCCGGCACTTGAAGGAATCAGAGCTGTGTATGGTTTGGCAGGGCCTGGTTTTGTGTAGCAGGGGGGCCGCAAAGCTGGCTCCTGTGAGAAGCTGCTGTAAGCTTCCCACCATATCCAGCAGAGCCAATCCCTGATGGCTCTGAAGATGGACATGCTGCTGGCCAGAACTGGGCCAAGGAGAGAGGCTGGCAACGCCTCTGTGATGACATATTTAAGAAGAAAATCAAAACAAAGTCAGGGGTTTTTGCTGCTAGTCAGAGAAGAGGAGGGGGTGAGAATATGTGAGGGAAAACAACACGATGACACCAAGGTCAGTGGAGAAGGAGGGAGAGGAGGTGCTCCAGGCACCGGAGCTGAGATGCCTCTGCAGGCCGTGGTGAAGAGACCATGGTGAAGCAGGTTGTCCCCCTGCAGCCCATGGGTCCACAGGGGATGCAGAAATCCACCCGCAGCCTGTGGGGGAGGTGCCCACGCCGGAGTGAGTGGATGCCTGGAGAAGGCTGTGATCCAGTGGAAGACTCGGTGGAGAGAGAGGGCCCTTGCTTCCAGGCTGGAGCAGCCTGTCCTTGGAGGACTGCACCCCATGGCGCAGCAGTTTTGGGAGGACTGTGAGCCCATGGGAGGGACTCACGCTGCAGCAGGTGCGGTTTGGCTGCTGCTCGTGAGAGTGGACCCACGCCAGGAAGTCCATGGAGAACTGTCTCTCGTGGGAGGGACCCCACGGCCTCACGGGGAAGGACTCTTCTCCTGGAGCAGCAGAAGAAAATCCTGGTGATGGACTAACCAAAACCCCCCTGCCCTGCCTCCCTGTGTTGTTGGTGGGAAGGAGGGAGGGCCTGGATGGGGAAGGTGTTTTAAGGGCTTATTTTACTTCTCGTTACCCTCCTCTGATTCTGTTAGTAATAAATTTCACTTAGCAACCAAGGTTGAGCCTGTTTTGCCCTTGAAATATTTCTCCTGCTCTCCTTATCTTATCCATGAAGCCTCCATTAACCTTTTTTCCTCTTTTCCCTCCTTTTGCCCTGCTGTGGTAGGGGACGGTGAGCGAGCAACTTTCATGGGTGCCTGGCATTGGGCCAGTGTCAAACCACAACAAGCTGCCATAATAAGTCTTTCATAAGTAGGTCCTCTATCCTACTTGCTTTCTCAATTTTATTCTGATTTTAATCTTAAAAATTCATAGAAACTGATATTTGTAATAAAGGGCACTCTAGTATATGTCAGCAAAAGTAATTAGTTGTCTTAAAATACAGCATAATTTAATTACTGTGGTGTTGGAATATGAACAGATTAAATTATATGAAATATAAAGGTTATTTTCTTAATTTGTTGTAATTTAGAAATAACTTTTTTTCCGTTAGTCTAAGATAACTGATGGAAGAGAAGAACTGGGTCTGGGTCACTTTATAGCAATTTAAGTATAAGTACTGATTTGAGGAAAGTCATGGCATATTTTCCAAGCAAATGTTTTCTGTAACTGTGAGTTTTTCTGACACTCAACAAAAGTACTCAGCAGTTTTATTTAAAAAACTGTTCTGGCACTCATTAAGAAATGCCAATGATTACAAAAACAGTTGTAACAATTATGTAACCAGTAGCTCAATTAAAGGTTATTGACAACTGCTTTGAGAGAAAAGGTCTTATTTCCTCTCAGTCTTCAGGAAAACAGCTGCTGTACAAGTACAAAAGATGGGTTACTAACAGTAGGGACAGGGCAAGTTTTGACTGAATAAATTTAGTATTAAATCAGGCACTTAAGCTTGAGACAGAGGGTTTCAGAGATATTTGTCATTAAATGATTTTGCTGTGTAAAAGAAGGAACTGTTTCTTAAAGTTATGTTTGCAGCTAAGAGCATCATCCTTTCCTTGTGGATAAGTACATCCATCCCATATATAACTCCCTAGCATAAGGTTCTCCTGCAGATATCTAAATTCAAAAGTATCTGCTAGATATTTAAAAAAAAAAATCTGTATTCAAAAGCAACAATAGGAAATTTTTGTGAGCTACATGCTCATTAATAATGGAAGGTGTTAGTGATGCTGTTCTGGTTTAGTATTGTCAGATGTTTTTAAAAACATAGATCGTGCACTTTCAATAGTTATTCTCTTGCATTCATGTTTTCTTTTGCTTTGATAATAAGTGCTGCTGTGGCATCTCTGTGATATTCTCTAAATATGGTCTGGCATACACTGCTGGTTTTTTATGTTTGCATTATATTCTTTTTCTTGCGTACTCTGCATTGTCAGCAAAGATCACTTAAATGATCAGATAAAAAATATACAGTGGGATTTTCTGAAAAGAGACTCTGGGGTTCATGGCAATAAATCCATAGTCCCAGCTTTCTGAAGAGTTGTCTGCTTCTTCAGAAGTCTCTGAAGGTTAAGAAAATGCCTCAGAAAGTAAAAGAAAATCGATCTTTTGCATGCAGTAAACAACAGTTCTTCAGAGAAGTCCATCAGTTCAGCAGTTTGTTTCTTCTGCTAGCATAAAAAAGTTGTATATTAGTCTTTATCTTGTTACATTAACTGATGAAGTAATTTGTCAGCTTAAAGTACACCCAACTTTTTTTTCAGAAATGTAAACAAAACTACAATATTTAAATTAAATGTGTTTTGTTAAACTTTAAAGTTTTCATTGAAAGAAGTGATATCAAAACTACTTTCAAAGATTGGTTGTTCACCATCTCCATACATGGAGAAGACCACTGGAGGTATTCTTGAGCAGTTATATAATTTTTCTATTTATATTGAATCCCTATTGAGTAGAAAAAGTAAGTTGCTCCCTCACAGTTGTACCACTTCAATTATTACATGTGCTGTTCTACACAAATAGATTTTGTACATGATTGTGCCATAATAAGAGTACCTTATAACACCATAAAAACTCTATCATCTTCACCCTCAAAATTACCCATATATTTTAAGTTAGTTTTGCTGAATAAAATTGATTTTAAACATAATCATAAATATTTTTTAAAATTTAGCCTAAATAAACATTTTCAACACAATTTCCAGCAAGACATGTATTTAAAATTTGATTCATAACTGTAAAATGACTTGCATTTTGTGCTGGTTATAAATGAGAAGCACAGTGTCAATATATGGCCTTATATGCACTGCCTTGTGTCAAATATAAACCTGGAGATTTAATGTGTTATTATATATATATACATATATGTATATTAATACTTTCTTGATAATGCTAAAAATCAAGAAATAAGCCCTCCTAACAGGGAATAATGACAGAAAATATTCCATAAAGCTGAAGACATCCTAACAACCATCTGCATATCTTTTTATATCAGATTTTGATATTACACTGAGGAGCAGTTTGCTTTACAATCTTCTGGTAATGAGACATGAAGGTATTACAAGCCATCAACAAACATCTAAAGCCTGTCCTTGTATACATTAGTTACCTTTCTCATTTTCATTATAACAGGCAAGACACGTGGAAAGCATAGTCTTTGAAAAAACCCTAACTCTAAGGACTTGCCTTTAGACCTGCAAATAAAATGCTGACTTAATTGTGATTTTCCTGTTTCTTCTTGTGTTTCCATTAAAATATGATTAACATAAAACTAAAGTAAGTTACTAAGACTGATTTAATTATATTTTCATATGAATTTTAAATGAAATGCAGCAGAAGTGTAGCACAAATACAGTATTACTTATAACTTCCTGCAGTAGTTTATTCAGATTGTAATTTCAATTTAGTTTTAATTTCAATTTAATTGAATAATATAGTTGCACTGAATAATGAGTATAGTAATTGAACTGATGCATCCAGAGTTTATTTGTCTAGTTGAAATTATATGAAACTTTAGAGAGAAAAAATGAAAGAGAAATCTGTTTGATTTTAATCTTTCAAACTTGATATTAGGAATTTTATTAAATGTTTTCTTTATTTTCTGGATGAGAGATGTGAGCTCCCTGATTATATGCACTGGAAGCAACTATATTCTAATTGTACATTTGATTTTAGATCCATCATCTGAGTTCCCCCAGAATTCTGTTTCACAGATAAGCTATACATAGCTGCAACAAATACTCAGTTCTCTAGAAATACATACAAATATATACAAATTGTGGAACAAGCAGCTGGAGAGCAGCCCCATGGAAAGATATCTGGGGGTTTGCTGACAATGCACTCAGTAGTGTCAGTAGTGTTCCTCAGCAGCCAAAAGGGCCAGCTGCACCCTGCGGTGCATCAAACAGAATCTCCAGCCAGTCAAGAAAGGTGATTGTCCTGCCCTACACTACACTGGTGTGGCCTCACCTCACAGAATCACAGGATGGGTCAGGTTGAAAGGGACCACAGTGGTTCACTTGGCACAACCTCCCTTCTCAGGTAGGGTCATCCTAGAGCACATGGCACAAGATTGTATTCAGACAGTTCTTGTATATTGCCTGTGAGGGAGACTCCACAGACTCTCTGGGCAATCTGTTCCACTGCACGGTCACTCACACAGTAATGAATTTCATCATATTCGGATCAAAGTTCCTGTATGTGAGTTTCTGCCCATTGCCTCTTGTCCTATTGCTCACCATCAACCAAGAAGATCCTGGCTCTCTCTTCTTGGCACCTTCCCTTCAGGTACTGATAGACATTGATGAGGTCCCCTCTCAGACATCTCTTCTCGAGGCTGAACAGGCTCAGCTCCCTCACCCTTTCCTCATAAGAGAGTTTCTCAGTCTGTTGATCATCTTTGTTGCTATCCACTGGACCTATTCAAGGAGCTCCATGTCTCTCTAGTACTGAAGATCCCAGAACTGGACTCAGCACTCCAGATGTGGCCTCACTAGGGCTGAGTAGAGGGGCAGGATCACCTCCTTCAAACTGCTGGCAATGATCTTCCTAATCCACTCTAGGGTTCTCTTGGCCTTCTTGGCCACAAGGGCACACTGCTGACTCATGGACAACTTTCGTCCCCCAAGACCCTCAGGTCCTTCTCTGCAGAGCTCCTTTCCAGCAGACTTTCCACAGGTGCTTTCCCCAGCCTGTCCTGGTGCATGGGGTTATTCCTCCCCAAGCGCAGGACCCTGGATTTGCCCTCATTGAATTTTCAGAGTACTTAGGAATATAAAGCTTTTGGGGTGTGACCAGAGAAAGGCAGTCAAAATAGTGAAAGGTCTCAGGAGCAAGACTTATGAAGAGTGGCTGAGATCATTTGGTTAAGCCTGAAGAAGAGAAGTCAGAGGGTGACCTCATAGCAGCCTACATCTTCCTTAAGGGGGAAAGTGGAGAGGGAGGTGCTGATCTCTCGCTGGTGACCAGTGATAGCACAGGACGAAATGGAAAGAAGCTGCATTGGGGAAGTTCAACCAAATGTAGCCAATCAAATTAATTGATAATGGTATGTTCAATATGGAAATGTTTATGTCAGTAAGATTTTCTGATCAACAACCTTCTCAAATGGAACACCAAGGAAAAGGGAGAAATGATAAACAGAACATTTGGAGGTGTAGATCAGACAGAAACACATAATAGAGACAAAGACTGGAAACAAACATTCATTAGGCACGCAAATTTAAGTGCATAAATTGATATTGTGATCACAAAACTGCAAGCAAACCATGACTTTGAAACTGGTAAGGATAAGAACAGGAGGGTTCAGATTGTTGGTTGGGAATGTGCCATCTAATGAGGCAATGTGCATGGGAAGGTGAAACAGAAGGGAGCAAAGGAGGAACAAACAAAATGGGGCATAAAAGTGTCTGGTTGTAAATTGTGGCTGGTCAGTACACTTGTCTGACCAAGCCCTGTGCCTGATGTCTGCAATCTGTCCTATTGTCTTCTTATAGCCTTACTTTTAATTTATTTCATAGCAGGGGGAAAATATTTTTCTGTGATTTGGAAAACAGATCATGTAAGAAAAGGAAGGAGACAGGATGGGCCAACACGGTTGCAGAACAGTGCTTCACCAACAAACTCAAGTTTATATATTTATGTTTCCAAACTGCTATGCGTAAAACTGGAGAGCAACCTTCATTTTCTGATGTTTAAAACAGTGTTATGATTTTGAAGGACTAACCTAACTGATTTGAGCACTATTACATGGACTTCTTTTTCCTATTCCAGACAAAAACTCATCATTGATAAACTGTAACAGCCAGTGGTCCCTTGGCATTTTAATCTGAATTTCTTGAAAATAAGAGATTTACAGGATGGTTTTCAAGTTCAGTGAGATCTTTTTTTTTTTTTCAAAAAAGCTATTCTGTGACAACCCCAGGGGGCAGACACATCACATGAAAAACATTTATGAAATTGCTCATTGATTTCTTTCTCAGAGGTAAAATGTTCTGTACTCACTTCCTTGCAGTCTTCAATTCAAAGCATTATGCAGAAGTTAGGAATAAGAGGAATTTTTTTCTCTTCTCACCCATCATGTGGGCATCACAGGCCAAGGTCTTTAAGAGAGCACAGCTGCACCTTTCTCCTTTTGCTTTACTCTGAATTCTCAGGTCCTGCTGCCTGTGTTCCAAGCTTATCTGTAATAACATTTAACACCCCAGTGGAGGTTGACTAGATGCCAGAAAGTGCTCGGTTTTCCTTATTCTCCAAAATGTACACAAAGACCTTTGTTTGATGCCCCCTGAGAAACTGGAAGGGACTGAGATTTCTCTGAACTCAGATTTCATCACTAGCCTAACCTGCAGTCTCTTGTGAATTGAAAGAATACAAGGCAAGAATTAATTTGAATGACTACGACTACTGTTTCCAGTAGGTATTTTACTATTACCAATCCACATTAATTCTTTCTTTTTTATTATGAAAGGATTAGCATTGTTCCTCAAGATATTTCCCACAGGCTTCAAATTCCATTGAGTCTACCACCTATGTCCTCCCATTGCACCTTCTTTCATTTCTCGTCATCCTGGAGCACACTCCAAGTCAGCTTGTTTCATCATGTGAAAGAAATATCGCCCACCCCATAATATGCAGACCCTAAAATGATGTGAACCTGATTTGGCTAGTTCCTCAGAAAAGACTGCAACAACTGCCCTAAAATGAAATTCACTATGCTTTAATATGTCTTCTAGACCCAACGGAAGTTCCCATGATCCTGTTGCCATTTGTCATAGCCAAAGACAGACAAAACTTTGCTTTACCCTTGAAACATGAGGAGCTAGAATATCAACGTTCTTTTTTTAGTAAACCTTTACATTGTTTTGTTGGTTTCCAAAGGTAATTGGAATAAACTACAGAGCAACTGTCCCATGCTAAAGTAGTTTAGATCCTTTAAGTAACACGATTTAAACTCTCTATAGGATGAAATCTTCCATAACCTCACAAGTCAATGGATGCTTCCTCCTCATTGCCATTCTGACTTCTTCAAATACATGCCTTTCCAGTTTCCTATGTATGCCATTTATCTTGTGATGATCATTAACTATTTTCTTTACAATTTGAGAATTTTCTTTGTGATTTTCCTTTGAATGACTGCAGCTTTAAGATAACGCTCAGTCTCACTGCAGCTGCCCTTCACAATTTCTCACACTGAAGAGGGAGGACACACCAGACACATGTCATTAGATATCATGCTGGTTTGGGGATTTATGTTACTATGATGATCTCACAATGCACAGCTGGACATTTTCCTTATACTTTTGTGGAGGCTGGTGTGCCTATGGCACAAAGGACGAAGAACCTCCATTGGTGGGACTGACCCTAGAGACAGAAGTCCTCTGCAGGTTAGGGTGACAGAAAAGGCCTCTCCCAGGATACCTTGTTCTGTTATGTTAATATACCCCAGTTCTGTTTCCCTGATTGGCCCGTTGGTCTCCCTGCCCCTTTCTATCCTATATGGCCCTGAGCCAGAAAGTTCTCCCTTCCCTGCTCTCCCATTGACCCTTGTTCCCTTGCTACATCCTCCGTGTTTCCCTGTTGGCTCCCGTACCCTAGTCCCGCCTATGCACCGCCCCTTTTCCCTCAGACCATTGGCCCTCTGATGCTCTCTCTGCCCCCACCTTCCCTGTATAAAACCCTGGACCCTCCCACGTTCTTGGTCTTTCGTTCCTGGATCCCTTCATGTGTGTCGCTGCAGTAAACGTACCTCGTGGAACCCTATACGAGGACCCTTCCCGGCTCTTTGTTGTCGGCTCCTGCATTGCAGCTATCCGGTGTGTGTGTATGTATGAGTGCATGAGTGTTGGCACCACCGAGCGGCTTCCCTGCAGAGACACTTCTGAGAAAGTTGCGTCACTTTACTGTCTACACCCGCCACAACATATTTTCCCTGCTTTTCTATGAGTTAACCATGACCTAAACTTGTTCTATGTAGCCCTCTAAAAGCAGGAGAACACAAAGAATTAATTTGCACAAATTCTACTTGTCTGGACAGAAAATATAGGAAACCTTTTCTGTTTCAATTTCATGTTGTTTCAGTTTACTGTATTTCATCATTTCCAAAATGTTTTATGACTCCCATTTTCTTCAAGACAAGGATTGTTAATTCTGTATTTTATGTAATTCATCTTTGCTTTCTATATCATATTGTTGAGGAAAGCTATAAATACTATGTTTCTGTTTAGGGACTTACAGTATGTCAATGTCTGCTGTGGCATGATTAACATATATTTGTTCCTTTGGAATTATAATTAACATTTTAATTATGTTTTTCATTTAAGCAATACTGGTTCAATAGCTGCTGACTGAAAAACACCACTGTGCCCTCTGACTTTGTGGATATGACGAACTGTTACGATCCGATTATAAGAGATGCTTCTGCCTCAATTAAGGTGCAAATGAGACCATATGCCCAAGCCAATAGTATGGCTTTTATTTAACAATAAATGTGACCTAGAGTGATAGAAACAGGAAAGCAGGCAGAGCCCAAGAAGAAGGGATGGGTGCAGAGAAGGTGCTTTAAGCTTTGGATTGGCAATAAATGAGATTAATTTCTCCAAGTGGAGTCTGTTTTGCCTTTGATGGTAATTGCTGAGTGATCTCTCCCTGTCTTTATGTCAAGCCTTTCATCATATTTTCTCTCCCCTATCCAGTTGAGGGGAGAAGATAGAGTGGCTTGGTGGGCACTTGGTGTCCAGCCAAGGTCACCCACCACAAATGGAAACATTTTCTACTGCAGAGATTTCTCCAGATTATTTCTTCTGTCCCTGACACACTTTTCTAATCATCCCTGGTCAAATATTCAGCAAGGAAAAGTGCATTGCTATGCCTCATAGTCGTCTGTTTGAACTGTTTGTCCTTTCTTCCTGTAATGATTCTTTGATGACTTTGAATAGTATTATTTCAGTTTTATCCCCTTGTGCCATTTTTCTTTATGTGTATAAGTGTCCATGATGCTGCAAATAGCTTTGCTGCTCCTAATGTGAATATTGAAGAGTGTTCCATAAAAGCTATTAGATCACATTTTTTCTGAGGCACAGAGCTGATCTGGAATTCTATGCTGATATTTTTTAGCATGACTAGACAGGAGTTTATGTTGCTTTCCAAGCACTGAAGACCTCAGGGTTTAGGATATGTTTTGATCATGTCTTTTCTGTCTTCTCTGGTCTGTAATTTCCATAGCTATGAATGCCTGCTGAAATGACAGGAAATATTACATACTGTCTGAAGTCAATTGCATTTTCTTTCTATGAATTCATGCAGCAGAATATAGATATGCTTCAGAAGTAAAAATGTGCTGTAATTAGGAGCCTTCTTTACCATCTCTGAAATCTAGAGCAGAGTTCAGAGTAACTAGACCTTATCCTCATTAAAACCTATGATAATTAGTTAAAGAAGCAATTCAGTTTTTCCTCTTGAAATGTGACAGTATTTTGCTTTTGGATTATTGTACTGTTGACCTAATTTACTTGGGACCACAAGTCTAAAATTTGTAGTGTCCAGCAGTCAGCAATAAATTATCTAGTAATTTCTTTAGGTAGTTGGAGGGAATGGAAAATTAAAAGTCCTCAGTAGTGAAATAAATATCCAGTGGATATAATGGATAAAACCCATCTACAGTAAAATATAATAAAATAACTTAAAGGTTCTCCTCCATCTGCATATTCTCTCTTGATTTTTCAAGTTCTGTCCTTAAGTGTTATCAAGAAAACTTGCTTCTGATTTACAGAAGCTTGATGAAACATAGGTTGCTATGCAGGGGTAAAATATGTGCTATTCCTCTGTTTTCTTAAGCAATTTAGTGGAAACTCATATAAATTTATGTTAAAAACTACAAGAACCACTTAAAGTTATGTCAGATTCAGGTCATCATTTCAAGGATTTCACAGTTAATTCACAACCTCTCTCTGATATGAATACAGAAAGTAAAAGCTGTTCGAATTAGATGATAACACAAACACAGTATGGTGTAACTGATGCAGGCATCTTGTGTGCTCTTGGAATAAAATATACTTTAGAGGGAAGAAATGAAAGTGTTTTAATAAGCTGTAGAAAAAATATAAATTGTTGGAAACCCAAATAATTATAGCACCTTCTTGCTTGTATCAAAATGTTTCAGCATTGGTTGTTATGATGTTGATGACATGAGTGTGCAGTATATAGGTATTGTTACTGCATATGCAAGGCTAGTATAAAATTATGTTTAGCTTAGGACCTTGACCTTCTCTTTATTTTATTTACAGAGTAAAGAATGTGAAGTAAGTTTAAAGCACAACATACTTATCATCTTCAATGTTAATGGCAAATAAGCACTTAATGAAACCTGCAGAATTCAGTTGTCTCTACAGTGTGAAATGGAAATATTTTGGCAATCATATGCATATTAAAAAAAATCTGAGACTGTGTAGAGATTACTATGTTGAGTTGATACAGAGAAACTCATTAATATATGAATTACTGAAATTAAGTTCCACATTTTACAGATTCCTTTAAACAACACTCTCTCTTTTATAACTTTCTTACAGATGTTACGTTAGAATCACATTACTCTAAAATATTTTTATAACACATAATCCCAAATACTCATTACAGCAAAGCCAGATTATAATTGGAGAAAAACCATTTAATATCATCCTTTGAATTTACCTTAGTTATAGGTAAGGTAATAGGTTATAGGTTAAGGCTATAGGTATAGATAATGCGCAGTATCAGAGGGGATTAAAATAAATAAATAACAAGGTACAAGATATACTTAAAAAATGCATGCATTGAATATAGATATTCATTTATCTGCATATGTGTTCTAGAGTATATGTTATGTCAGGACTGTAGGCATGACTGTTTTACTCTTAAACATTTTCACCTCTCTGGAGCAAACACAGTTTGACATCCTCCAATGGAGAAAGAGTGATCTTTGAAAGAGAACTAGAGTTAAGATAAGAACAAATTATACCTGCAGGATAGTGTTTTGCTACTTTTTTCAGCAGTGTGCTGCTGCCCTTGAGTTGTTGCTATAGAAATCCAGCAGACAGGGAGACTATTGGGGCTTTATAGAAAGGAAGTTCACTTAAAGCCAATCAGTGCTCTGCACATTTAGACTAACCATGTTTTGCCTCCATGTCATTAATAAAAAGAGACAACAGTGGGAGTGCTGCCACATGAAAGTTTAAGAACCCATTGCTTTCCTTCATGTCTACAGGGCAGCCTGCCTACTGTCCAGACACAATAGAATTTCTAATCGAACTTTTAAGTAGATTATATAGCTCACTAAACCTGACTGCACTACAGTATCCTTCTCTTCTTCCTCTGGATCTCTAAATCCCTACTGCTTTCTTAACAGCCACATATCATAAACTAGTTATTTCTGAAACTTACCCATTTTATTTCATTCAAAGACCTGCTTTCTCTCTCTCTCTCTCTCTCTCTCGTGCACTCTCCTATTTTTCTTCCTCCCTCTATTTTTTTAACAGTCAAATTTTCCCTACATAAAGAAATTTCCTGAATAAATTAGGAAAATGCAAGCTTCATCTTAATTTCATCCTTTAGTTATAGGAGGGGGGAAAACTGCATTTAAAAGGTTTACCTTCATCTAGCAAAAGAAATGTTGCCTAGAAATCCATTTTTATTTCAATGTATAAAGTTAGAGGGTATGCATATGTTTGCAGTGATCTTTCCTTCATAGAATGTCAATTTTTTGATACAGAAATTCTAGGAGTTATATAAAAAAAAGTTAAGATAAATATTTGTGAAAAATACATTTTCTTTTGACATAATGATTATACAGCATCCTTATTGATTGCTGGCTGGATTATTCGTCACATTTATTTGCATCTGTAATATATTCATATGTTTTTAGATCCCTCAATTTTATTTATATCAGCATAGTCTCCTACAGAGAAACACTTAAAGGTTAGATGTTAAACTATGTCACAGAAAACACAAATATATTCCACCTCTGACTTGTGACATACTTAAAACCTTCAGACCTGAGGCTTAAATCAGTGTCTGTTGATGTAATTGGAAAGACTTACACCCATTTTAGTAGAAACAGTACTTCGCTTATGAAACCAAACATTTGCAAAACCTGATGCAAAGCCGTGGTGCCTGTCCCTGATTTATCAATTGACATTTACTACTTTGATCTGGCCATTTTGTGCATCATAACACAGGTATTGCTTTGATGTTTCGTATCGGCTTCATACTTACATATGAACGTTACTATTCACAATATAATATTATGATTTCAAAAGTAAACTACATTGTATTTTTAGAAAAGTGGTGTGTGTAATGTCAAAAATGTATCATTTTTCAGGAATCCTTATTCTTATTTCTTTAATTAAAAAAAAAAAAAAGAAAGATAATATCTTGTTACTTTCCAGGAGATTTTCAGTTAATGGTCTAGTTATGCACCAGTAAGGATTTTTTTTTTCTTTTTTGGTAGAAGTTCTCTTTGTTGATGGAGTTTCTCTTTTCTTTTGGCAGGGTGAGCTGTGGCAAGCATCAAAGATTTGGATGATTATGCTTCTTTCTTTTAAATAGATTTTATTTCACAGTCTGATCCTGGAAAATACAAATGGGCTAGGAACCCGGTTCCAATTGGAAATATTAGCAAAAAACAAGTGTGCAATAAGTAATACAATGCAGGGGAAACAAGAATATGCTTCATATCAATACACCTGGCAATCACTGTAAAAAATACACATCAAGTTATGAACTTAATTTCCATAGGTCTACAGGTCTAATTCATGCTATTTCTTATATTGGATCTGTCAAATGAGATTATGCCAAACACTGAACACTAAATGGGAAGAAATAATCTTTTGGTGGGGGCGAGGGGGGAGGAGGGGGTTGTAGGTTTTTTGGGGTTTTGGGATTTTTTTTTTTTTTAAGCTAATGTATCATTTGTGTGATCAGTGGGAGAGTAGCAGCAGTATTTGCAAGACCCTGGAGCATTTTTAAATTCTTCAAATTTTTCTGACACTACTCAGTGGCAGATGTTTAATTTAATAATATAGGAAATAGAGCATGTACTATATAAATCTTCCATGGGTTATCATTCCAAAGCCAGCCTATGACTAAATTTTGCCAAGCTAAATGTGTACCCAAGCCATATTCCTATTATAAATAATCATAGCTAATTATACACAGAAGTACTTCTATGTCCGTGCTTAAACCAGTTGATCAGTTGCTGGATAATTTCATTAGGTATTAGTTATTTTTTGGATAATGAGAAATGGTGAATAATCACTATCCGCTTGCTCCATTAAATCATGATTTTAACTCTCTCTGCTAAAATGTCCCGACCTAGCATATTTTCATAAGTTGAAATGCTAACCTCCCTATGCCCCAAAGCAGGAAATACTTTTGAAGAGAAAATCTCCTGTTTCTTTTAAAGTATTTTTTAATGGTGAAGATACAGGTCAAAAGAACTGCACATAGCATTGAAACTACTTGCAAACCATACATTAATTAATATATAACAATATATATAATATAATTATAACTCTTAATTATGTATAATATATATAATTATTTAATATATTGTTCGACTCTCTGATTCTGAACACTGAGTTGAAATTTTCAGAGAACTGTCAACAGTAGCTTCAGGATCACTTTCATGAGAAGTAGCAGCTAACTTCCTGTCATATTTTCCCTCAGGCATATTACCTTGCACTTATCAACACTGAATTTCATCTGCTGATCCATCAGTAGATGTTACACGTATAACATTTTCAAATCCTTCTGCAAGTCTGTACCATCAGCTTCAGATTTGTCCAACTGGAAAAATTACAAGTTTGTTCCCTTCTCCAAGTCATTTAGGTTGAAAAAAGAACAACTAGCAGAGTTTCTTGGGCAAGGCTGTCATATATCTTTTTTGCCCTTTTTGTTCTTGGATCTCAGTTTCTGTCCTGTTGCTTTCATCCAAGTGGATTTTGGCAAGTGTCTTGTTAGGGTAAATCCCTCTCACAGAAGCCAAGTCTATATTCCTGGCCAAGAAGGGAGTACAGAAGATGGGGAAGAAAAGCAAGTTTCCATGATCTGTAGGAGAGCAACAGCAGGAGTCATAGGACCATCAAACATTTTTAAATTATGTAGAAAGTGGGGGAGTTGACTACGTTATTTACAGGACTTGGAAGAAAAGAAAGATGAGGTTTGTGAACACAGAAACTTCAGGGCAGGGTATATAGATGGGGTGGCACAGTGGTGCTATTTGCTTAAGGATGGAGTCCAGAGGGTTGGGGAGTTGAAAGGGAACTTAGTGTGGTAGCAAAACTGAGACATTTGGAACAGAAAAGAGTGGACATGCTTGAAAGGTTATGAATGAAGTACTTGGGAAATTAGATATTTTGATGACTGGGAGGGAAGATCAGCCTTTCAGAACCTTTCTGAGGGTGGTAGGAAGGAAAAAAAAGGAGCTGTGAGATTAGCCAGAGCAGCTTTAGAATGAATACCTTGTTGTAAATCTCTTCATACTCTGATTTTTTTGACTGAAATAGCACAGAAAACACTTCTGGAAACCACCCTGAATTACTAACCATAACCTTTATTTATTTTATACTTTTCAACTGGTGTTTAATTTATAAAAGGACTTGTGGCTTATTTACAGATCATTCATCACTGTATACTCCAGTGACTTCACAAACCCTTATACAGATAATTTATGAAATTCTCTGTGGTAGATTGACCCTGCCTGGATGCCAGATATGCACAAAGGCTGTCTATCACTCCTTTCCACAACTGGAGAGGGAAGAAAAAGTATAATTAAAGGCTTATGAGTTAAGGACAGGGAGAGATCACTCATCAATTACTATTACAGGCTAAACAGACTTCACTTGGGGATATCAACTGAATTTATTATCAGTCAAAGTCAGAGCAGGACAATGAGAAATGAAACAAATCTTAAAAACACCTTCCCTGAACCCCTCCCTCCTTCCCAGACTGTATCTCCCACCTGCCCCCCAGTGGTACAGGGAGATGAGGGAATGGTGGTTACAGTCAGTTCACCCCATGTTATTTCGGCTGCTGCTCAGGAAGAGGAGTTCTTGCCCTGCTCCAGCATGTGGTCCATCCCACAGGCTACAGCTCTTCATGAACTGCTCCACTATGGGTCCCTTTCCAAAGGGTACATTCCTTCAAAGAAAGCCTGCTCCAGTGTGGGTCCCCCACAGGGCCAAAAGTCTCAACAGAACTCAAACCTGCTAGCATGGGATCCTCTCTCTACAGGTCTTCAGGTCCCTTACAGGAGTTTGCTACAGCATGGGCTTCCCACAGTTTCACACTCTTCTTTTGGGCATCCACCTGCTCTGGCATGGGTCTCCTCAACAGGCTGAGGTTGGATCTCTACATCTTTGTGACCCTCTATGGGCTGCAGGGGCACAGCTGCCTCACCATGGTCTGCACCACAGGCTGCAGGGAATCTCAGATCCGGCACCCAGAGCACCTCCTGCCCTCCTTCACTGACCTTGGTGCCTGCAGAGTTTTCCCCTAACACATTATCACTTTTCTCTTCTCTGGACACAGTTACTTCAGGTATTATCTCTGATGGGCTCGGCTTTGGACCGCAGCAGGTCTGTCCTGGAGCCTGCATTGGCTCTGCCTGACATGAAGGAGGCTTCTGGCCTCTTCTCGCAGAAGCCATCCCTGTAGCCCCACTGCTACCAAAACCTAGCCATGCAAGTCCAATACAGTCCTTAATTAGGTAAGCTTTGATTTTATCTCTCCATTTAACAAATTGGTAAATGAAGGAAGTTAGATGATTTGCTTGGGGTCATAAACTGAAGTCTGCCAGTCTAAGACTTACCAAGATGTTTTATTTCTCAGTTTCACACACCAAATAGAATAATTAAAGCAAATGTATAGGTCAACAAAGCAAAACAAAATTAGACTGAAAATAATTGAGTGACAAGCTCTTAAACCAATCCAGGAATGCTAAGTCACTCTCACTATCAAAAACATAAATGAAAATTAAAGGTGGGTTTATGTCAGAGAATCTCAATAGAGTGTAAGATTACTTACTGAACTAGAAAGATTTACTGTCCTGTATTGTTTTTTAGTAATATTCTTTGGAAAATGCAGATCTTTCATCAAACCGACAGGGAAAAAAAAAAAGGTAAGTTTTTTTATTTTGATCAATTATTTTTAGTTTCAAGACCTTTAGATTTTTAGTAAGTATTTTACAAACACGTTCCTCGGGTTTCTTTAATCGTAACAATATTATCATTTCATTTACTCTTTCTGTGAATGAAGGTGAATGGAGTTAAATGCAGTCATAAGTGGTGTTTCCCAAGGCTCAGTTCGTGGGCCAATTTTGTTTAATATCTTTATTGATGATATGGATGAGGGGCTTGAATGCACCCTCAGAGAGTTTGAAGATAACGTCAAGTTCGACAGGATCTTCTGGAGGGTAGGAAGGCTCTACAGAGGGATCTGGACAGTCTGGATTAATGGGCAAGGCCTACTGTAGCTGGTTCAACAAACACCAACCCTGGAAATGTTCAACAGGCTTGTGGATGCAGCACATGGATAGATGGTTTAGTGGGGAACATCATGATGCTGAGTTAATGACTGAACTCAATGATCTTAGAGTCCTTTTCCAGCCCTAATGACTCTATGATTCTATCATTTTATTTTTTGATAAGTACTGAACTCTTAATTTATTGATTTGTTTTATTAGCAACATTGTTTAGAAAAGTAAAAATCTGTTTCATGAACTAAATAAATTATCTTGTTTTTTCTTTTCTTTGTTATTGAGAGTAGACTTAAGTAAATTACTGTTCTAGATTCCTTTTTCTTTCTCAGAACATTACTAGGAGCTTGGAGTTTGGGATCTACATTATAAAATATAGCACCAAGACTCAGATAGCTGAAACATAAGAAAATGCCCATGGAAGCTAAACTCTGAAAATTTCAGAAGTTTCAGAAGACTGTTCCGTCAAAAAGGCAGATAGATCTGCACACTAGGGGATGAGGATGAAGAGCTGTATGTAATAAAAGAGAGAGACACAGAGCCTGAGCAAGAAAGATCACTTTTTGACAAATGGTAAGCTTCTGACTTTTCATGAACCAGCAAAATGGGGTTTTCATATATTTTTACAGTAGTTTTGTCTTGGAGATTAGAAAACTGAAACATGACTTGACCCTGAAAACAATGTTGGCTGGCATTATTGAAGAAGTTCCAAAATCCTGAGGTAGAATAATATGCACTATTATCACTATGTTTGCTTGTATGTCACTGTGGCTAAAAGTGTCGAGGACCCTGAACCAAAGGACAAAAGATAAGTCAAGTCTCCCTGACCAATTTCTTTCATGCTCTTAACTGGCATAATCCCACTGACTTGGTTTACATTAGGCAAAAATCTGAATATTCAGCTTTTAAAAGTGTGCTGTCAAGGGTAGCCATTTTAAACCATAATGTGAAAAACTTTATGAATGATATTTAAAGAAATGGAAAGCCTTATTCCCACAAGCAACTCACCTGAGCTATATTTTCCTGGTTTTAAAAAGATTTGATTTGGATTTGACTGGCTTCACATCTTCTAATGGTCTTCTGTGGGGAAAAGAAGGAAACTTAGGGTGTATTTAATTTGTTTTCACCAGCACTACTCACTATACTGTGGAATATAGAGCACTGACTGAGTGGAAAATTTTGCCAGAAAGTATCTGAGACTGTACAGTCAGAGTTATTTGACATCTGTGGTTTCACATTTTTATGAGTCATTTATTAAGTGCATTTAAAAATATGCTTTCCTTCTAATCTACCTTATTTGTGTAATTATCTGTTCTCCGTAATTCACTCACTAGAAAGGGATCTAAATAAAACCAAACCAAAACACCAGAGTTCAGCACCTCTGTGTTGATCAAGAAGCAAGAGCAATGCACATCCTGAAACAGTGCTGTCTGATAAGGATTATTGCCTTTGTGATTTACTTCCAAATTTATTTGTGCAAGACACCACAATAAAAATCTCTGAAATCCAGGAGAAGTGAGATCCCAGTAAAGGACTTTTGCTCTGACCCCTTCATCATTACTAGACATGACAACATTATTTTCTTAGAAATTAATTAGGATGAAAGGCAGAATGATTCCACAATGAAACAGGGAGCCAAACCAAAGATTTTGCAGCATATGAATGATGTAAACACCATTGAAGCATGACAAAATAATATCAGTAAAAATATTAAGTAATTATTTTAGTTTCTATAGTAGGGTCATCTGTAGTTTTATACTTGGCATATCAATTATAAGTGGGGGAATTTAGCTGCTAGATATAAAATATATCTAAGTTGAACTGAACGTTCACTTTGAGGACTTTTCAACTTTTTTCAGTTCTTCCTCTTTTTTTTGCAGGTAGACAATACAAATATATTACAAAAGGCTTTGGTCTACCAAAATAGACAAATTTGGCATTTTTATTACCAGAGAAAGGGGTCAATTACTGGGAAAATATTTACTGTATAACCACTTGAAATGTATTATTATTAAGACTTTTCTGTATTATTTAGTTGATTGGGACCATAAGACTGAAAAATATTAATTCCACTAACAGTGAATCATTTGCTTTGTATATCTGGTTTGTTTCTTTTTCTTTATTAGAAGATTTTGATGCAAGAGTGGCAACATAAAAAGTGTATCTGTAAAGTCTGTGTAAAGTTTGTAAGAATTATTTTGGCAAAAATGCCTTGCAAAAATTAGACTTTTTCACTATCCTTCCTTATGAACTAAGCCTTCTTCCTAGTGTTTCATTGAACTTAGTTGTGAAAATAGAGAATTCTATTCGTTTTCCTGAGTAACTAAGTACGATGAGGAAAATCTTCAAAGAAGAAACTTTTTCAGAAGCTCATTTTGAGCTGGAAATTGACAGACAGATCTATACTTTGTTACTGAAGAGAATTCTGATTCTTCAGATGCATGAGCAGTCACACTGAAATCACTCTTAGAAAAGCTGAAGTGCAGGAAGGAAATCAGTGAACCCTCTGTACACACTGTAGAGTTACCAAGTCTGAAAGAGTGTGCAGAAATAATAGAGTCTAGGAGAAAGGATGAGATTGGGCTGTGTTTTTTCAGGAATTCAGTCTTAAAAGAGAAGTTGTCTGTAGCAAGGTTTGGTAAACCAAAAAGCTATTCTAAAATGTTAACAATTCTTAGGCTAGGTGTGTGGTGATAATAAATTTGTGTGAATCTTGCTGTAGTGCCTTCCTTAGAGTAGCAGAATTTTATCCTGAAGTTCCCAAGAAACCAAAAGAGACATTTTTTCCTAAACTCTTTTGTCTACTGTAATTCTACTGTAGTAAAATAGACAAGAAAATCACATATATAACAGTAATTTATTTTCTTCACAAGCTTGCTTACCTGTTTTCTTCCCTGAGTCACAAGGCTCTTTCTTACTGAACTGAACATTATCAGTTCCATTTATTGCAAAGGATGGCACACTATGTACATGGATAAAGGTTTTAAAAATGGGTCCAGATTAATGTGTAATGGTTCTCTTATCATTACCACACATGACTCAGAGTCCATGATTCACTGGAGTAGGAAGCACAAAATCCGTAAGCTAAAGTTGCTTTTTTTTATCTTCTCAAACCTTATTGTTCATGATGAGTAGGAATAGACAGGGGCATAAACATTTTTATTCAATGCTAGCATGGCATCAAAATATGTCTAGAAAGATATTGAGGCTGCCTGTACCTTTTCCTTAGCAGCCTCTGAAGTGTTAAACCTCACAGAAAAGTTACGGATTCATTGCATTTTACTGCCAAGTATAGGCTTTTTCATATTGTCCTGACGTATCACGGTATAAGTTGGTACAGATATATTGCTGCTCATAAAGTAGCAATTACGTTTCATATATTTGCTGCTAAAAAAGAAAACAGTATTCAGCCTGCCAAGATTTCTCATTAAAAGTTTAAAAAATTAGAAATACTTGTTACTAATTAGATAATTAGGAAGTAGGTTAGAAACCTCCAAAGAGAAATGCACTTAAGACTGCTAGTATGTTACAATATATCTGTTTGAATTAATTTCTGTGGTATCATTAGCATTACGTATTAACTTCACAGTTTTGATTAAAATATGTAATCTGAGGTACCATTAAATCTAACACTTTGCATCTCACTGGTTTTTCATATAACTGATTAGCACAGGGTTCATGTTCACGTTTTTTCAATATGAACACAGCATTAAAGAAGCATATCACTGATTATGTTAATAAATGTGGTGGAGAGAGACAAAAAAAATTTCAATTTTCTAAAAGGTGAATATAATTACAAATCTAGAAAAACAAAAAATCTATGATTTAGTACATTACCTTTGGACAATTTTGTCAGTAAGAAAGAATTTTGATAGTTATACAGAGAAAAAACCCTGCTCTGATGCAAGAATTAAAGTCTCTTTACATGTCATTTATGAATAATTTAAGAAGTTCAGTAATCAGATATTACTGAATAATAACATTTTCAATAAGCAAGAATAAAGTATGCAGATACTTAGACGGACAGTGTCAAATGAGAGGATACTTTGTAGTTTTATGGAGGTGAAAACTCCCAAATTTGATGACACAAAACCTGAAAATTAGTATGAATAAAAACTTTGAATCCAGTCTTATATTTTTCCCTCCTCCCTATCTTCTTATGCATGTCAAATTTAATTTAATCCTGATTCCTAGCCTTCTGAACCTCGTGATCTCTTACCATTTATCCCCATCATTCTGCCTTCTCCCATCTTGTATTTATTTGATTTTCTGTCTATCCACTTATACGTATATCTGAATATGACTTACTCTACTGATTCCATCTATTTTCTCTTCAAAAGTAGTAAATGAAGGTCATTCTTAAGGGATTCACAGATTCACATCCATATGCAAATAATAAAAGAATTTACCTCCATTATTCATGTGTTATAGGCATATCTGTTACATGATGGTTAGTTAAAAAATAGCATTTTTTCCTCTAAACCCTATGATATTGAACTTATATACTGCAATTGGTTTCCCCAGCAGTTGTTCACACAGCAACCATGTCCTTTTCTGGAGAAAATAAACTGTTTCCTGAGAGCAAACCTGAGGAGTCAATTACAGTTTATGAGTTAAGCACCTAAATGTTTCCTTGATTCTTTTAGTTTGAAGTGCGGAAGACATTTTCTCAAACAGTTACTGATTTCAGAAGGAGCTGAGTCTCCTAAATACAAATTAGACACCCAACAATCATTGTAGAAATGGCCACAAGGGCCATTTTCTCAGACAATAATGTTTCAGATTTTATGTTCTTAATTAGGAAAGCTTGAAAAATTAATTCCCCTTTACCAACAAAACGAGACATAATAAAATTATAGAAAGCTGGAAGCTAGAAACATCTTGGGATGGGATTAATTTATCTGGGAGGGACAGTTTGAAAGCAGCATTTGGGACTGATCTCCATAGGGATGGAGGATATACTAATGAGCACTAAATATTCATAAATTTGTGAATATGGCCACTGTAGTCAATGGGTGTCCATGTATTTTACGTATAATTAAGCACTCATGTAAACAGATGTTAGGAGCATATCCCAGAGTTAGTGTTTCTCTGCTATCCAAGATGTAAAGAAAATAAGGTCAGTCTTAGGAAAGAAAACAAGCTGTTAGAGTTTGTGTAGTTAGAAATTCACATTGTGTAACAGCAGGTCCTGTTTCTGGGGCAGGAACTTCAAACCATGGAGAGATAGAATGTTGGTTTTCTTTTTGTTTTACATATGCTTTGCTTCCTTCCCTGCACTTAGGTACCCATCTACCTCAACAGCTATTGTTTGTCTAGATTTAGAACTCCCTCCTTAGCCTCCAAATAGGTAGGAAAAGATGTGAGAAAGTAACATTCTGACGGGAATGTCTGTTGGGTTGCTTCCATTTTCATTTTACTTATACTGTATTAGGGCAGTTTCCTGTCCTGAAATACTGATGTATTTGGAACATTTCTGTTTATTTTTAAAGGGACACTGAAGATATTCAGTGCCCTTTAGGACACATTCTTACTAGTGGTCTAAATTGCATACTAAATGTTAGGTATATAAATTTAGATTATAAGTGCATTCTGAATTCTGTTCATTTTGACATTGACTGAATCTGTTCCAGTCCTTCTTGGCAACTGCCTGGATTATGTTGTTTAAATGTGGTTTTCTTCCTATCCCTGTATCAAAACCTTGTTCATCCTGGCCCTCATTTGTGCTTCTTTGTGCCACAGCACCTCTTTCATCATTTCACTTACAAAAAAAGATTAAACTATTCCAGGAAGTGGGAGAGTAATGCAATTGAATGGATATTTAGGAGGCCTGGATGTGCATGAATTGGCCCTCAGTAACTAGTTTGGCCCTACGCCTTTAGTCTTTAAAGCAAATTAAATCCTGAATGGCATTTCTCCAGGAAGCATGCTTGATGGAATCCAAATCCCAAATATTAAACATAGGCTGAATCTCTAAAGCAATTTTTTCCTTCATAAATAATTTTAGGAGGTATAACCATTCTTTTCAAAAGACAACTAAGGTTGCAGTGCTCTCCTAGCCCAGAAATCTAAAATGCCGGACTGAAGCTAAACTAAAAATTGATGACACAGAACTGTGAGGAATTAGTTACTATGTTCATCACTGGCTGGTGACTGTATTAGGCTTCTGTAGTTGAAACACAAACAAGCAGAATAGACAGAAAATATGAAAAAAATATGTTTTTGTAATTGAATTCATACCTTTAAGTAATCTTAAAACTTATCACAGGATTTCTCAGCACATATGGGTTTAAATGTTCTTAACAATTTTTTAGAAAAGCAAGAGTCAAGAGCTTTTATGCAAGAGACCTGCTATAAGACACCTGCCCTAACATCATTTTGTCATAGAGTTGAAATTACTTGCTAAAGGGTTCAAAATATTCTGTGTCTTTTATGAACTTGAGTGGTGAACAAACCCTGTTTTTATTTGAGTTTTCTCTATTGAATATGTGACCTTTTAAATATGACAGGGTTGGTTGGCCCACACCTTAGCTGGAGCCGTTTTCAGGAAATTTGTGTAATATTTTGACTCTATAATAATTCTGAGTATTTATGTAGGTATAACTCAGGCAGGAGCTCTGGACCAGGAAAAAATCATAAGTAACTAAGGACATATTAAATATCAGAAAATAATTTGACAGCTAATTTCATTTAGTCAGTACATTTGAAAACAGTAGACTAAAGGTTAAATTAACATATAATTTCTTAGACAAGCAAAGTAATATTTCCTAATATCACTGACCAGTTTATAAGTGTAACTTATTTTTTTTCTGAGACTGAAAGACTAAGATTCAGAGACAGAAATGGAAAAACAAATATATGTATTAAAGTTCATAAGTGCAGTAGCTCAAAAAAGTAATGGAATTGTTTTGATTTCTTTTTTTTTCTCTAAAACATTTTACCTGTAGATGCCATTCAGCAGAGCAAGCAAAGACTTCTCTTACCTCTTAAAATACTATAGTGTTCCACAAAATGTACAAGCAAAATGATGATTTGTTTTTTCTGCCGTGTAAAACTGTTTTCTCTGCCATGTAAAACTCAAATGACAGCTTTGGTTAGGCTTGGGACACTCATTAGAAATCTGTTCCTTTTCCCACTGCTGTTAGTGGAATAGAAGTGTATCTGAACAAACTAAACTAAGAGTAGAGTGTTCCCAAAGATGACAGAATCAAAAACTTGGAGATGGAGGAAATGGAGAATGTGAAACACCTTTTTTGTGGGCACTCAGCAATTACATCAAGTCAATATAAAGGTATCTGCACCCTGAATGAAGGTGCTTATTGTAAGTGTAAGTGTAAGGAGAGTGCCTACTCCTCTAATGGTACCTGGTCAAAAGAACCATGAAACAAGAACATACAGAGAGAAACCTGGATAATACACAGTAATGGAGATGGTGAAGAGAGCAAACCTGATCATTACCACAAATTGGGAAGGATATGTGAGTTGTGAAGGTGTTTATTTTTTTCAGTCGGGAGGATAAAGAAAGGGAGAGAGACAAAACACAGAGAGACATAAACCCTGGCCAATTAGTGTTAACAGACAATCAGGAACAAATCTGGTCTGTCACTCTAATTGATAGGCTATCAAGAAACAGCAGACAAACCAGGAACTTGCAAAGAGGCTAAGCCACTAGCCATCATGTGTGAGAAGTTGTGGCAGAAAAGGGGAAATATAACCCTTGTTCTTAGAAGACGTAAACAGGAAGACCTGAGGAGCTACAGTCCAGTCAGTCTCACCTCTGCTACTAGCAAGATCATGGAGCAGATTCTCCAGGAAATTGTGCTAAGACACATAGAAAATGAGGAGGTGACTGGGGACAGCCAACATGGCTTCACTAAGTACAAATCATGCCTGATAAATTTGGTGGCCTTCTATAATAGGGTTGTAGCATTAGCGCATAAAGGAAGAGCAACTGACGTCATCTACCTGGAGTCATGCAAAGGCACTGTCCCACACGACATCCTTGTCTCTAACCTGAAGAGACATGGATTTGGTGGATGGATCACTCAATATATAGAGAATTGGCTGGACTGTGTCACTCAAAATGTTGCAGTCAAAAACCCAATGTATGAATGGAGAGCGATGATGAGTGGTGACCCTCAGGGACCCACAGTGGGACCAGTGTTACTGGAAGCCTTCCAGTACCTGAAGGTGGCCTATGAGAAACCTGGAGAGGGACATTTTACAAGGACATCTAGTGACTGGACAAGACGTAATGGCTTTAGACTGAGAGAGGGTAGATTTAGATTAGATATTGGGAAAAAATTCTTTACTGTGAAGGTAATGGGATACTGGAATGGTTGCATAGAGAGATAGTGGGTGCCCTGTCCCAGGAAGTATTTAAGGCTAGTTCTGAGAGGACTTTGAGCAACTTGGCCTCATGGGAAGAATTCTTGCCCATAGCAGTGGAGGTTGGAACTAGATTATCTGTAAAGGTCCCTTCCAGTGGAGAACATTCTATGATTCTGTGCATTCTATGATTTACAACTGAAACAGACAACATGTCTGGGGCTTTTTTTTTCTTCCATTGTTTGTCTTATTACCATTGTTACAGGAAACCAGTGTGAATTTACCCATTGTGCAGGTTCTTAGGTTGGTTTTCTGCTTTTCACTTTAATTCCTGAAAAAAAGAACATCTGGGGAGTTACAGACCCAGGTGTCTCATCTCAGTGCTAGTACAAAATTGATTTAGAGTGTAATTAACGTGAGGTTGGCATAATATCCGATTCAGTATCACATAGGTACAAATTCATACATGTGAAATTTATGCTTTTTTAACCCATAAGAGGTTACTAAAAAATTAATAAACAATAGATTTATACAACCCTAATTGATGTAATGTATGTCTTTTTTTCTGACAAAGGGGTACATAAAGGTTCATTACAATTAAGGAATAGCTAGAAGATAAAAGGCTAAGTCTTGTCACAGAGTTTTAAACAGGTTAATCAGTAAGGAAGGAATCACAATGAAGGACTGTTCCCAGGACTATCAGGTACAATATCTGATCCTGATTAGGCAAGAAACTACTGATTTATACTTAACATATTCTTTAAAGTTAGTAAGTGTTCTTAGTCATATTTCACAATCAAGAAACTGAAATAGAGTGCTATGTCAAATTCAGCTCTTGATAGCTATGAAAGGTGTGACAAGTCACACTTATACAGTGTTCTCTCTCTGACAACAGAGATCGAGCTGAGACAGTGAAAATTTGTGGAAATTGTCCCACCGTAAGATTATTTTGATAATGAAAAGGGAAATATGCATCTTTCCTCTCATTATGCTATGAATGTAAGTAAATAAAAGAAATAAATTGGGATTTTTTTAACCAAGAGTAGGAAAAAAGCTGAAATATTTCAGAAACAACCTGAAAATTTCATCATATTTGAACAATGGTATGATGTTAATATATGTTTTATTTTATTTGAAAGTATGGTCTGCCCTGGAAAAAGAAAAAAAGCCAGAAATATTTTTAGTGATCAGAAGTCAATAACAAAATTTATGTCTGATTTAGATTCAAAGCTCAGCATTTTTTGTCAGAGTTAGAATATTACACAACATGAACCAATTTGAGCCACGCCTGCCAACTTAGAAATTTGCTGTGTCCAATATGCCTTTGAAGTTAAACCTATGGGATTCCTTTTGTATATATTTTAATTTCTCAGTTTCTTGATAAATCATAATTATGTTTCTGCCACCTAATCTTTATTTGGCAAATAATTATAATTTTTATTAGTGCAAAGCACTAGCCTTCAAGCTTACATCTGACCATAACAGGCCATGCTGGAGCCTTTGCTGATTTGAAATGATCCTGGAAAGCACTTTGCAGATAACAAGGAAAGGCTGAGCTGCTAACACTGTAGTTATACCACCTTCATCAGGACTGATATTTGAAAAATATACAGTAATTATTTTCTTTTTTTATGATGGACTTTGCTATTATCCAGAAATGCTGCTAGCATTTTCTGTAGTAGTATATCTATTGTCAGCTCACTATCTGCCACAAATATTTTTTACAGACTTTATAGGGGATAATAAATGGCTTCCAAAAGGTTTGAAACTCCACAATATTTATCCACCTTTTGATCCCAGGTTTCTTCAACAGTTTATTGCCAAATAATCATCTGTAAATAAAAAAGACTTTGATTAGTTCTCTCAAACATAAATCCATCACTTCTTCTTGATTCCAACAAAGAAAAACGCCATAATGCATTTCTGAAACTAATGTTCTTCAGCGCTGTGATTTTTCTGATTGTGATTTTTATTTCAGCAGGCTGTGTCCTTAAAAAAGGCTAACATAAGTAACAAATGCCTTCTTAGTCCCTTGTGCTGAGTTATTTGAATTTCATGGATTAAATAGGTCTGAATACTTTAGTACTTGAAAACAGTTCACAAAAATGTATTTTATCTGCTAAAAAAAAAAAAAAGAAGACTATGATTGCCTTGGACGTTTACAATTTGATTTTACAGCCAGGGAATTTGTGGAAGGTACTAGTCATTAAGACACCGGTTACTAACATAAAGCAAATAAAAATTATTCACAGTAAATGAGAAAGGTTATGCTGGAAATTTACCACTGTATAAGAATATTGTATCTGTATCTCTGTAGTCAGGATATTTGATGCAAGATGGGAAGATCAGCTATTCTGTTGTTACTGGTCCTGAATTTGCTATGTTGTTCTTCATATGAAGTATGTTTGTTCCGTTCAAAAATTGTTTGTAGTCCTGGAGTCTCCAGTGTAATCCTGTGCCCTTTTTGTAATTGTCCCATACCATTGCTTTTTACCCTGCATCCCAGGGCTCCATTTTCAAGGCCCTTTCTATCATACCAGACCTATTTATATCTAAACTACATTTTTAGGTCAACAGTGAGTATTTCTATCCACATAAATCATCAATACATTACAACTACTGTTCACATAAAAATTGGGGTTATGCCACAAAATTATACAAAGCTGAGCAAAGTGAAACAAATGAGGTAATAACTACTTGGCCATTAGAAAATTGTCATTAGAATTAAACAAGCTAAAAAATGCTCCAGGCAGGCCAAGAGGAGTTCAGACGCAGCCCGACGAGCCTCAGCCCAGTTGGTGCAAAGTCCTTGGCTTGTAATTAGCAATGGCAGTGCTGTATCTATGTAGGTAAATGGCTCCAAGGCAAGGTGACACCCTCTGGATTGCTTCCTCTCCACTCAAGGGCTAGCTTGTTGGCTCGTTCCGAACACATAACACTTGATTCTGAGTCTAATCATGGTGCGCAGTGGTAATGTACTGGAAGAACACATTGCCATTGTGCTTGAGTGTGACTTTCAACTCAAATGATGCAAAAGAAATTGAGACAGTTGTGTGGAAGTCCAACAGAGACGTCGCTTCTTTAGTTCACAATTCAGTGTGCATATTGCTCTGTGCCATGTGCTGCCTGACCTCGAAGAAGAACACTTTGAAGACCTGCTTGTGCAAAGCCTAAATATGGGAGGACAGAAGAGACTGAGGGGGGTTCATGGACTCCCCATTAAAGTATTCGTGCTTGATTCATAAAAGAGTTATTTTGGAAAGGAGTGGTTAGCTAAGAAATCAGAAAGCAAATTAATGTTCAATCAGTGTTGATGATAAGGGGATGAATGCTCAAGCTTGTTTGACCATGTAGATGTATCCATAGGTCTCAATATAAGTCCATCTTTTCACTTCGACAAGAACTCTGAAGTTTTGAAAGTGTCTGAGACACATAGTCAACACTTTGTTGCTCTTTCCACCTTTTAATGCCTTTGTCAGATGAGCAGTGCCAGACATTTTATATATTTAGTGTATCAAATGTGACAGTGTTATTAAAATTACCCATACATTCTGATCCAGAGGTCCATAAATAATTTCAGTTATTGATTTTAATGGTATACCTGCCCAAATGCTGCATTGCCATTAATGATTCATTAATGTTCTTGGATTTCCTTCTGATACTAGCTGAATGAATGAAGAATATTTCCTGTAACACTGCAAAATAATCAGGAAGACAGAGAAAAGCGTGTATATTTTTTTCCATTTTAATGAATGTAGTCTTCTTAAATACATTTTATTAGAGGAACTGAAAGGACTGTATCAAATGTGTAACTGTATGTGCATTGTCTTTTATTATTTTATTAATTTTAATTGTGGTAAGACAATCTGCTTTAAAGGAATGGCATTGGTTAGCACTCTGAGAGAAAGGTCATTTTTTTAGAATTGCTTGTTTAAGAACAGTTGGAAGAGCACAGAGGCTTAGTGATTAAAAAAAAAATTAAATGAGAGAGAGTCCTGAGGTGTATATCTTGAAGAATTTGAAAGACAAAAATTTCTTAGCAGTTGAAGACAATAGCACTGCAGGAAACGCTGGGATAAAAATCCCCAAACAACTAATCTAAGGAAACACTAAAAGCTGGGTTACCTTTTGCAGTATCCTAATTCTCCCATCAACCAGATTTAATCATGTTTGCCATCTCTCCCACATCTTTTGTAGATATGTAATTATGCATTTTCCACCAAGAGCAGGAAAGGATATCCAGGTCTAGATGTGCAAGATAGCTCTCAGGTAGAGTGCAATAGGCACTATGAGGCACTAGGAAAGAATACATCCCCTCTCATCTGCCCCTGCTTCTAAAAAGGTAGGTGAGATAAAAATTACACTAGCATATGGAGGTAAAAACAAGATCATGAATCTGTCACATGCTTGAAAGCCAGTGAAAATCTGAAGATTTTAAAGCCAAGAGAGGGGAACTGAGGAATTTGGGAATAGACTTGACAGAATCATTTTAATTGAGATGCCTTAAAACCAACATTTCTGAAGTATAGGCAGAATACCTGTGTTACATCATATTAAATCAAACTACTCACAAATCCCTAATGACATTTGTCATTTTTTTAGTGTGGACAGTTAGTTATTATCACAAAGAATGTCAATCTACACAGGAAAAGCAATTTCCTTATTGAAGGAATCAATGATCAAAACTTTTTGGCCTATCTTATACAGGAATTTCAGTTAGATTAAGAAAATGGTTTGACATACAAGGCTATCAAACCATGTACCAGAAAATTATTTCAGGAGTTGCTTTTCCTCTATTGAACCAAATAGTATGTACAAACTGACTGCTTTTCTGTACTCTACTACAAATATTGATGCCAAAATGATTTTTGCTTTTATATTTTCTTCACATATATTCATAGCTCTGTGGACTATTTTTGTATAGTTACATGGTTCCTAGCTAAATCCAGTATTTTTCCTACCCTGACAGATAGAAAGACAAAACTCATTCCAAAAGGCTCCTATGCCATCTTGCTGCTTCTAGGAACCAAGGTTAAAACAGCTTCTCAGATACTTTCTCATAAACAAAGTTCAGCTAGTACAGCTAGTAGCAAGAAAGGGGGGTTCCAGAAGAGGTAGAACCAAGGGGAGAATTACCTTATTACTTGTGCTTCTAATTGGGAATTCTTGCCAGTTATGCTAATTTGCTAAACTTATGAAACTGTATTCGCCCTGTGTGGGGTGGGCATTTTTCCATATCTGCTCCTGGAGGCCTCCAATTAAAGACCAGCTTTCATATTACCTCCTATACTAATATTGTCTCTAAAGTGTGTTGTTTTATTTCTAGATCTTTAAGGCATCAATGTGATTCTTCATTCCATGAAGTAGAACTAAAATACAATTCATTTGTTAAATTTATTTTTTTTAATTTCAAAAAACAAAGGTACTTTAAATCTGGAATGCATTCTTTTCAATAAATGCTACAGTCTGGTTTTTTGGTATAATTGTTTATCATATACACCATATAGAACAAAACAGCCATCAATCTTTCCCCTAATACTTTAGCACATTTACCCAAAAGTCATGCCCAAAATAGTAAGGCTAATTTTAGGATACGGGAAATTAATTTACATAAAATCTAACAGTGCAAGAAGCATACTGTAATATACTACCAACAGAGATCTTATTGATTTACTATTTTGGTAATATATTTTTAAGATTTAAATTCTGATAGTTCTTTCTCTCATATATTTCTCATGAAGTAGTGAGTTTGCCAGGAACACTGCAGTGATGAATGATCTTACCAAGATACGTTTCCCCTAAGCTGGTCATTCATACAAGTAAAAATTCTTATTTAGTAATCTCACAGGATTTATTTTCCTGCTATAGCTTGTTATTTAAAACAACACAGCTTCTAGTGATTTTTATTGCAATGCAGGACAGGTAGCTTTATGTGAGGACATTTAAGTAATGAACATCATGAAGACCTTTCACTGAAAGAAAGTAGACTATCAGGAAGCTGTCTCTGACCATCATTAGACTGAATTAAGTTTGCATTTTGTGTCAAGAAAGAAAATGTCCTTAATCCACTAATTTAGTGTAAATATTTCTATTAACTAATCCTCTCAAACTGTAGCAAATGCCATGCTATATGACTTCATAACATCATGCATTCCATGCTCAGGATAATACTTCTGATTTGGAGAAAGCTTTAGCCTCTATCTCTGCCATTCACTGAAGTGTCTTGCAATGCTAGTGGAGGTACTAAAATATACCTGGTTTTTTTGGTTGTTGGAGTTTGGGAGGGACAGTTGTTGGTGGTTTTTTTTGGGATGCTAGGTGCTCCCCTTCCTCCCCATGACTTGGTACAATTTTGCTTAATTTATGTAAATCCTACATCATTGTTTTTCATGTGACTTAGATCCTGGCAAATTCTAAATATTAATCAATCTGAACTTGTTGATATATATGCAAAACGTTTGGTGATGCCATGATGATTTCTTGCTTTTTTTATATACCCCTCTTATACACCCTTTCATATACTTTTTTTATACAGCTTTTATTTATCCTTAGTGCTTTTAGCCCACATACTTGTAATTCTCTAAGTCTGATAACTAGCTTAGACCCAAAGTTCCATTAAGCCAAGAGACCAAACATTTTGGAAGCCTCGCAGCTGGGGGTCAGAAAGCCCCAGACACCAAGGTCCTCTCCAGAACACATTCTGTAAACCAAGATAGGCCCATCCAGGGGGAAGGTTCCTCAGGATGGGGGCTTCTCATTAGGGAATCTTTGGTAGATATGCTAATTTGCAAGGTCTATAACTGTATATGTGAATCATCGTGTGTGTGCATTTTTCCAGGGGGGGAGACACTTTCGGGTGTGCATTTGCAGTGTGCATTCGGGTGTGCATTCTACCTGGATGTGGTGCACCTGAGGATCCTTAAATAAATACAGAGGTAAAACCTTTTTTTCCCCTCTAACCATGTTTGGCTTTTAATTATAAGCCCAGGGAAAGGCAACACTGGAAGTCATTGCGCTTCTCAGTATTTCCACAACTCTGTAAGTGGCATTATTTTATATATTTTTTTTTTCATAATGCATGTACTGAAATGATTCACAGTTTTTTATCTTATGGTCAATAAAGGTAGTATTCTATGAAAAATTTAGATAATATGTGATGTGAGGGACAGTATTGATACAAATCCAGTTGGTGCCGGTGTTGCTGTTCCAAGTCACTGCTGTGTTGCAGGGGGGAAGAAATGGTCCTGCTGAGCACTGCAAAAATGTGACCCCACGTGAGGTGGTCCCCAGGGGACCCCAGGCCCCTCCTTTCCTTGTTCCAGTTCTGTTTCCTGGGTTGCCAAGTCTTAAAGAGACAGTACAACAAGTTGCAGACAATGTACAGAAAATATGGAATATAATACACATTTTTTTGGGTCATCTAGGCCTCCTAAGACAAGGGCCAACTATGTCCTGGGATACATCAGGCACAGCATCACGAGCTGGACAAAGAAGGTGACTGTGCTGATCTACTCTGCACTGGTGTGACCTTATCTCAAGTCCTGTGTGCAATTTTGGGCACCACAACATAAGAAAGACATCAAAGTATTAGAGTGTGTCCAGAGGAGAATGATCAAGGTGTTGAAAGGCCTCGAGGGAAAGAATTATGAGCAGCAGCTGAAGTCACTTGTCTTGTTCAGCTTAGGGAAGAGAAGGCTGGGGGCTGACCTCATCACAGACTAGAATTTCCTGAAGGAGGGCAGTGGAGAGTAAGATGCTGATCTACTCTCTTTGGTAATTGATGATAAGAAATGGAATGAAGCTGCCTCAGAGGAAGTTCAGATTTGACATTAAGAAAAGATTCCTCCTTGAGAGGGTGGTCAGTCACTATAACAGGCTTCCCAGGGAAGACGTTGGTCATGGTACCAAGAATGTCAGAGCCCGAAGAGCATCTGGACAATGCTCTGAGTCATAAGATTTATTTTTAGGTAGTCCTGTGAAACTCTGGGAGCTAGGCTAGAAGGTCCTTATAGTCCTTCCAACTTAAGATCTTCTATGATTTTATGAAACTTATCACAAATTAAGGACTATTCTGAACAGATATTCTTCATACACACCCCTTGCTCTAGAGACAGTTTAGTAGTCTGTGTGCAGACCAGTCCACGGTGAAAGAGACAAAAATCTGCTCTGAACAAATTTGTTTATTATCAGAGGCTCAGCCCTTCACTTAGCATGTCTATTGCAGATGTTCTAGCCAAGACAATTCTATCCACACAGAGTACATAACTATAAAAATTAAAGTCTTTTCAGCTAACTTTAGTCAGCCAGAATTCAGTTGTCTAGGATGGGATTTCTGTACCTAAAGATAAATATCTAGTACACTTTGAGAAGCCCTGCCATATCCTATGTTGTCTTCCCCTGTCACTTCAGAAGGATGTGCTTCTTCTATCTGTTTTGTGTCTATCCGTCCCATGCAGATGTCTCAGATATTGCAGAACTTCTAAGGAGGAGTAGGTTTAGGCAAATAACTTACAGACTTACAGTAACTGAATAGCTTTGTAGAATCCAAAGACTCAGGTAGACTCAATTCATTGTTCACAGGTAGGAACCTTGCCACATATGAAATGTGCTAACTAATCAAAGCTTTTGAAAAGGACTGAAAAAAATGCCAGAGCATGTCCAAGAGACATCATCACACAGTAGATATATAAAGTTGGGCAACTGAATGAAGCCCTAATGACTGGAAATCCAGTGACTAAATGAGTATCAAAATGCTGAATGTGCATGTAGATATCTAAAATTAGGAGAAAGTTGAGTCATACACATATTCTGAGCCAGCTGTTTGGTTTACCTGCATAAGCTATGGAGACGTTCTGGTGTCTGGCATTGCAACTCTCTTAGGGATGCACCTCTTGCAGCAATTGTTTGGAAGTGCTTCTGCCTACTGACTAGATTCTGGAAGAAGAAATCTAGCTAAAATTAATGAGCTGAGAGATTGAACCCCACTTCAAGTGCCTAAGGAAGTGTGGGCTTTTCAAAATCTAGGGTTTAATTGCCTAAACACAGGGCCCAGTTTTATTTGCCATATCCTAGGACATATGATAGATATTGCACAAGACCTACAGTAAACATGAATACTTCTAAATGGGCAGGTGGTAATGAAGATACCCCGGGTTATCCTAAATTGTATTAGATGCCAATGTTAAGGCATCTGAACTGATTTCCTACAGTCCATTTAAAATCAGATGTCCTCATGAAACTAGGAAGATATGGCATAGATATAACTAGATAGTACTGACCTATTTTAACAAGTTTCAGGTTATGGCACACCAAAAATATTTTTCCTTTAGCATTTAACCAGTTATTCTGATTGATACTCTTGGAGCCTATTTGATCATCTTTGAACTTTCAGTTTATGACTGTTTATTCTCATAACACATTGGAATATTTATTGTCCTTTTAAAAAAAAGTCATTTTTTCTAGCATAGTGTGGGAAGGAATTATGTACAAAATCCAATTGGTAGTCTTGATAATTACCTTTTATGTTCTTTACGTGAACCAAAAGTATTTTCATTTTTGAATTTGATTTAATTCTATTTATTAATTAGTAACAGAAAATTATTTTGTGATTAGTTGCAACATTTTTCATTATCCTCTTCCTTGTTCCCTCCCTCCCTCACCCTTTCCTCCTTCCTTTCTTTCCTCCCTCCCTTCTTCAAAGAGCTGTCCTTAAAAGTTCTAGTGACATGACATAAGAACAGAGCTCTGACTCTTTTGCCAATTTTCCTTTTCATTTGAAATAAAAGAAAGTGGTCTCTTTTTCCTTTTTTCCTCTTTTTTTTTTTAAGTTAGAGAAAATAATCATCGCAGAATGTCCCTTCATCTAACATGGGGGCATATATAATAACACAAACAGCTAATAAAGGATGTCAAGGCAACAGGAATAAAAGCAATAGAAAAATCAGCTGAGATTGCTTCTGCGTCTTCACACAGAACCCACAGGACAGAACATTCTTTTTAAAAATAGCTTGGTGAAGTTAACTTTCAGGTTTACTTAAAAAACCCTAACAACTCTTTCCATAAAAGTTTTAATGTTATTCCTTTTAGAGTAGGAAAATAAGTATTATATTATGTTGTCTGCACTATGCTTTCACTTCACTATACAAATTCTTGTATATCTATGTTTTATCCACACATACACACATGCAAAAAAACCAGTGAACATGGAAAAGCCACCATTATGACTGTTTTCTATACTCTGTAAACAGTTCAAAAGTAGCACCTTACTCCTTCTATGCATTATTCTTACAATGTTTGTTTCTAAATATCATTCTGGAATGTTTTGAAGTGTATAGAACCTCAAACTATCTATCCATCTATCTACCTATCTATCCCTCTATCTATCTATCTCTCTATCTCTCTATCTATCTATCTATCTATCTATCTATCTATCTAATACATGCAAGATAAGTGGGGATATTGTAATACTGCTTAGTCTGTCTTTGAATATAACACTCTTATTTACTTCCATAAACTTCCTTCTCTCTTAATCATGAACTGCTGATGTCAATTGAAGTGCCACAAGAACAGCTGACACAAGGATTGAACATGGAATAGATTTCCAAACTATACTGTTGTATGATTCAAGATATGATATTGCATACATAGCAGTGGTCATTCCTAAGAAAATTTGGCCTTTTTAATTAGTAGGTCATTTCAGGTTAATGCAGTGATAAGAAGTTTTTTCAGTTTACCACTGACATTATGATCACTCTTAAAGAATTTGGAAATACAAGTCCATTTTTTAAATTTTGGTGTGGGGATATGGCATAACTAGTGATGCCTCTAAGACTACTAGGATAATGTAGCAATTATTAAAATTTCTTAAGGCTTCGGGATTGTCCAGCTGTGTTCTGTATTTTTATTTTTGCTCTCCCCTCAAATCATCAAAACAACATTATTTGTAGTTTCTATACTACAGAGTAGTCATTTGTTAAAACAGATAATAGCTCATATCATTTTCAGCTAATTTTTCTGGTGAAAGTGCTATAGCAGAAGCACTATGGCAAAATTTGCATAGGTTTTTCTCTCCTCCTAGAACAGGAAAAGAATGTTTCTTGTGCATGAAATTTCAGAAGGGCTAACTTACAAAATTTACTAATAATACTAATAATGACATGGCAAGTTCTCCTTTCCAGTCATCAGACCAAAGAATAGAACTGTGGAGCACAGTGGGACACAAACACTATGAATAAGCTCTTTTTTGGCTGTTTTTCAAACTGACAATTGCCTAAAAGCTGGAAACATGTTCTACATTTGATTCATTCATCACACAAGAGTGAGTTCTTGTAAAATTGTACCTAATAGACAAGAATACCACAGCTCACAGTCAGAAGCCTGTTACAAACAAGTAACGGGCTTTTTAAGCAATCTCAAACACTTGTAACAATTCCTTACAGAATTCACTCCGGTTTTAGACATTTCTGTAGGAGGCCATATTGAGAAAATAGAATATTTTTATAATTTGCATCAAAACTACTTCAAGGCTCTTGTTTCTGCAATTCATCCTCTACATTAGATTACATAAAAATGAACACTTCCTAGGTCTGTAAGATATAACTGTCCTAGGCTCAGGATATAACTGACCTCATAGAGAGATGAACTCTGATTATTTCTTGCAGGCAGAAGACACATAATTTTCTAAATTCTGAATACCTTTTATCAACCAAAAGGAGTCAAAAGTAAGTATATGATTTCTTTGTATATTAGCATACAGTGGGCAGACCCACCACACTTTTTCTCAAAAATGCAATTTTAGTAATCCAAAGTCCATCATTACATCTTAGTTATTTGCATGGAAGACCTATATTACCACTAAGATTTTGGGAATTCATAGTTCCCTTCTGATTTTTTTTTGTTTGTTTGTACAGAGAACAGTTTATCCGTGACATTCAGACCTTGATTCACTAGAGATTTTTGTCTGTGCTAGTTTCTGGTTTTGTAGACAGCGACAGAATAAGAAAGTACATGTTTCAGTGCAAAAATGATGAGCTTGAGTTTTGCCATTGTTTTACAAGTTGATAAGAAGTTATGAAATATAAATTAACAAATTCAGATGATCACAGCCAAACAACTCTACCTCTGAGGTTCATTGTGTACAAGTTCGTCATGCAAACAAATCCTCACTTTGTGAAGAAAGCAAGTTTTGTAAGGTACTTACTGTCAACATAGGTCAATCAAGGCACGATTAGCTCTAATTAGCAATCCCACAGGCTATTAAAATTGTTTACCTTCTGTTGAGATAGGCACAAAAAGGTACATAACTTTTCTCACTTGTGAAAACATCAAAGAAAAGTATTTCCGATCTGAACCATGAAACCAATTATAAATGAGGACAAGCACAGCAGTGATATCAACAGAATTTAGGAAACCATTTGTATTGCTAATTGCAGCATTTGCGCTAGCTGAGGGAGTATATAATGCTCTTCCTATGAGGCTCAAAATGAAGAGTCCTAAATAATTTCTGGGCTTTTAAATATAAAATTTCACAGGGACAGAGGAATCAAATGACAAATCTCAGGACTTCTTACAAATTCTATAGCTATTTCAATTCTTATCTCAATGTCTGAGTGAAGAGGTAGAATGGTAATAATTTTTTTGTTCTTATTCAAGTACCTAAATTAATAGCCTTGTTTCCAAAAGGAAAAGAGCCTAGAATAGATCAATGCCAGATCTTGTTCATTTTTTAGAAAGCTATCATATAATAGAAAATTCAAATAGGAAAATAAAGGGCTAGAGAAATCCATAGTTTTCTCATCTCAGTTTTTTGAAATTATATTGTCTATACAGAGGAAAGCAAGCTTCATTAAAAGCAATTAACATGGATTTTACAAGTTAAAAGCTTACATGACACATTGCATTCAAATTGAATTTAGGGAGAAAAAATGTTTTAGCTTCTTTACTGAATGAGGAAGAAATTGTTGCACTAAAACCTGCTTTAAGTGAAGATAAGTTCCTGCTCTGATAGATCTTTTTTAGCTAAGGACAAACAAAAAATGTAGTTTATAACAAGATCTTTGCCCAAAAATGAGGCAGCATGCCACATATATTATGCCACATATATTTTTTTAATTTATCTGACCTGCTAAATGTGTTTAGATGCTACTGGCAAGAAAGAATTATTTAAGCAATGATTTTAAACATATCCATGAAACCCCTTTAATTATAAAACAGTAAACCACATAAATAGCACTCCTCTGGATGCATTTAATGTACTTGGATATGTTCAGAGGAGGATAAAAAAGCTGGTGAAATAGCGGGAAAGCATGTTCAGTGAGGAGCAGCTGCAGACTCTGGCTTTGTGTAGTTCAGAGAAAAAGACACTGAGGGGTGGAAGTGGAATTGGAGGTGCTGATCTTCCCTCCCTGGAATCCAGTGATAGGAAATCTAGGAATGGCTCAAAGCTGCACCAGGGGAGGTTCAGACCAGATATTAAAAGCATTTCTTTATCAAACTCTGCAACAGGCTTCCTAGAGGGGTGGTAGATGCTCCAAACCTGTCAGTGTTTAAGAGGCATTTGGACAATGCCCTTAAGAATATGCTCTAAATTTTGATCACCTCTGAAGTGTTCAGGCAGTTGGACTTGATGACCATCTTAGGTTCCTTTCAACTGAAATATTCTATTCTATTCTATTCTATTCTATTCTATTCTATTCTATTCTATTCTATTCCATTCCATTCCATTCCATTCCATTTTAATTTTTTTTTCAGGTAAGTTTGCAATCACCTACTCCATATTCCTGATAATAGATAAGATTAACCAGGAAGTTTATTATTGTTTATAATTATTTTAATTAAAATAAACACAATGAAAACTGCCATCAATCCATTATAGCTGCAATGGGATACTGTACTTTCAATGAAGTTCATAATTTGGCTTTCAATATTCAAATAATGTAAAGGCATATATTTGGTTCTTCATTACACGTTGCTCTTGAAGAATGAAAACTATGAACTGCATCTCTAGTTATCATACAAAAGTTATTTATTTGAGTTTTTAAATTATTATTATTTTTTGAAAAATAAATATGCCTAAAAAATTCACCAATATGTATGCATGTAGGAAACATTATTGAAGCCACTACTTTTCATCCTTTGCATAACAATATCTTGGCTGGTTGGCACTTGTTAACAGAATTGTTAGGCTTCATCTAACATGATATATGACTGATTATTTCTTTTTAATTAAAATAATACAATCCAAAGGATTCTAATCCCTTATACCCCTGACATAAGTGAGATTACCCATACATTTGCCACATAGTGGATTAACCTGCCTTTCTAAATGTATGCTCACCAGAAAAGGGCAATCATGTTAATGTGTTTCATCCAGCCTCTCTAAAGCTGCACAGGAAAAGATGAGGCTTATAATGAGACCATGAGATTTACAGATATGAGCTACAGCAGACCAAGGAGTTGGTAAAAAAAAAAAAAAGGAAATTCTGAATCCAGTATTTCTAAATCAAGTAGCCTGACAGCTGATTACATAGAGGAAGCTGTAGGTCAGGAATTTCTGGTTATCACAGCTCAAGCATTATGGTAAAGAAAGAAAATAGCCTAGACAGAACAGTTTAGGATTCTGAAGATGAGTTCCTAATCCCTTAACTCTACACAGAAGCTCATGGGAAGTTAATGAAACTCAAAGGCATCCACTGCTGGCATAAAAGTGCAAATCCTGCTGTTTAGACTACTGACTGAAGTGGAATGCAACACTGTTATTTTCATCTATATGTGGGTTTTGTGTTGGTGAAAACTAAAAAGCTCAGAGTAGATCTGACCCTGAATAATTTTGTTTTCAAAATTATCATCAAAACAACTATGTTTAGCTTACTGTCCTCTGAAGTCAGATTTCTGGGGTATGAACAGTAAGAACATTAAATAATCTTCTCCTTCTCTCAAAAAAAAAGTAGTTCTGGAAAGAATTTACACTGTGTTTATTTAATATGTGTTCTGGAATTCTCTGTAAAAAATGCTGTGTGTTTCATAGAACTAGACTGAATTGCACAAAATTTCTTCCTGCCTTGTATCAAAGCACTATATTTAAAGATGCTGTAAAAAGCACTTGCTAGACACAGTCAACATTTCAGTAATACAAGTAGGAAAGTTATCATTATTCTCCTTCTGCAATTCTGACAGAAATAAAGAAAACATGACTATTCAAATCTCTGGCTATTGTCGCGGTCAGATGATGCTCAAGCTTCACTAGTGTTGAATCCTCCCTTAATTCTGGCTTACGGAAGTTAAAATTGGTCTAAATAAAATGTGTTTAATTACCATAAATAGGGGAATAGAGGGGAATTTTTTTTTAGCTGAATGAAAGACTTGGTCCTGTTTGCAGAAATAAGGAAAAGAAAAGACAAAGGAAAAGCTCCAGAATTCTCACCCTATTTATTTTCAAAACTAATTTTTTTTTATTTACCACCTTCCCCTTACTTCAGTAGAAACTGTTATGCTGAGGTTACTTCTGGTACTAATGTAATTTGCAACAGGCTCTCTTAGTATGGTCAATAAATAATTCAAATCTTGTAATCCAATTCAAAAATATTAATATATACATATATATTAACATTTATATGTTATATAATTATAACATAATCAGAACTATTACCTATTGTCTGTAGTCTAATACTGAATTTCAAATATAAATCTTAGTTTCATACCATAGAATGAGCTGTTGAGGTAACCTTGACTTCTGACTTTCAAAAAGAACTCTCAAAATATAATTGTAAAATATAATAAAAATCAATTTCATCTGAAATTAGCAGATTCAGGAGCTTCAGCTGAACTGTCTTATAATTAAGTTGAGAAACTGGTTAATCTAATGAGAAATCCTTACTCATTGTAGGAGTAAGGAAATTACGCTTGCTGGTTGGAAAAGACAAAAGCTAGGGCAGTTGCAAGATTTCCATCAAAACTGTCTTGAGAGTAAAAGGCAGGGAGAATCTATGTAAGTTATCATAATAATAAACAGCACTTTCTTAGAAATAGTATTTATTTTATCATTTTGATCTAGAAAGGTGTTTTTTGCATTTTTTTAAATGAAGAATTTCATATCACATGGGATGACTTAGGAGTTAAATCACAAAGAAAGGACAAAAAATTGAAACACTGAAAGACTTGGGAACTCCAGCATTACAACTGAGACCAGTTACTGCATAATTAATCTGAAAATGAGATACTGCAGCTAGCATCACTATTTTTCTTTTTACTGTCAGTTTATCCAGATTTATCTTAAATGGTAATTGCATGTACTGTATAATTCCACTTCAGAGTTTACATGGTAACATTGCAATACAAAAGTATCCAGTAAAATTCATTAATGTTATCTTTACAGTGAATAAATTATTACTACTCAATGTTTCCAGCTATTTAATTTATTTCATTTGGATTTATTTTCTTTTCTTAAGTTGTTACTATGATATACCTTTTTTTCTATTACAGTAAAAAATAATATTCATTAATTCTTCTAAATAGAAGACACTTTTATGGAATACAACCATGATTTACTTCTCCTGTGTTAAGAAAAGTCGACTTCCTTCAACCCATGAGATTCCTTCATTCTTCAGCTGAAGAAGGCTGGTGCATTTAAAATCCTTAATTATAGTTTTATGATAGGTAAATCCATGGATTATAGCCACAGGTAAGAAAATCTGTTTCTCCTGGTAAAAACAGTTTGATCTGGACACTAAATGTAATGCAGCTTTCAATCCCCAGAGCACGAAAATTCTAGTGGTGTTACTAAGAAAATGCAAAAATTATTAATTTGTTTAAACAACTCATTTTCATCAGCTAATGTTACTCCAAGGAGAAGGCAAACCAAGAAATGTGCTATTTGTCCTTGATTCTATAAACACTTTTGTAATATACATTCGTTGGCCAGATTTAACAAAGTATTGTGATGGATATCAAGAAGAAGAGGATAAAATTCAAAGAACAGTTATTCAATATCTGGTTTAGTTGCCTAAAATGAGACTGCAGCCAAGGAGAAGGTAGATTTGTACTGCTACCCACACTATCAATGAAGGATTCCCTCCCTGTGTTGAAGAAGGAAACAAGATCATCACTGCAACGTGTTCCCATGTCTTGTTTGAACGTTCAGGTTGTTTCAACGTTAAGTGACTCATCATAGTCATTAATGAACAAGCAGCTCCAAAGCTTGCTATCCAGATCTAGCATATATGTATATTTTGGGGCAGTTGGGAAGAGAGGAGGGAGGGTTTCAAGTTTTGAATGCTACTGTTTAGTTCTTTTGTCACTTGGGGACATGTTTTAGTGGCAAACATGGCAGTGGGAGGCTAAAGGCTGGACTCAACGATCTTAGTGTACTAAGTAAGGTTTTTCCAAGCTTAACAATTCTATGATTTTATCTTTCCGCTCTCAAGTGTTTGTCATTATAGTATTTTTCGTACATTGAACCAGAAAGAGTAAGAACTCTTATGACAGAACATCCTTTTAGATTATGCTCCATATAGACACAAAAGATCTCATCAAATTTTATTCTATTAATCTGCTTATCCAAAATAAGTAAAATTTCTTAAACTGTCTTCCTAATGATGTGCATAATAAATAGTGCTTCAAAATGCATTGAGTGTTTGAGGAAATAAATAATTTATTTGAACATCAGCTATGCACTTAAAAGTAGTTACAGTAATCTCCTTTGTCAAATGTTTGTCAAAAATAGGAAATTGTTCCATTTTACAAGACTGATGGGAAATTGAACTATAAAAGTCTGTCTATTGCAATATATCATAATTTTTGCATTGAAACTAATCTTTAATTGCTGAGTAATCTCTGAAAACAAAACACTCTTAATCATTTTAATGACGATTATATAAAATAGAATTTGCAGAAGAATATTTGTGTTACATTTAAGTCTAAATAATCTTCTTTAAGAAGATATTCAGCTTAAAAAAAGACATGGGTTATACTGTCACTAACTTCAGTATTCAATAATCAAAATTTGGCATTAAAATATTACTATCACTATTTAATATACATTAAATATACATGAGACATATCTTGTTTAGCTTTTTTTACATCTTTGCAGTTCTCACACCTCAAGATTTGTGTTTGATGACTTATATTTCCTCAGTTGCTACCACCCAGTTTTATTTTCTTACTATAGAAGTTTATTCTTAAGCATCAGTTTCTTTATGAACAATTTATTTTCAGGCTGTTTCCCCCACCTTCTCCAAAATGTCAGGTTTTGCAAGTGAATGAACTTACAAGTTTTGACTTTTGCACAGAATGACAAGTCTTCAGTGTCCTTTGAATGTAATTACTGGGTGGGTTGGTAGCATAAGATAATACATCCCATTTACTAACATGAATTGTAGATAATAAAAAAATTCCTCCTCAGAGAATTTCTTTCTAAATTGCTTTCAGTTCATTCATTACATAGGATCTTTGTTCAGGAGATACGTATGACAGCTGATTAAAAAAATCTCTCCCAATTCCTTCTTATTTAATTTCAATAACATTAGATTCAGAAAGGGGCAATAATTATTTCAGCTGAACACGAACAGATTTCAAATCTTAATTACAGACTGTGGTACACACCCCTGTCTCTCAGACAAACAAGGAACATGACTATTTTGAAAACCCATCACCAATCTATTTTTTCCTATTTACTGATATAGTAGATACTGTGACCACCTTTCTGAATATTTAAGTTATAGTTTATCCAGTGTTTATAATGTAAAGCATGCATGCCATCTGGATGTTTTCATGTCATCCTTGAAGCTGAATCAATATCATTTGCTTAGAACAGTTGCCTCAGGATACAGATCACTTGAAATGTGAATGGTAGAAGTGTAGGAAATGACAGCTTTGCATCATATAGCTCAGCTGCTCCAGACTTCAAGCACATCCTGTCTGTTTTTTTTTGTTCTGATTTTTTTTTTTTTAAGTAGAAACAAAATGTTTCCTGAATTCAATGGGAATATTGTTACACATGTACTGTTTGAAAAGAAAAGAGAAATAAGGTCACATGCCGTAACCATTTGGGTGTGGAGGTAGCCAAAACTCCTAACTGTTGTTATGCAAGTTTGCATAAGTGGGAAACTCTGAATTTAGCATTAATAATTTACTTGTTTCCTCATTACAGTTCTTTGTAAAATGACTTAAATGCAGAGCATTCCTCTTAGATTTTCTGGTAGAATCTACACATCAGTGCACTATTCAAGAACTTAAGGTATTTTACTAGACCTACCACTTAGTAGTAAGGGCAATTCTTTGAAAATAATAATTTAATCTCACCTCTAAGTAATAGGCCCATAAACTAATCAGCTGGTCTGCATCTATGAATATCATATTACTGGTTTGCTTTTGAGAAGAGTAGAGGATATTTGAAAAATCAATCATCTGGAGTACTGTATTTGTTCATTAATAACAGTATCACATTTTGATGAGGTTACAGACTTTTTGTACTAACTGAAATTGATGATAAGTGAGGCCATTCAAAGGAGATAATTCTTGAGTTTCATTTAGGGAAGTGGTACTCAACTTTTAACAGCTGAGGAGCATGCAGCTGCTTAGGCAGGTTTCTCTGTGAATTCTTTCACACTTTTAAGCTCCTATGCCAAATTGATTCCTTTGTGGTTTTGTTTCCTCTTCACTCATTAATTGATAATATTTTTCTCAGCGGATACCACTCTTTCTGATGTTTAACACCAGAGGCACTGCGTGGACTGCAAATGATTTTTCCAGAGATCTTATGTGTCACTAGGAGAGTTGCAACAACCCACGTCTTCTTTTCATTTTACTTTTTTTTTTCCCTTTTTGATGCTTATCTAGCCCTTAAATTCTGTTATAAACACAAAACTGTTTCCTGAGTTATCTTATGTTTATGAAGCAGATAGCTGGGACCATGCCTGGAGTACTGTGTCCAGGTCTGAGCTCCGCAGTACAAGAGAGACATGGACATACTGGAGAGAGTCCAACAAAGGGCCACAAAGATTATGAAAAAAGTGAAGAAAGGCTGAAGGAGCTGAGACTCTTCAGCCCAGAAAAGGAAAGGCTCAGGGAGATCTCATCAATGAATGTATATAAATACCTGAAAGAAAGTTGCAAAGAAGATAATGGAATCATAGAATGGTTTTGGTTGGAAGGGATTTTAAAGGCCTCTAGTCCAATTCCCCTGCAATGAGCAGGGATATCTTCAACTAGATGGGGTTGCTCAGAGCCCCGTCCAACCTGACCTTCAGTGTTTCCAGGGATAGGGCATCTACTGTCTCTCTTGTCAAACTGTTCCAGTGGCTCACCCTCCTTGTAAAGACATTCATCCTCATGCCTACTCTTGTTTAGTTTAAAATCAGTATCCTTTGTCTTATTGCTACAGGTCCCATTAAAAATTCTGACCCACTCTTTCTTATAAGCCCCTTTTAAGTATTGAAAGTAAGGTCTTCCCAGAGCCTTCTCTAGGATCCAGTTGAGAACAACCCCAACTCGGTCTTTCTTCACAGGAGACATTTTCCATCTCTCTGATCATTTTTGTGTCTCTCCTCTGGACCTACTCCAATAGGTCCACATCTTGCTTATACTGAAGGCTCCAGAGCTGGATGAAGAGTTGGGTCTCATGAGAGACGCATAGCAGGGGAGAATTACCTCCCCTGACATCTTAGCCAGGCTTCTTTTGCTGCAGTCCACAATACAGTGGGCTCTGAGATGAAAGCACACATTGCTGGCTCATGTCCAGCTTTTCATCCATAAGTAACCTCAAGTCTTTCTCCACAGGACTGCTCTCAATCCCTTCATCCTCTGGACTCTATTGATACCAGGGGTTGTCTGAACCCAGGTGCAGGACTTTGCACTTGGTCTCATGGAGTTCACATAAGCCAACCTCTCAAGCTTATCCAGGTCCCCCTGGATGGCATTCTTTCCCTCAGGTGTGTCAATGACACAAATCAGCTTGATGTCATCTGCAAACTTGCTGAGGATGCATAGATTCCAGTGTCTATGCTGTTGATTAAAGTATTAAACTGTACTGATCCCAAAGATGGAGCCAGTCGCTGATGCTTAGTGACAGGACCGCTGGTAATGGCAATAAACCAAAACAGAAGAGGTTGCCTCTGAACATTAGGAAACACTTTTTCACTGTGAAGGTGACTGAGCACTAGTGCAGGTTGCCCAGAGAGGTCGTGGAGTTTCCATTCTTGGAGATATCCAAAAGCTGTATAGACATGGTCCTGGGCAACTGGCTGTAAGTGGCCTTGCTTCAGGGGGTTGGACCAGATTATCTCCAGAGGTCCTTTCCAGTGTCAACCACTCTGTGACTGTGTGATTCTGGAACTCATGATAGTCCTTTCTTCCCTCTGAACTGCTGTTAATTGCTTATGTTCATGTGTAACATTCCTAGTGGCCTCTGGTCCTTTCTAAAACTCTTCCATTCATTTTCAGACCCAGCAGAAACTCAGTCTTCCAACACAACTATTATTTTTCCAAGCTATAGGTATCCTCAAATCTTCAGAGCACAAGTTTTGCCTTTCAGTGATGCCCACTTCTTTATTCAATCTGTTTTGAGGGTAGTACTGCTTCTGCACTTCTTTCATTCCCTACTCTATTAACAAGGAAAAGGAGCAGTGTTGTTATGTCTCAGAACTGGTTCTTGAATTCTCCTAAAGGCTGGTTGTCTTCAGGCATCATCCCCAGGCAGACCTCATGTCACCTGTACAACAGTGGGCAAAGACTTCTCAATAGAAGTCGTGATTCCAGGCAGGCAGGCCTGTACTGTAAATGGAAGTTTTCACATAAAGTTATGTAGGATTGTATTTTGTATTAGTTTGAAAACAAACTAGTGAGAGACTCCAAGTCAGAAAAACAATTTAATAGGAAAAATAAAATAAATGCAATAGTACAAAAAAAACAACCCACTGACAGAGTCAGAGTACAACGTGACCCCCTGACGGTCGGGGGGTTGGTAGCAGTCCGGTTAAATGGTGACTGCAGTCCTCCTGGGGTGATGGTCCTGTTGAAGCAGTGGTTCTGTAGAAGGGTCTGGTCTTCCTCTGAAGGTCCAGTGGTGGTGTAGAAGGGTCTGGTCTTCCTCTGGGAATCCAGTGGAAAAAAGGCTGCTTGTGCTCTTCCAAACCCCAGATTATATCCACATGGGAATGCTTGGCTCCTTCCCCCTGGGCGGAGCATCTCACAATGGGACAGTGAGTCACAGGGCAAGGCACTGATGGGCCCATTAACAGGAGATAGTTTGGAGGGAGGAGGCAGAGAACATTGTTACACGTGGTTTCAACAGCTCATGAGGATGGTAATAGGATACACTGTAACCCAGGACAGGATGAACTGTATTTGGAATAATGATCTAGAGAGATGCTTTTGTGTGACAGCTGGATCATAAAACTTTGCATGGGAAGTCTGACCATGGAAAAGAATTTAATTAAGGTCTTTATGTATCTATTACCTTAATAACTGTCTTCCATTCTGTTCTATAAGTCATCAGGTACTCAGGAGGATTCTATAGGAATTTACATATGACTGTCACATAGATTTCCTCCAAGGCAGCCATTTAAACACATTTTGTTCAAAAAAGTTTCTAACAAGTCCTCTTCACAGTAACAATAGTTGCTAGAGCTGTCATGGATTGCCATGGACTTTGCACCCAGACTGCATCCCCTTTTTTCTCATTTCCTCCTTCACAAAAGGAATGAGAAGGAGGTCAAGAAGAACACAGTTGGAGACAGAACTGTAGCTATTAGCAGCCAGATCTGTGTTAAAATTGCAGGGTAAGGTATTTGCAATGTACTGTCAGAGTTATTCCCAGCACTGTTTTTAAGTGTGAATGTGAATATATAGGAAGGAAGTGATGCCTTATCCTAGGTTTAGAATTAAAAGCCAAACACAGTTAGAGGGAAAAAGGGTTTTACCTCGGTATTTATTCAAGGATCCTCTGGTGCACCACATCCAGGCAGAAAGTACCCCCGAATGAACACCGAAAGATGCACCCCCCCCAAGATGCACACCCAAGATGCACACCCAAGATGCACGTATACAGTTATAGACCTTGCACATTAGCATATCTATCAAAGATTCCCCAATGAGAGGCTCAAGAGAAGTCCCTGTCCTGAGGAATGTTCCCCCTGAATGGGCCTATCTTGGTTTACAGAATGTGTTCTGGAGAGGACCTTGGTGTCTGGGGCTTTCTGACCCAACTTCGAGGTTTTCAAGATGTTTAGTCTCCTGGCTTA
>VZTD01005285.1:333621-366972 GCA_013397725.1 Rhagologus leucostigma
AGTCCCAGGAAACAAAATTCAGCTCTCCGTCTCACGCCAAGAGGGAAAAAAAAAAAACAGCTGGCTGAAGAAAAAGCAAGCAGGGTGCTCCCTTCGTGCCTTCCGCAGTCAGAAAAAAACACTGAGGAGTATATCTCTGTGTCCTTGAGAAGCTGCTTTGGAAAGTTCATCTGGGTTTTTTTTTTTCAAGCTCAGTTTAAAGGCACAGAAAAGGCACAATATTACTTTTTGGGCATAGAGCATGATAGGGGGTACACATGATGGAGTCACCCCAAGACAGAGGGGTATATGAAAAAGTAAAAAATCATCATGGCATCAGAAGCACTGTCAAATATGTTAAGGTTTCTATCTTACTATTGCCAGTTATATTCTAACTAGAGAGAGTTATATACAGTGTTCACACACACGATACTATATAAATATGTAACATATTTTTGTCTATTATATACACAGGAGACAAGACCTACAAGCCATGGCTTGTAGGCTTTGTTTAAGAATAAAATAGGTTTAAATGGTCTGCAGGTTTAAAGGGGAAAGTCTCTCTATCTCTTACATTTTGGAATTCAGTGAGTACTACTTTAATCTTACTTTTATTACTTCATTAACTGCTTGAAGAGTTTAAAACAATGATGAATTCTGATCCCCTGTTTTATTATCCAAAGAATGAATTTTTTTTGAGATGCCAAAGAAAAGTCAGCTGTTTACAAGTTCCATCACTTGATAGTGAGTGTAAATATTTGAAAACAAATATTTTAATATACTTTTGAATCGTAGCCAAGCAAATTTCTTAATCTCCTCTGGGGACCTTCTGGTGACTCTGAAATCTCAATTATAATACTCTTCCTTTCTTCCTTTCTTACTTTTTTCCTTTCTTCCTTCCTCTCTTTATCTTTTTCTGTAGTTCAAAATGCCTGTAATAACATGCAATGGTGTAACAGCTCAGCAGAATGATTTTTAGAAGACAAGGAGTATCCACATTGTATACCCTGGGACATAGCATAGAAGCATGTGGGAATGTTTAAGGGTGCAAAGCCTGCCAGAAGAGTGGAGGGGACTGCAGAGGGTAGAGAAAACTAAAATTGGTGTAATCACATTAATAACTACCCTTCTGCTGCAGCGCTTGAACCAAATTATTCTTATAACCATATTAAAACAAACTTGGACTTTCAAAGTCCCAGACAGAGGCAAGGAGAGCAAAAAGAACCATTACAGATGAGTAAGAGTCTAGGATATAAGGTTTCATTGATTGTCTAAAAGATAGTAGTGTAAATGTGCCACAAAATCTTTTCTTTATTGTCCTGGTTTAAGACAAGTTAAGTGGTGGACACTCCAAAAGGAGTTACCTCCCCTTTAGTTTTAATCAATCCTTTTCCACCAATAATGAGAAACAAATATAAGTAGATATAAGTGAAAAATTAACAGTTTACTGAAAGAGGCCTGAAATAGCAACAGGAAAGAAAAATAACAGTAATAATCTCAAGTTATAAAGTTGGTGAAATCTCCATGACTCCTCTGGGACAAAGAGAAACTCAAAATGGCGGAGAAACCCTTGCCCAAGATGGCGCGCCCTAGCAGACAGCTGTGTCTGGGGAGACAAAGACAAATGTGGTGGAAGCCCTCCTGCCTCTTATCCCTCAGCAGCGGCAGCTCGGATGGCAAAGGCAGCTGGGACATTCCAGCGGCTGGAATTCAGTCAACAGCTGAAATGCATGGAGGGACTTCATCTTGTCCCTAGCAGAAGCAGCAGGCAGCCAGCTGGGGTGACTCACACTCTGTGCCTTTCCAGTTCCACTGGGCGCTGCTGGCGGGATGGGGTGACCATATGGAGCAGAGCTGTTCCGCACGATGCTGCGGCTGTAGACAGGCACTCACGGAATTTGCAGTCGAGCAGGCCAGGACTGCAAAACGCAACCTCTGGGAAAAACCTGCCCAAAGCAACCCCCTCAAAAAAACCCAACCAAACAAAAGAAAGCCAAAGGGAAGCCTCTACCCACACTGCCTCAGCTTTCTCTCCCTACAGAATGAAAGGGAAAGAGCAAGAGCCAAGGGGAAAGAGAGACTCTGCCTTGAGTGCCCCAGCCTCCAAAAGAGATGTACCACCCAGCCCCACAGTTCTGTTCACGGCTTCACTGCCACATCTTAACAAGATACTAACAGATAGGGCACAGATAATAATTTTGGGCACAGATAGATATAGAATACAATAACATTTTGGGTTACCCAGGACATGTTTTTAATTAGAAGATAAGATTTTTTTTCCTTTGAGACTAAAATGTTATTCCAAATAGAATTAACCACAGATGGTGCATTACTTTAATTCTTCTACCTTCTGAAAATACAGCAGTAACACATATGTCTTTCCTTTATAATCAATGGAAAGGAAAATTCCTGTCACTTCACTTCCTGAGCAATTTTAGAAACATCTCAGTGGAAAAGCTTTTTTTTCCTACTCAGTGAAAATGCAGCATGGACTTCTGAATTCCTTGTAAAAACCAAGGTAAGATGTAAGCAATCTCGCCCTTACCGGGTAGTAGGACTGACCAAAAATGTAGAATAGCTTAGTACCAGTAGAGTAGTAAAGGTGTGCCTACGTGCCATCTCATGAAGTTGTCTGTGCAGTTAGGTGACAGCTATAACAGCCAGATCCTGTACTTAAAGCTGTTACTAAAATGGCATATATTAATTGATGCCAACTGAATTAAAGAATTTCAAATATCACAGAACAAAAGTTTCCAGTTGCTAATGCACTTTTGGCTAATATTCCCCTAATAAAGAAAATTATTAAATTAGAATTATGCATATTCTTTCAAAAATATCATGCTGTTCAATTCATATTACAAGCTTCATCAAAAACAAGGCTTGATTATGGAGCTAATTAAAGTCTCATTGGATACATGGAGAGGCTATCTTTGACTACAGACCTATATTATAGCAACTGCTTTTATTGCTCTCTAGTGTACTTGAAACATCTTGTCATCTTTGCCATATCTTGCATGGCTTTAGCACTTAAACATCTGAGTATGGTACCTTTAAACGTTATATTTTGAAAACGAAAAAAATCTTAACAATTCTGTGATCAAATTACTGCAAAGTACAGTTACTTTACACTCAATATTTATTAGGATATCTGGGATTTCTCATTATTTTTTGGGGGGGCTTAAGATGTATGGAAAAAAGGGGAAAGCTAATTTGATAAGACAGAGCCCAACAATTCTAAGAATTAAATACCTTATTGGGAGTTCAAGCCTATCCTCATTTTCAGAGGTAACATTCCAATATAACTGTATTTTATGCACTCTTTTATGGAAAAAATGCACAGAAAAGAGGAGATATATAAAAATATGCAGATCCAATCTCTCAGTGACATTAACAGAGAGTAGGTCGGATAGTTACATTCAAAGGGCTGATTCATTGTTCTGTCCATTCAGATTGACTTTTTGCAAAAAACAAACTTTGTTAAAAGGTATGTATCTAATTTTTTTTAAATTAATCAACATTAGAAATTTCAATTTATGATGACTTCAAGTTAGAAAAAGTATAGCTGGCAAACTGGTGGATGTTCTTTTTAGACATTAATAAATCTCAGTTGAAAATCATTAGTGGATTGACAGTGTTTACAGTGAGTAGTGCAGGTGCAAAGTTGAGCTATGTCAGCTTAGGCTCATGATACTTCCATGACTGTCTAAAAAAAGTTTGAAAAGAGCACAATGGGCCCCCGCTGTTCTTTTTACCCACAGAGCTATGTTCTGTCAGACAACTTTTGAACGACTTCTGTTTAAAGGCAAAACCCTGCCATAAACTAACATTACTGAATGTTTAGCTGCTATTAAAGTGAAATTGTGAATTCAAGCAGTTTTTTCCTGCAAGGATTTCAATCCAGCAAGGATTTCAATAAAATGTAGTGCGTGGTCTGAACCATGTTACAACCCTAGGGAATCAGTGACATTTGTACAGGCACAGGAGTCATGGAGAGAGACTATAAATACCATCCAATAGCAAAGGTGAGTTTGACTGAACTTTGTAAATTAGATATTATTGCCTTTGTTAAGTTCAGTAGGTGAAGAGAAGGAAGAACAATAATATTTTTATTAAATTTTACTTACCCTGTCCCTTACACAGAATAATGTCATTGAATTAATCTTTCTTAACAGAAGCTTGATAAGACATTATAACCCTTTTAGAAAAAATTAATCCCTTCCAAATTTTAGATTTTTGCTTTTCCTAAAATAACTCTTCTTCCTTGTTTGTTTGTTTCTTTGTTTGACTTCATTGCTCAGAACATCAATTAATTTAAAATCTATTGTTTTCTTATAACTTGGCTAAATTTTAATATGGCTGGGTACTCTGTGGATCTAGATTGCATCAAAACAAATGAAGAACACCATGAGAGAACTATTTTAAATATAACTGCAAATTCATAAAATTCATAAATGGCTGTGTTCCAATGGCTTCTCTCTCTCTCTTTTTTAATATTATTTTTTCAGCAGCTTCTGAAGATCTAAGGGGTCCAACAGGTGTTCTGTTTTTCCAGTCTTTTCTTTTTCACAGCTGAATATCTGGGATTCATTAATCAATAGCTGGTTCTTTCTTCCTTGTTTCTTTTAATATCTGACACTATAATCCAGTATCATTGCACATTTTATGCTGGATAAATTACGGAACATATCTAAGTTACTAAACTATATTTGCAATAAACTAAATCACATTATGAAATTATATATACAATCATGAAACTATGTTTGCAAACTCACCACATTACTAAATTATAACAGTATGATGTACCAAAATAAATATCCATGGCCTGATTCGTAATAGATAATCTTACTCCAGGATTTGTACTAAAATTTTTTTACTCTCCTTCTTTCAATCTTTTCTTCTAGGAATTATTTGAAGTGGAAGTTTTATATTGTTAAATTTAGATTATGTAACAAGTTACACTATTTAAAAATGTATGCCTTATGAAATATCGATTGATTTGTTCCCTATGCTACAATCTGTTCGTCTCTTTCTTGGGCTCCATGTCTTTACGCTTAGCTCTAATCTCTATAGGCACTGTGGTGATATAACATTTATTTAGGATTTTTTATAGACTTTCACTATTGGAATTCTACAGAAAATAGAATTTAAAACTCTCAGGCAAGTTCTGGTTAGGCAGCTGATAATAGAACAGCTGCAAAGTAGCCAAAAGACTGAGAAAAAACAGTTCAAAAGCCAACTTGGAAACTGAGTCTCAGATAACCTACAGCCTTTCAAATATTTAAGTAATTGAACTGCACTCACAGAATCAAGGCATGAGTTAGCAGCTGAGTTGTTGCTCAGAGAGCATGAGTAGTATCAGAGCTGCAGCAGGAAAGCTGGGTGTGAGGGATAATATGTAGGATAAAATTTCTTCCTTCTTCCTTTCTCCTCCATCAATCTCACCCATAGTTCTTCATTCTACTATTTCTACATTACACACAATGCTAAGAACATACATATTTAATTTTAATGTTAAATATGTCAAAATATTATAAAATACTATGAACCCAGTAAGCTGAATGACATGGATATGTCTTGGTTTCACAAATGACATTGAAATGCAGACCCTTTTCTAAAATATGAGAGGAAGTGAAAGACAGACACAAGTGACTATGAAGCAATCAGTGTTTGGCATGTGCTAATTCTGAAAAGAGAGCATAAAGAGCTCAGATTAGGCACTAGGCCAAAATGTAGGATGTAATTAAAAAACAGAGAAATTATCTGGCATCCTATCTGGTATGTGAAAATCTCCAATAGGCTCTATTAAAACAAAAGGATTTTTGAGAATACTTGTTTATAAGATGGAGATTTTATTTCAGAGGAGGTCTGTTATGTTGCCTGAAGACAGCTGAATGGGTTCATATTTATTATACATGACCATATGAAATAAAATACATCCAGTGAAAAGAAGTACAGTGAGAAAGAGTGAAATTGTGCATTTTAAAAGTAAATACTTAATTATAACCATGTTTGTAAAGTTTTTGTTTCACTTGCTTTGAATATTTCAGCAAAGGAACTTCACTAGCAATACAGAGCACAAAAACGGACTGCAAATGTTGATGCTGGGTAAATAAAGACTGATAGGAAGAGTTTGTAGAACTGCGTACAAACCCAGTGAATAGGATTTTGAGATTACAATACAGCTGTTGCCAACTGGTTAGCTGAGTTGACAAATGAAGGAACACAGCCTGCAATTCTAGTATATGTGGCAGATTGCAAATTTCAAATATACTCAATGAGTTGTTCAGAAGTAATTTCAGGCTATTCCATGAATTTGATCTGTTTCTGCAGATTAAATGTCTACATGGTAAATTCTTTAACTTTTGTGAGAGACTTGATTAACAAAGTGTTAGGAATATATAATCCCAGTTCAGATTTCTGTGTCCTTTGATGTACTTTAATTAGGTTATATAACTATTGATGGTATTGATCAGCTACCTTTTGACTCTGTCTTGAATTCTTTGCATACTATAAATCTCATGGAAAATTAAGAGGATATATGGGTGGTCAAGGAGTGACACATTTAGAAGATACTTTAGTCTTTTACTACATCACTTTATTGATTTATTTAAATAGGACCTATAAGTCCTATGGGTTACTTTCCCAAAATGGGAAAAAGGAGGGGAAGAAGGAGCCCCACAAGTTCTTGTTGTAAATAATAATTTATTTTATCCTACATCTTGACAACGTCACTACAGGATGGACTATTCAAGAAGACAAATGGGGATTTCTGGTAGTTCGGCCTTGGCTAGGTGCTCACTGAAGCTGTCCTATCACTTCTCTCCTGAGCTGCACAGGGAAGAGAAAATATAATGAAAAGCTTGTGGGTCAAGATAAGAACGGGGAAAGATCACTCATCAATTACTGGGCAAAACAGACTCAACTTGGGAAAATGAGTTTAATTTATTGCCAATAAAATCAGAGTAGGCTAATGAGAAGTAAATCCAAATCTGCAAATGCCTTCCTCCCTGCTTTTTAGGCTTAGTTTTATTACCAGTTGCCTACCTCTTCCCCCCAGTGGCACAGGGAAACAAGGACTGGGGCTGCAGTTAGTTCTTCACCTGTTGCTTCTGCTGATCCTTCCTGCAAATTTGTATAGCATAAACCAGCTAACATCTTCCCATCAGAATCCCACATGTCAATAAAATGAATGTCAATCATGCAAACTCCTAAACACATAAACCTTTGCTATTTCAGTGAGTTATAGAATACAAAATTATTGTTGGTATTAAGAAAAGCTGCCTACCTTGTCTTAATTTTTTTTTTAATTTGGATCTTATGATCAATCACAATCATAAGTTTCATATTGAATTATTTTTCAAATATAATTTCTAAATAAGATAATTGTGAAGAAAAATGATGCAATTATGTATAATCTTGATCTTACATGCTTTACATTTAAACTATTGAAATTAAATAAAAATTGTTTTAAGGTACTGTATGCATCATTTTAGTCTTATAATTCAGAAAAAAGAGAAAAATACAGAAAGAAATAAATGCAGAGTAATTAGATATTACTTTGAAGTTCCTGAGCTTAATTTAGGGAAAATTAAATTTCTTCAGAAAGCACAGATGGAGATAAGAATCACCGGTTAATACAAACCTTGAAAATCTTTGATTTATAAAGAGGGTAATAGACACCACTATACACATGAAAAGTATAGTGGGTATAAAGGTTAGATAGTTTAAAACACAGCTTTCAGTGGCTTAGAAACAGTCTCCTATCTGTGAGATTTCAATTTACTAGGGTATACTTCAATCTACAAGAAGCACTGGTGAGGCTGGATCAAAATTTCAGAACTCTATCACTATGAAAGCAGGATGGATAGTTGCCAAATAACATCAAGCGTATGTACTGGAGCAGTTGGCACTGATTTTCTGTTATATAAATAATTACCTAAAGTACAGAATCATAAAGGAATCTCCCAATTATTCTTTAAATAATCTAGAAAAGATATAATCATTTTTTAATTATATTTTTCCTCAGGCTCAACCTACATTAAATTCTTAATTAAAACTTCTGTTTACCAAGCAGCACTATTGACACAGTAGGATCGGAAAAAAAAGTATGTTTCCAGTAGAGTGTTTTAGAGTACTTTATGTACAAACTGAACAATGTTAGCAGAATTTTGTCTAGACTGCACTGATATAAAAAACCTGATTTTTTTAATAAGGGTATACGTGTTTATTTAATTTGGTTTTCATACCATGATAAAAAAGATTCTCTAAACATTCAGGTTGAAATCAGACTAGTTAACATTTTGTCTTGGCCCTGTAAAAGGCACAGCAGAGTTCTGGTCACTTCATAAAATGTTATTCATGCAGTTTCCCTGTGACTTAAATAAAAGACCAAAAAAAACATGTGCAGAGACAAGAATCTGAGACTCTCTTGTCTTAATGTAGTGCTAAACTACAGATAAATCTGACTTGCTTTTTCTCAGCTAAACCAATTCCTCGATAAACAGTTGTTCAGCTTGATGGCTAGCGAAGGGAAATCATTGCATCCTGGTTTCAGCCTTTATCAGCTGTATCCCTTGCTATGTCACTATCCAATGTATAAAGCAGCAGACTGCATCAAAAAAAGTCTCAGATGCAGGTCCTGAAAGGAGCACTCTAGCTAGCTGGTGATAATACAGAAGGGTGTAACGGTGAGTGTCATTGTTTGCCATGGCAACAATGAAGGACTGTTATCTTACTTAGCAAAGAATATTTTTTCTATGATCCTAAAATTTTTGCAATTTACCATTAATCGAGAATTTTGATTCTACAGGTGTACAAGATCAATTAGAATTCTAAAATATTTAAATTTCTGTTTCAGGTATTTGGTTTTCTTTATTCTCAGAATTACCTCTTTTTACAACAGCAATCTTTTTAATAGTATTCTTATGTGCACTGTTCTGAAATGTTTGTTGTTATTCTTCAAAAAAAAGTTATCAGAAAATATTTCATCATTTTCACTACATAAATTTATTGATTTGTTCTTTTTTACTACATAATGCTATCACAAAAATTATTTTTATTCATGGAGATATTTACTTTTGGACAACAATTGCTGTATCAAATTTGCTGTTTTGTTTGTCTTGGTTTTTGGTGTCAGGTTTTTTTATTTGCTTGTTCATTCTCAAAAAACAGCTGGGTTTCACTTTGGCTACATAATACATTTTACCATCCATAGTTGTTGTTGTTCCTCTTAATATTATTATCATCATTATTTAAAACTCATTCATTGTTAACTACTTTATTCTCCATGTTAAAGACATCAGCATTGAAGGAATTTTGCTCACATATGTGCTTGAACATCTGTCCCTACTGCCAAATACCAGCAAAAAATAGTCCATGTTACATTATCCTAACTCTCATTTTTACCCTTCCAGTTCTCTCCCAATCCCTCTGTGGGGCAGCTGGTAAGCAGCATTAGCAGTCTATTGGTGTCAACCTACTACAACTTTCCCATGCTTAAGACCTTTTGGCAACTGCCTCTAGAGACTTTCTCGTGTCTATAAAGATTTGACCTCAGATAATTCATATACTTTTAATGGAATAACTATAAGGTTGAGCTAATTTTTTTGGATGACCTATTTGATTATGAACACAGCTATTTTTGCTCAAAGTACTTCTGCTACGATAACTTATGCCAGTTCTCTGATTGAAATTACATATGAATAAAAATGAGAGCAAATATTCCTACAGTACTTTACACACAGATATGCCTTTTAAGAGTGTCAGGGTTTTGTTTGTATTTTATTTAAATAGTCCTTCAAAAGTGGAAAAACTTCAGTATTGGCACTAGCATGAATTCCATTCAGTAGATGATAAAAATGCTAAATTTGTTGTAGGATGCTCCTTACTAACACAGCTTAAGAGTAATAAAAATGCTACCACGCCAAATGTTAAGGAAGGTAGATCAGAATGATGTTATATAAGGATTTCAGAATTAAATGAAAGGACAACCTAGATATTTTACAGTGTTCCTGAAATAAATAAACCATGCAATATTGTGTCAAGATAAGACAAACCAAGGCAAATGACACTAGCAAACCATACACAACACATTCTATATATACGTGTTAAAATAAATCTGAGGATACTCTTTAAATATAAGTCCAAATGCTGATAAATATAGTAGGCATTTTACCTTCCTACGTGAAACACTTTCAAAGCAATAGAACCAAGTAAAGTACTACTAAAGCTGAAGAATGGAATAATAACTGTTCAGTGTTTGAGTTTTACTATTTAATTATTTATAAAAGAGTTACTATTAATTTCTATTGTGTTTTTTTTTTTACAAGTTGCTAACTATACTGTTAGTTTATATTGTCTTAGTCTGAATAGGTTACTCAGTATAGCGGCTCATTTTACAACCTGTAACCCCTGAAAGTATGGGATTCCATCATTAATATGGAGATCATGTTTCTTTCTCTCACAAATCAAACTAATTTTATAAGTCAGTAGGGCAAAAAATATAATCTTAGACCTTTTATAAGGGCCTTGCATTAGGTTGAAAGTTGTTCTTTTTCAAATAATAGTCACTTGGAAATCAGGTATTGTAGAAAACTAGGGACATAAAAACTTGGGGGTTTTCTTCTTTTAAAGAAGAACTGGTATCTATTAGATATTATTAGATATTATATGATATTATCAGATATTATCAGACCTGATGGATATTCTTTACAAAAGAATAAACACATAAAGTAGCTAAATAAAGAGTAGAACCAAAACTATAAGTGATTTCCTTAAGGTTTTAATGTTCACAAGCAAAGGAAACATTTACTTATAGTGTTACTACAGAGAAAAAGGTTTTACATGGTAAAAAAAAGAAGAAATAGCACATGCAAATTATCCCCCTTTTTTCAGAACTCATTGAAGAACAGAGGATCTGGAATAACTTGATATCACCCTTCAAACAGATTTTATAAGAAGTGAAAGTATGTGGCTAAAGCATGATGTACTAAATCTATTGTCAAGAAGAAGACAAAGAGACCGAGAGAGAAGGGTCAGTACCACTGCTACAACACGGAGAATTCAAAGAACGTGGAGGTGTTATGACGCAGAAGTGTCCTTGACCACAAACCTGACATTCCTCAGAAAAATAAATAGACAAGAAAATGGGGATTTTATTCTTTGGATAAGAATTATCTCAGTAAATATATGTATCTTCAGTATATACATAGGCTTTGTGATATGGTCCACCTTGGTTACATTGGTAGTTAATACAAAGAGGAATGTTTTCTCTTCATTGGAAAATAGGCTGTTAGCACCTTATCTAATGTATTTTAGGATAAAGTGAACTACATTTAAGAACTGTTTGTTCTTCTCTATTACCAGTAAGTGAATTCACACACTTGGAGATTGGAGAATTGGAGAATTATTGCAGGAACTTCATAAGACAGGACAAGAAATTTTCTATTGTCTAAACAAACCCTAAAACAAATGATATTTTTTTCAGAGTGCAGAAAGGGGAGTGCTGGAAATAAAAGCCTCTTTCATTTGACTTTATTAAAGTTCTGGTACAGGTATTTCCAGAGAAGGTAGAGCTGGGTCTTACAGAAGTGGTGCCTTACAGGCTAAGAAATATACTTGTCTCATAGCCCCTTTGAATACTCTGCTTAGGCTACATTATGCATTGCATGAGGTTTCTATGGCAAGGTTTTGAGAGTGAGGGGGAGGAAGATGCCAGAAGCTTATGCCATGTCAGATAAAGCCAGTGCCAGCCAGCTCCAAGTCAGACCCGTCACTGTCCAAAGCTGAGCCAGTCAGCAACGATGGTAGCACCTCTGTGATAACATGGTTATGAAGGGAAAAAAAACCTACTACGCAACAGTGGCCAGAGAGAAGAGTGAAAATATATGAGACAAGCAACTCTGCAGACACCAAACTCGGCAAAGAAGGGATGGGGGGAGATGCTGGAGCAGGGATTCCCCATCAGCCTGTGGTGAAGACCCTGTTGAAGCAGTGGTCTCTCTGTAACCCACTGGCGTTCCCAGGGAGCCTGTAGCCTCTGAAGGACCCCCTGCTGGAGGAGGTGGATGCCTGAAAGAGGGTGTGATCCTATGGGAAGCCCATAGTGGACCAGGCTCCTGGTGGGACATGTGACCCTGTGGGAAACCCATGCTGGAGCAGTTTGTTCCTCAAGAACTGCACCTTATGGAAAGGATCCATGTTGGAGTCACTCCTGAAGAACTGTAGCTCACGGGAAGGACACATGTTGGAGATATTTGTGAAGGACTGTCTCCCATGTGTGGGACCACATAATGCAGCAGGGGAAGACACTGAGGAGGAAGGAGCAGCAGAGACAACACAATCAACTGCAGTCCTCTGCTCCCCATCCCCTTGAGCTGCAGCTGGGAAGGAGGTCGAGAATTTGAAGGTGAAGTTGAACCCAATAAGAAGGGAAGGTGGAGGAAGATACTTTAAGGTTTGTTTTTTGTTTCTCATTACCCTACTCAGATTTGATTGGTAAACAATTAAATTAATTTTCCCCAAGCAAGTCTCTTTTGCCCATGTTGGTAAGAGATGAGAGAAGTCTCCCTGTCCTTGACTCATGAGCCTTTTGTTATATTTTTCTTCCTCTGTCTTGAGGAGGAGGAGGAGGATTGATAGAGCAGTTCTGGTTTGCACCTGGTGTCCAGCCAAATTCAGCCCACCCCACCTATAAAAGATTCTCAATCATTCAAAACTAGTACAAGCTGATTTTCAAAGGAACTCAAAAGACATTTCTTATCAATGACTCCAGGCTAATTGAAAGTCAAATCAACAGATATTCCTTCATAGATATAAATAAACTCTCAGTTACTCCCTTGATAATTGTGTCAAGAGCAACATTTACAAAAAGAATGATAACATCTGATAGTTAGAAGCTGACCCTGTTTTGAGTGGGGAGTTGGAAGAGATGACCTCCAAAGGTCCCTTTTGACTTAACCTACTTTATGAGCCTATGTTTGTATGATTTGAACATCTTCACTAACTCAATCTAGTCTTTCCAAATGCCATGTGTAAAACTGGAATGAGAAAAATAGTCTTTGATAAAATACTTCTGAAAAGAGCTTTGATAAAATAAACTCCTAACCTCTACAATCGCCCTAAATTTCACCACAGAAAAATACCATTTATTGATTTTAGTTTTTAGTCACATCACAACAGATGACCTGAAAATTAGATCAGTAGGTGGATAAGTAAATGTCCTCATAAATGCTTTTCAAGATCATAACCAATAAACTTAGAAAAATTAATAAATAGCATTTGTAATTAAATGGTATCCTTGTATTATTAAAAAGGAAAAGGTGTAAATCAGCCTTAATATTGATCTTCAGAAAGAGAAAGGGGTACAAAAGTGGCCTTGTGACTGGTTAAAAAAAAAAGATTAGTCAAAATAACACACAATATTATATGTAGTCCTGAAAAGACAAGACTTTGTCAGTACATAAAGACACTCAAATAGTAGGTGAGTGAAAATGGTCTGAATTTTATATCATTTTTTTCTCTCTCAAAATTATTTAAATAGCATTTGATGAAACAACCTCCTACTGACATAACAAATTAAAGACACAATATATGTGTATTAATTATATCCAGTGGAGATAATCAGACATTTTACACTTAGAAACGATTTATAATCTTTTGTTCGGCTGTTTGCCAGAGTTCCCAGTTTTTGCTTTGATACAACTTTGTAAAATATTATAGATGCATACTATAGGCACACGTATGCTTCCCGGAGAGGTTGTGAAATCTCTGCTCTCGGACATATTCGAAAGCCATCTGGGCATGTTCTTGGACTATCTGTTCCAGGTACCCCTGCTTGAGCAGACGAGGTGGACAAAGTGACCTCTTGAGGCTCCTGCCAACCTCAGCCATGCTGTGATTTTGTGATATATTTGTGGTCAAATGCGTGTGAATATATATAGATATTAATATATTCATACGTATTTGTTCATCTGTTTATGGACACACTTACTAAAACATGGTGTATAAATTACTGGAAGCCACCATCTTCCAGTTTCCAAAGGAACATACTGAAATAAAGACAAAACTTTATGAGTATATGTTTTGATGAATATTTTCTAATTTCAGTCCTTGATGATGATTCTCCAAACATATTTATTATGCCTGCACTTGGGTAAATCTTATGCAAATTTTGGTGAAACTGCTTATGACTCCCTGCTCTCAAAAGAGGATAATTTAAAACTGTTTTACAACTGATTTTGAACAATGCAGCTAATTTTTACTCTCTTTCCCTGAGATTTAATTTTCTTAAAAGAGTTTACAACACAAACATTCAGTCTGCTTTCCCACAATTAGTTCTGTGGAATTGTGAATTAGGAAACTAACAATCATCATATGGTATCAACCCAGGAGAGTACACCTAATCTAGCTCCATGTCCTTGATAGTAGTCACAATCAGCTCTTTTACAAAAATACTGCAAGAAGCTGAACTTTGATGTTAAAAAAAATTGATGTATTGTAATGAGTCTGTCTGGGATGGAGTCAAACTTCTTCACAGCAGCCCACATGGTGCCCTTTCAGATTAGTAATCTAAGCGGTGTTGATAGCACACCTATGTTTTAACTACTGCTGAACAGTGCCTGCACAGCACTAAAAACTTCTCTGTTTCTTACTCTCTGTATCCCTGCAGGTATTTGGCAAGGGGTGGGCAAGAGGCTGGTGTGGGACACAGCCATGATAGCTTACTCAAATGGACTACAAGGATACTCAATACCATATAACACCATGCTAGGCAATAAAAAGTAGAAAGGAGGGAAGGTCTGAAGCAGGGATAGTGTTTTGAGGCAGGCAGTGCTTGGAAATTGGGTGGACATCAGTCTGGTAGTAGGAGGTGGTGATTGATGGCCTCTGTGTTATTTGTTTTTCTTTGTTCTGTCTCTCTTCACTTATTAAATTGTTTTTGTTTTGGCTGATGAGTTTTTGTCACTTTTTGTCCTTCTAATTCTCTCCCTCATCCCACTTATCATATCCATTCCAAAAAGTCTTGGCTGTTTTAACAGTTCAACTCCGAATTTTTGCATTATGCATATAAAATTTAACTCTTGAAACTTGATAAAAATATTGCTCAAGGGCTAAAAAATTATAAGAAGTTCCCTGTACTAATCAGACATTAATAACAAATGTTTCCACCATCAAGTTTTCTGTTATTAGTCATAACTGAGTGACAGTTTATTATTGTGCTAGAAAACAGAGTACAAGGGTGGGTTTCACAGAGAAACAGCAATAACATGGCAAGATTTATGCTTTCCTGAGAGCTTTTTTCCTGAGCATTTCACTTTTATTGCATAAACAGTGGCCAAAGTGGAATATAGAATCCAAACAATGAAAAATATCTGCTCTTTCAAAACCCCCTTGGAAGCCAAGTCTTTTGACAACTTGCAAGTCCTGAGATGATGAAAGGTGACTCCATTTGAGTACTTTTCTACCCAAAATGGGCATGTCAAATTTCATGAGATAAAGAGCTCCCAATGGCTTAGGAAGTGATTGCCTCAAGGCTGCTTAGAAACCTGTGGCAACATGATGGCAATACAATAATACAATACAATAATAATGTACTATTTGGTTTAAAGATTGTCTTGGGCTCCACAGGGTAGAGCTATGAACACATCTATCAACATGGATTTTCTCTCCATCTTTCAGGGATGCGAAGAAAATATACTTACTAAGATACCTTTTGAAATAAAATAAAAAAATTCTTTTCTGAGTCTCTTTGGATGCTGATTTTCACAGCCTTTTTCAACAGTGGTTTTTGAATATTCCTTTCAACATCATGGAGATAGTTTCACTAATTTATATATATGTTACAATGCTTAGAGAGATTTGATAATGGTGAATAATTAAAATATGGTGATTTGGATCTGGCTTCAAAAATATTGAAGAGGAAACACCATAGTAAAATTATAAAACTAATCAAACCTACTATGTGAAATGAACAAGTAATGGCAACACAGAGGGAAAGTAATTTTCACTGAGTGGCATCATGATGCACAGTTATATATAGCAAGGCAGCACTACTCAAAATATGGCAACATATTCAAATCCAAAAGATACTCTTCCTGAAGAAATCTTATGTGTCATAAGTCATGGACTCACAGAGACATCCGAAATCACTGGCCTGTGGCATCTGCTTATTACTGCAGAAGAAAAAGGAACTCAAAAAATGTTCCTTTAAGAAGATCACAACTACTGACAGCATGCATTTACAGGTCATTTCCTTTTCCATGAATATAGTTGTTTTTTCTTTTTTTCTTTTTTTTCTGGAAATTAGAACAAACACTCAGGAGATTTTAAAGAAAGAATCAGTGTATTCAGAGAAACTGGATTATCTAGAAATGCTCCCACTGAACAAGTCAGTTTCTGTGCTGCACACACAGACTGATACAGCCAGCCCTGAGTGCAGAGGGATTTTCACTGCAGCTCCTCAGGAGTCTTTCATATTTCTACACTACATGGTCAGCCTCAATAAGGTAATAAAGTTAGAAGTTATACAGAACACCCAAGTAAGGTGGATCAGGGTCAGGAATAACACAAAAAAGGGAAGTCATGATTCTTAAAATGCCATCCCCCTTCTTACTCCCCTTCTTCATTTTAACAGTGATTCACTGGATGAACTGGCAAATGCTTTCAGCTATTTCCAACTAACACAAAGTAAAAAGAAAAGAGTTGGGACAAGGTTCCTTGGCTAGGTTTGTAAGCCCCCTCATCACTGACATCTAAAATTTTCAGACATAAAATCAAGGCTGGAGAAAAATGAGATTTACCCATAAGGGAAAAAAAAGGGAAACAAAACTTAGCAAAAATAGAATGTTGAAGCTGCTTTAGGTGTAAAATACAAGGTATAAAAACTATCCTTTTAAATTTTAATTCTTGATTTTAATTTTAATTCTTGATTAATTTTAGTTCTTGATTTTAATTCTTGACCCAGGTCAAATCTCTGGCTTCACTGTAGGTTTTTTCCCCTGTGTTTTCATATTTGAAATACTCTTTAAGATGGCATTCTGTGAGATAAGTCAAAAAAATGTTAGTGTTTACCCTATACTGCTTTATATTATTCTAATGTGTACCATGTACTTCATGGAAGAAATAAGAATGTATGGTTTCTGTTCACAATTGCTTTTCATTTCCTTGCTATAATCATGCAAACTTTTTAAGGAGACCAAGAGAGAAGGGGATTAGAAAAAGAATTCAGAAAATGTTGCATAACTCAAACATTTTGTCTCTGGTTATTGTATTTCTGAGAAATGTACTTGCACTTTACACTGCGTTATATCACAATATGTTTGTTTCTCTGAATATTCAATATGAACTGAAAATGAGGAACACTTAAGAGTGTCTGCAGAAGAAATGGAGCTGTAGATACCATCTTTACTGAAGTAAAAAGAGGAGGATATACTTCTGACTGTACCAAAATTGGGAGGATACATTTCCATCACTCCTATTTAGTTTAAATATTGCTGCTGCTTCTTCTTCATAAAGGCTACAAATACAATTGTACATGTTTCAGAAAAACAGAGTTTAATGTTTTCTGTTCATTCTGGAAGCTTAGAAACAAAACCCAGAAGCCCTGGAGATAAGAAGCATATAATTTCAGAAGTTTATATCTTATAATTTCCTAACTTTAGAAAAATAAGTCACTAAGTCATGGAATACAAAACAATAAAAGAGAAACAAAAACACAGAAATGGAATATACAGGCATTGGGCATTGACACTTTTTTTGAGAAAGCTTCAGAAATCCCAGTACTAGTGAAAGACTGGTTGCCACAGACGTTGTCAGTATTCTGGAAAAACTGCAGCTGTACTTTGAGTCCCACAGACAGCTAACTTCTGACAGCTGTGAATGGTTCTTTGTAAATGTAGACTTCTCTCTTTGACTCAAAGCTGAGCTTCTGGAAAAGCTCCAAAATAGTCACTCTTGTGTGGCTGAAAAATGCTCCAATTGCATGTGAGGAGACGGCATGGCAGACTAGGCACATCTAAACGTGTGTAAAATCTGCTGATGCTCTATTTTTCTTTCTCCATATCAGGATTGCAAGTTGTCTGTTTCGAACTTCCTGTGTACTTAAAACTAGAGAACATCAGTAGGCAGAAGGAGTCCCGTAGAAATAAAGACTCAAAACACGTGGCAACAGGCTGCTATTGAGTTAATGTAAATGGTAACCTAGGTTTCAAGGACTCAAGCACCCTGTCAGAAAAATCACTCAAAACGTTTAAAGATGCTAGAAACAAAAATTAATTTTTTAACAGCATGACCAACACAGATGAAACAGGATTTCTTTCAACAGTATCTTTTCAATCAGTGTTAATTCAATTTCCATTAAAATTTGTGAGATTTCAACAGTATTCTTGATAAGGAACGTAATTTAAAAGACTGTCCTTTATAAAGAATTTTCCTTTTTTAACCCCACAACCTTTCAGGTTTACAAAGCCTATTGATCATATTCTTGATTTATTTTCCCCTATCATGGGAATGACACAGCTCAAGCATGTGCAAAAATCTCGTCTAGAAGGGCAGGTTCTTCTTTACTGTTCAGGGGTCAAATTACTAGTAGGGAGTGTAGAGAAATCACCCTTATGTTCACATACCCTGCTTGTAGGCAAAGAGCTAATGCAGCCACTGTGCCTTGGGAACTGTTTGATCACTTTTCCTGTGTGGTTTGCAGCACCTTGAAGAAGGCAGGTGAGTGAGGAATGATGCATTACTACTGGGTAGCAAGGCAGACACTTCCCACCCGCCACCCCGAGAAGTTATACTTGTAGATACAGTCTAGGAGAGACAAACATAGGAGATCTATATTTACATGCTCTCCTACGCATACACGCACACACACGCACACATATAAATATATGCATATAGAAGAGTCACACTCCTAGGACCTTCATTCGCAGACTGCCATCTGCAGAGCCACCCTCTCGATGTTTGCCTTGAACTGATGCTGCAAGCATCTTCTTCTCTTATCACAAAGCTATCAATTTTCAGTGGAGAAGAACCTTATTCAAGGGTCAGGCTGACCCTAAAAATCTTTGAGAGGAGCAGACTCAATACTGCCTTTGATATATGATGTGACCATAGGCTATATAAAGCAAGGCAAGTGTGTGTATTTGTGCTTGTATTGGTACTATCTCATATCTGCAATACAGAAAAAATTGAAATATAATAGGAGGGTATACCCCCCCCAAAAAAATGCATTTAAGAATTAAAGTTGTCCTGCTTTAGTACAATTTATTAAGGAAATACCATTTTTAAGTATTTTTCACTATGCAGTAAGTGTTTTAGAATGTATTCTGATTTTTTTCAGTACGTATTAACTGGCTGATTTTAAAAATCTAAATTATCCTCATCACAAAGTTAATTCCAGAGAAGCAGCAAATTCCATGCTGTGAAACAGAATCTTAAAGTCTTATTTAGTTAAAAGTTTTGGCAATTATACTCTGGTGCATTTATGAATCCTGACATTTTAATGGTGAGCAGCTTGCATAACAAGTGATCAGCTGGAAACATATAATGCCACACAGTAGAATTCATCTGGATCTCAAAGTTCATCTCGCATTAATCTTCAGAGTCTCTGGAACTGGTTCCTATTTACATGAGAATATTCAAGAGTCTGATAATTATGATCACTTATTCTCAACTGAAAATGTAAGATAGGCATGTGGAGAGGAAGGGAAGGAAATAATATCTGCATGCTCTACTCTGATAGAACCAATGAGGATTTTCCTCTTGATTGCAAAACTATCTTTTCAAGATCTTTGCAAACTCTGTGTTCTTTAAAAATGTATTTTTTAAGCTGGAGATATAACTGCAAGCACTTACCTCTAGTTATTGAATAATTTCATATTTTTGGTAAAAAAGTCACCACAAGAAACTATAACCTTGTTGGTCAGTGTTGTCAGTCTGTGAAGGATCTATCCAACATTCATAACACTATGCCAAGCATCACAACTTCATACAGCTCTTTGTATATTGGTTAATTTATATCACTGGAAAAGTAACCCTGCTCGTTTAGAGATTGAAAAGGTCATGCAGAACTACTATATAACCAAATTGAATACTACAAGCACTCAGGCTAAAAAGGCATTACTGGAGTGGAATTCTGAGTTTAGGCTGCATTTGAAAGATTGTTAACTGACTACTATAAATGAAAAAAGCCAAACAAAAGAGAGGAAAACTATTAAATGTTTAGATCCATAACTGGCTTTATAGGATATAATAGCCTAGCCTGCTACACGCAGTGCTTCCTCCGAGTAAGAAGTGTGATTTTGAAACCTGTAAATTTGAAGGGACTGTTAAACTCACGTTATCAAGTTCCTTGGTTATAATTTCCTATCACTGAACTTCTGTATGAAAAGAGTAGTCTCACCACATTTTACAACAAACTAGCACGATGTGAGGGGTATACTCTTCCTGGAATATTCCTTGAATAAGATATATGTGACAGATGAGCCAAATACTCTGTTTTTAATGACTTATTAAAAACAGTAATGTAGTATCAAATTACAGTGGAACTCAGAAACACAGAGTTGGAGAAAAACAAAAACAAAACCAAAAAAAGATAAACCCCAAGATATTAATTTAAGCATAGAAAATATGATTTATTTAATAAAATAATATAGGATTCATAGCAGAATCAAGTCTTATTAGATGTTTTATGAAGAAACCAGAATAATGCCGCAAACAACAGACTAGCAACAGAAGAATAACAAGAAGAAACAAAGTAAAATGCCTGTCAGCAGTTTTCTGAAAGTATCAAAAAGTATCAAAAATAATCAGAAATATTAAAAAAAAGCTAGAATTCTCCGGGCCAAAGCTCCTTGATATTAATTTAAAGCATTTAGACTGAATATGCTGTGGGCCAGTATTAAAGTCAGTGCCTTTTTATAGCAGTTGTTTTTAATCGCTTTTCAATAATCAGTTTTATAACTGATAAAAACATAGAGCTAACCTTACATTAGGTGTTTCCACCATCCTCAGGATTAATATAAGTGCCGTTATCTGGTTAAGATGTAAAAGGTTGAGATCAGGACAAGTTAGGTGTGATGAGTCATAATGTTAAGCCTGTCAAGAGGCGATATTCCTTACTCTCTGAATTGGTACAAACATCATAACGGCTATCACTTTCTGGTTGGAGCATATATGTTGAAGTACATGACAAGAAAAGACCTCTTACAAGATCTTTCTGTGTATCTATTAGGCTGTAGATAATACATGAAAGTATGGCATGTCACTCGCTAAAGAGTTAAGTATTTGACACAAGACGGTTTCTGATTCTCCACGCTCCAAAAAGAAATCGACTGCAGAAAAGTTAGTAGGTCAAAAACAGCACTGGAAAAAAATCTCAGCAGAGCAATGAAGAGATTGGAAGTTAAGAGCTGCTTTTAAGACATACAACTTCTCAGCAACCAAATGTGAATTTCTCATATGAATTGTTTTTTCCTCTGGGAGATGTGAAGGAGCAATGTAAGGCTAATTAACTCTTAAACAGACATGTTCTGAATTATAACACATCATGAAACATCTTGATATGAGTTAAGAAAAAAATTTATTTTAGCAGACTGACTCAGACAAACATAATTTTTGTCTGTCTCAGAATCTTTTGTCCCTCAGAGTTGTTAATTTATCTGGTTTATGATTAAAGACTTCCCACAGACACAACCTCAAGCTCAATTTTTTTAGTACTAACCTTTAAAGAACATAACGTAATAGTGCAGAAGTTTCATGTAAGCTGCTTCTCTTAATTTTCAGAACCGAGGTTAGCAGCATAGATGCTTACTCACTTTTAGTGAGTTTTGGCATAGCCAAAAATAGATTCTTGAACCTGAGTTTTTCCCATCTAGCTTTCAGACCCTAAATGAGCCTGTAAATTATTTTAGATACTTACTTCCCCTGAGGGACAAAGGGACATAGCCAACTGAAAGAAATAGCTTTCTTGAGAGGATGACTCAGTTCCTAAGGAGGGTTTTAACACCTGTTTACCATTAAGGACAGAGACAACCTACAGCAGGAAGCCTCCTTTAAATTATGCTCCAGTACCTTTTGCTGTGCTTGAGTTTTTCCAGTAAGAACAGCTCATCTCCCTCAAGAACGGTTTCTTGCCTCTTCAGGATTAGGTGTCACAGAAGGCTCTTCTGAGCAGAACTGTCTTCATTTATATTCCAAGATACCTGAAATCCACCTCAGCCCCCTTTAAGCATGCAAGTCCCTGAACTTATCCACAAGCTTAATTCAAGACATTATTTCATATATGAGTTCACTGAAGCTCTAACTTTTGAATCTGTTGTTATCAACAAACTTCTACTGGAAGTTATGTAAAAAAAGAACAAATGACAATGACAGCAATAAACACCATGTGATGCATTTTCTTAGGCGCTAATTCATCTAATGTACATATCCGATCTTTAAGCAAACACTCTTTAAAGCTTTGACAGTCTGTAAACTAGCAGCTTGAATTAACAGTTTCATTCATAAAAACAACTGAAAGAATTCTATCCTTAGCAGTAGAGTATTCAAGGCAATAAATAAATTTTTCTGGTGTGCAAAGGATGGATAAAAATTGTATGGCATTACCAGAGCTATTTCTTATGGGTATATTTCTGGCATGCAAATCTTATTCCTACTTGCAAAAAAGAAAAATAAAATTATATATTAAATAATGATAAAATAATTTGGATAATAGGGGTTTTTTTGCAAAGTGAGAAGATTAATTACTTTTTACTCTACATAAGTAATATACTTGATATTTAAAAATACAGTCTTTATTTGAGAAAGGATGCTGTAAGAAGCAGCATATGTTGAAAAGCTAGAGATTACATACTTGTCACATCTAGAAGGGTCAGAAGGTTTTTCACGATTCTACTACATTCTTCCAGCTAGGAGTTTGGAATGCAGATAACACATGGGACACACAACTCAATTAAATCAGTTTTTGTCAAAAGGAGGAATGCAAAACAAAAAATCTATGTTTTACAGTAGCATTTTGGGTGTTAGTGTAGCAAATTAAACTGTGGTAGTCAGCAGTCAGTACTGATAAATCACATGCAGTTATTGTTCTGGATATCCTGTCACATCTGCAAATTTCATAGACAAAGGATGGCAGCATTTTTCTGTGTTTTTTTTTATACTTTCCCTTCAGAGTAACAAAGACACTTACTCCATTTCATCTTGGATGTGAAGGTTAACCACTGAGCTTTAGTATGCATATGCAAACAAAAAAATGATGGTTAAAAATAATTAGTAAGAACAACGGAATATGTAATGAAAGAAAATAAAATACAAATTAATGGAAAATTCTTTTAATTAAATATAATCTGTTAAATAAACAGGAATTTCTATTATAAGAAAATATAAGCACAAAGCAAGGAAGCTGAGTTCCTATTAGGGCATCTACATGAGATTTTAATCCATGTGTAACAGCAAAAAATGAAATAGACAAAAAACCCTATCTGATACAAAGATCTGCTATCACATCAACCCTAACAGCTGTTTCATAATCCATATATTCATCCATGTCAATCTAACAGAAAAACAAACAGGAAATGCATATTATTACAGATATAACTAGATAAAATGAACTTGGTTGTACAGAAATTTTCATGTTCACTTGCTAGCAAAAATATGAAGTAATTTTTGAAGGAGAACTTAGGGTTTTCCTGTAACATTAAGTTTTTAAAAGAAATTTGCTAATGCAAGTCTGAATTTTGACACAACATCCACCTCATGATTAGTAGCACTATATTTCCCAGAAAGCCCCATCTATGTCAGTAAGACTACAGTTGACATAAAGTATAAACATATTTTTATCTCTTTACAGTTATATTCAGGTGTGTCTGGTTTTATTAACTGACTGACCATTCACCAAGTATGTATTAAGCCCACTTGATTTTAGGCAACAGGCACTAAGCTAAATGCATTACATGCCCACGATCAGTAGGGAGGGACATGTATTTAGAGAAGACTTCAGGTAATTAGAATAATCCTTGAGAGATTACCATCTCACATCACTATCTATAGGACAGTATTTAAGATGAATTGGCACTGATTTAGACACCATGCATGGTTGCCTAGTAAGACTATGTCAAAACATGGTACTCATCTGCCTTTAAAAAGTAAATTTCATTTTATAAAGCTATATAAAGTATTTCTGACTTTTCCTACAATAGTTGGGAAATTGTTCAAGTGGAAGGAATCAACTCAATTTAATTTAATTTAGTACTGCATAGATGCATTTCAGAAGTAGGTAACATTTTTTAAATGTAGACAGCTTCTTAACTAATCTTGAAGCTTGCAGAACCTATATAGGCTCCAAATGCTAAAGTTCATCCTAGGCAAGGCAGACTTCATGATTTAGGCACTGATACTCTTATTTATGAAAATTCTCTGTTGCTACAATTTTCAGCAACAAATTTGCATGAAAAAAAAAGACTGAATCAAGACATAAAAAGACATCAAATATTTCCAACATTTTACTATATTAGGAGTCAGATTCATTTTCTGGATGAGATACTGGAAAGGGAACTCTGAGAAATGAATTTATTTAATAAGGTATTCGATATTCCATAATGCAACATTCAGTTAACTGATCTCATTTTCCTTCCATTCCTGAAATGAAGACTGGGGATAACATTCCCTTTCACCTCTCTTTCATGTTCTATTTCTACCATGGCTTCAAATTTACAGGTGGCCAAGTATAGCTAAGTGATTTCCCACTATTCAGTTACCACTGGATGTCACTGAGACTGACACTCTCACTCCAAATTGTTTTCTTTAAGTCACAGGTTACAGAACAGCACTACAGATTGATACTACCTGATCAGATATGTCTAGTGGAGAATGCCATTTGCAACTACTGGGTACCACCATAAGAGCAATAAACACAGTAAAATCCCATGTGGCTTCCTAGTTAAGCTTTGTAGGATGTTTATGTTCCACACGGATATGTATAGAAATCTAGGGCTGAAACTACATTAAGACTTTCACACAACCTCTATGCAGAAATAAACTGCTCTTCAGAATTTTTTCCTCTGAAGATTCTAACTCTATATTTCTCTTTACCAGAGGGTGTGATAAGGTTCTTGGTGTATTATAACTTGTATAGTTTGTATTATGTAAACAACGCTTGCAGGGCATTTTGATATTCTTAACTAAGGTGTATCATATAGTTGTGATGACTTTGTTTTCTTTTTATTTAATATAATTTATCTTTAGTGTCTTGCAAGATATCTGTATGCTTTATATAGGGAGTATATGCAACATAGAAGTTTTATGACATATATCACTACCATTTCTCACTTAAACTCATAACTTCAGTGGTAAAGTAATAAAACACTTGTATTACTCAGTTATTTTACTGATTATAAAACACAGATTCTTATTTGTGTTTTCCACTTGTCTACAACAACGTTTAATATCCCTTGCTCACGAATCTCATGTTCTATTTCTTCATATTGAATGAAAGCACCAGTTCTTCTCCTTCCATTGCCTACGGTAAAAAAGTTGTAAGCAATAGACAATCAAAGTAGCCTAATCCCAACCTCTGGTACGAAGACTATGGGAACTAACCACAGTACCTTTAAACACAGATTTTCGTTTTTTTAATAAATTTGTCTCATAGCTTTCTTGGACTGTCAAGACTCAGTCTTGTCAACTGAGATATACTTAAATTTAACTTAATTTAAAATAGACAAGTGGAAATCCAAAACAAATACTGGATTATCATATCTGCATTGAAGTATACAAGGCTAATGAAGAATAATAAGCTATGATTCTTTAACGTATTTATCAATGCATAAGTTTTCAGTGCAGTGGACTTGCAACTCTCTAACTCTTGTGTTAGAAGCCTACGGGCTCAAATTTCAAACCAAGACCACAACTCCCTTAAAACCAGTAGAGACATTCCAACAAAACTATGCTGATAGTAAATACTTTCAAAATAAAACCTTTTTCCCTAATTCCAAATTCTGAGACTTCAAAGTCTTTGTATGTGTGATACAAAAGTCCAGGAGTAAAATGTTTAACAGTGCTGACATCTCCAAAAGAGAGCTATAGTTCTCTACAAGTTCAAAAGAAGTCAGCTCAGAATCACCGGTTCAGAAAAGTAGCTTTTCTCTAGCATGTTTTGAATGGTATTGAGAATAATGAAAGCTTGCTTGTTCGCTTGATTGTTTTTTAAGTAAAGGTCTGTATTTCGAAAAAGAGAACACACTACTCAACAACTCTGTTTTCCAGACAATATCAGTATAATCCTGCTCTCATTGTACATGCAGCCTTTTGATGTCAGAGAAAATGATTATTTAATACTCTGAAGTGTCTGTTCAAGTATCCTATTTATTATAACCGAAAGAACATATCTTTTAATTTTTGCTTTTATTTTTACTGTTGTTATTATTATTAGGTAATAATAATTTTAAAAGCTTTCATGTCATAATGGCTGCTGACTTTGATTAAAGAAATGTCCCACTAGAAGAATGTTTGCCTAACATTTAATAGGTTCTGGATTATGAAAAGAATTGTGGTCTAAACCACATTATTTTCCATTACTAGCAATCTATTTAAACATTAATTGTAAGGGTTAGAGGGCTGTACAATCCATCAAAAGCTCTTAATTCTTGACACACTCCATTTATCAAGATGTTCTAGAGAAGCTAATCACAGTACATGTTTCTTCATCGCTCTTTGACATATATAATTAATTGTATTTACTATGTGAAAATCCATTTTTATACCAAATGGTATGAATAATTTAAAAAATATAATAAATTTACCAAATATAAAACAAACTGACAAGTTTTTAAAAGACTTTTTTATATATATGTATATAAATACATAATATCAAAAAGATTACATAACATCAGAAAGACTATGTAATATCTAAGAGCACATTATTACCATTTCTCTTTTTTAAAAAGTTTGTTTTGAAATATAACTGCACAATCATGAATCCATTCATATTTTCTCTTCAGTAATATGCAAGATAGTTGTCAAACAGAACTCAAAATCATGAAGGAAGTTTACTATCAGCTTTTCTACACCTCCCACTCAATTTCTCCTCTTCTCCTTCAGTTAATGTTTCCATCAGGATTTTCCTGCACACATATAGGGACACCTAGTGGCAGAAACTGATGAAAACGCCCTTCTAGGAAGACTTGGAGGAGCCACCAATGGTATGAAATTCAGGTCACACCGAGTAGCCAAAATACGCAAGTTCAGTTCATTCTGAGGCTTTTGCACTTTCACTGGAGCGAGCCTACTTACTTAAAAATACAAAACAAAACAAAATATTCTGCATTTGTCTGTAATACTTTGTAACATGGTTATAGTGCCTCTTGAATAGAATGGTAAAATAATAGATTGATTTTTGATCATCACTTTGTAAATAAATTTTTATATTTATTTTGAATAAAGACAAAGCAGTCTCATTAAGAATCAGCCTGTGAATGTATGTACATAAATATGTGAAACTGACACATGTAATACGCTTATATTTTGTAAATATGTGTTTAAACACGATGTAGAAATGCATAGGAGTAGCTCTGTTTTCCTGAAAAATTCAGATTAAGGATTTTTCTTTTTATTGTATTAATTACTGTGTGTTCAAGTAGGTTCCAAAAAAATTATTTATATGGGAAAACATAAAGCTAAGCACCTGTATCCACTTATAGTTATGCAGGGTGACATTTACCTATGTATATATGTGTGTGTGTGTATATATACATATATATTCTTCCACTTACAGAGCCTAGATCCAGTATTCAGAAACCATTAAGACTGCCGAAGTTCTTGCTGGGTACCTTCATGTGCCTCAAGGATCAACATTCCTTGCTGAATTTCTTCCAGCAGTTGTTTTCGAAGACATTAGGACTTACATTAGTGCTGTTACTACTGAATTACTTGGAAGTCTAATTTATACATAATCCCTGATTTTCAATTTCTGACTTCCCCTGCTTGTGTTGCTTGTGAGGAACAGTTCATTAGAAATTCTCACGGGATGATTAACTTCCCCAAAGTGAACAGGGATGATACAGGTCAGTCTCTGTGTTTGAGGGATAGTATACTGATAATTTTTCAAATTTCTCCTAACTAATGTGGTGTAGAAATTTTAAGCCTGCTACTTCTATTGAATGTTTTAACCATTAAGGCAGAAAACACCTGGTAATTCTCTGAGTTCTTCCTGTTAAATCTGTTTTGCTTAGTGTAAGAAAATTAAAGCAGAAAGAAAAGAATAACCTAATAGATTTGTACCTTACGGTTACCCCTGTATGTAAGGATATTAATAAACCTCTTTTCCTACTCTACAACTTCCACCAGAAAAAGTAAGAAGCTATCCCAGAGGAAGTGTTCAGATCCAGAAGAAATCAAAATCCCTTTATGTCAGTTATTATGGATAGATTTATATACCTTACTTTAAACATATTTGACATTAAATAATTTTAATTATTTGATAATCCTAAGTATAGCAAGGAGATAAGAGAAATGAAAAGTCAGAACTAATGTATAACGACAGAACAGTTTAGGAATTTTCAGAGAGATTTTTTGCAGTATGTCACCTAATCCATGCCATGTCCTATTGAAAATGCTGAAAATTTAGCCAGGAGTTTTGAGATAATGGAACTGAGTTGAATTTGATTTTCATAAGAAGTAGTAATAGATGCATATTGCTGAAAGGGACTATCTACATTTCTACATCTTCACAATTGAGACAACTGAGAGTTACAATATACTAAATATTCAGTTTAAAAAAAAAGGAGAGATCTACAGAACTTTTAGTCTAGATGGTACTACCCACTGACTCAAAACCTTTAATTTGCAGTAAAGACCAAAAGTCAAACCTCAAATCTTCCTTGGGGAAAAAGAAATAAGGGAGGAAGAAGAGAAAAAAGGGCACTGCCAATGGTCTGTGGAGACCCTGTCAATAGGAGGAAATATGTTAGAAATTCTTTGCAGAATGTTCTAGGCGTTACAACATGTCCCACTATACAAAGCAGAACAGAAGAAAGAAAAAAATTATCATAACTCAGAATCTAAATTGTACAATAAAGGGAGAAAACATCGTACCTGACCTGAGAGCCGGCAGTGAGCCCTGAGGCAGAGAAGAGATACAGTGTAAGTGTAGAAAAAACATATTTCAACTTCTTCAAAAAGCTCTTTCCTTTCCAACTTGCCACAAATGTCCCTTTTCTAACAGGAACTGTCCCATTCAATTACACATTTTTTTTTCTTCAAGTTCTATTTTAAAAAACTTTGTTGGCCTGATTACCTATATGGAAGACCTTTCCAGTCTCAGACAGTCAGTAAACTTCTTCCCTTTCCTAGGTCTTATAATCAATATAAGTATTTGATAGCATGCCAACATCACTCTTCAGTTCAAACACATCACAGTTTTGTTGGGGTTTTTCTCAGCATTTAACTAAAAATGCATTTGTAAAGACTCACATGTCCTTTCAATATTTATTCAGCTATGTACGCCTTTTTTTTTGTAATCTCTCTTCTGTAGACACATTTTCCATGCCCTAATTACCATAGTTTCTTTCTGATCTTTAGACTTCATTTTAGTATCTTTGAATGGATGACTAGAACCATGCATAATACACCAGGAACTCATGAAAAAGCACGTCCTTTCCAATATGAATAATGCCTTCTAACCTATTAGGACATCCTGCCTAATACATCATAGAATCACATTTCTCTTTTCCCTTTATATAAGTACTTAATTTATAATAGCAACTTATAACCCATTCCTGATTGACTACTAGATTTAAATTTCTGGAATCTTTCATAAACTTGGATCTTCCCAGCTTATAGCAGAAGTTTTAATTTGTGAGTTTGTAGACTACATTATTCAATTTCACACTATTTCTATCAGCCTAGGCCAAAAGAAAGCTATGTATAGACACACAGAAATTAAATTTAGAAATACTGACATGTTAAAATATGGACAATAAGACTAAAATTGTAAATATTTACATAGTATATATATATTTACATATATATATATCTCAACACATCTGTTTCTCAGAAAGACCTTTAATTTTGTCTACAAATTCTGTCTAGAGCCACTTACCTTATACCCTTAAATCAGTGCTAAGTGTGTTACAAAGGAGCTGATCCTTTCAGTATTTTAGGACATAAAATTGCTGGACCAAATGCTTGTGCCATGATACACTGAGGATGTGATTTCTCTTATCCTATTCCTACTTTCACTATATATCAAAATTTACATATATTCTTACCAGAAACAGAAGCAACTTTTCTGGTACCTGTTTAGTCTGGGCCTACTTTAATCTTAATGTCCACCCCATCCTTTAACAATCACCCCACTTCTTAAATTCTCATTGTATTTATATTGCTTAAGAAGTTTTACTCCGTTTCAGATTTCTGTGCAAGTTTTGTTTTAACAAGGTTTCTGACCATTCTCAGTTTGGTTTTATGCCTTCTAATTATTGATGCAGATTTCTTCTTTCTAACCAATATCTCTTTTCCATTCTCTTTAGGTTTTTTGCTTACTCCTTATAACTTGCTTAGGGCTTTTACCTTCTGGGAATTCTTTTTCATTCTGGTTTAGGTGGGCTATTTTGTTTCTTCCCTTCTTCCCCACCGTAAAAATTCAATAACATTTGCTTTTTTTTTTTTTTCTTCATATAGTAGCATCTGTCTTATTTGAATTCTTCTTCGAGTACTCCTCACTAAAATTTTTTATTCCTGAGTTTGTCTTTCTGAAACACTGGACTGCAGTTACAGATCCTTCACATTCTTCTGTCTTGAAATTTCACATGAAGTAGAAAAGCCTGAAACCATAGTATTTAAGATTATTTCTATCATTAGTTTTTCCTGCAGATCCTATCATTTACTAAAATTTCATCTAAATTATCCTTGTCTCTTGCTTGCTCAGTATCTGTTCCATAAAATAAGCTATCCTCTATCATGTTCAAATTCATATCATTCCCAGCAACACTGGCTGAACTTTATGGTGATGCTTGCCCATACGAAATCACACAAATCAGCATGATCACAAAATCTCAGCTTTAGCTTTTCCCCCCACCCCGTATTTGTAGGCATTATTTTTCAGCTCAAATCTGTACCAGCAGATTCACAATAGATTGCATCTCTATTAAATATTTTTCCTACCTTTTGCTCAACGATTTTTATTCAAGTAGACACTATCTCATTGTCACCCTCAAATTTAACATTTTTATTGCACTATTTTTAATGGTCTTCACTCTTTAACACATTTTACTGCATTAACATGAAATTATTTCAACACTTTTTTTTTCAACTCTTCCATAAAGAGTGTCTATCCTTCTGTTCCAATATATTTCATTCAACAACTTTGGAACCTCCAAATTCCTGTTATCCCATGTCTGATTCCACATGCTAGATCAGCTGTTCCTGCCATTGTTATAAACTGAAGTGCTATAGAAAGAGGGTAGATCTGTACACTTACAAGCTGTTGTACATGTAATGCATGTATGCCTCATATGCTTTTGTTGAACTATCTTTACTCTTGCTCCACCCTCACTCAGGTCCCTCTACTCGTATTCTATGAGGATTATATGAATTAGTTCCATCTTTCCTCCTGAGTACTTCAGTTTAAAGGCTTTAAGGATTTCCCAGTTTAATGGAAGGTCGGGGAAAGATAAATTAGCAAGAGGCAACACTATAACAGAAAAAAATTATTTCTCACAAACTTAACAGCATTTACTGTTTGATGTTTTTGTGCTTTGGTTTAAAATGACAGTTCTAGTTCAAATATTCAGATATAAGTTTTCACTGTCAGAAATACTTTTGGACTAAGAATGAATGGAACAACAGTATGATAATTCTACACTAATAACTATTTAAATCTCCCGCATGCTACTAAAACCATCTAGCAGTCTAACAACTTGGAAGTACGATTTTATTAAATCAGACTTTCTACTTATTATGCTTTTTAATATCTCACCACTAGAGTATCAGAAAAATTAAACTGAAATATATCTACAATGTTGACTTTAACATGATAGCTTTTAACATGACTTCAGACTTATGAAATGTCAGTTTCTCCAAAACAGTTTCAAGAAAGAGTTAAGCTCAGCCTACATGACAAGGTTATTTAAAATATCTTTCTCTGTTATGAATAAAAAAGTATTTATGTGTGTCTAATTTTGTGTCTAAGAAAGAAAAATAGCATAAACACAGGCAGATGCTATAAATATGACAGGCCTAAAAAATGTAAGCATATATGCATAGAATCCCATATATTCAAAATGCAGAATTATTAATTCAAAAGAAAGATGTTTTTCAAAAATAGCGAGGCCATAAGAAACTCCTGTAAGACATCTCTGTTTACTATCTGTGAATTTTTTTTGTTCCACTATCATAAATTCCATGTTGCATATTAGAAAATCTTAAAAGAGTGTATGTAGGGCGGGGTGCGGGGTGGAAGCGTATGGTGTGGTTTGGTATTTTTTCCTGACTAAAAGTAGCACCTTGGAATCCAGTCTAAAGCCATTCAAAATCTTCCTCTGAATTAACTGGGTTTGCATCAAAACAGGAAAGTCAGGGATCCTTTAAGAATATAAGGAAGCAATTTGTCCCGCTGAGAAGATTTCAAAGAGCTTCTACAAGGTCAGGAAAATTATGTGGTCCATATAAAAAATTTGTCTTCCATCCAAATACCAGATCTTGCTTATTTCAGGCCTAGGGAAATAAGACTTGAGTCACACTACTTTCATGTTTGCAGAGAAGATAAATATGCCTGTTAGGGAAGGCTGAGCATTACAAAAAAGATTATATTTTACAATAATTTTTGGGTTTATCACGTTGGGATGTTAAGACGTGAGTTAACAGAGGTCTGCTGAAGATACAGATGTGCTGAAATCACATACCACAGACAGAGTATTGTTCAGTGTTTACACTCATATAGGAAAAACCGAGGCAAAAATACATCTAGCATTACCTTTGAGTTAAAGCTGGATTCCAACCTCTGTGCTGTGCACATGGGGCGTACTCCATGTGTTCCTGTGTGCATAACACCTATTAGATTTATGTACTACAATCTAGACAGCACATAGCAGCAATGAAAAAACAAACACAAACACGTGCACATCTTTGCACGCATGCAATTAAATCGGCTTCTTTCTAAATTATTTTCTCAAGATCGGCCAAACACGCGATTTCTCCGAAAATAAAACCCGAAATTTAATCGGAAAAAAACATCCCCAGAGCTACAGCCAGCCTTGGCACCGAAAACCCCTCTGTGGTCCACATGCACACCTAATAACGGCGGTTATCCCACCGGGAACAAAGGCAACGCGCTCGGCGCAGAGTCGCCTCGTCCGTCCCCGCTCCAGCCGCGCTGCCCGA
>VZTD01005285.1:373191-602975 GCA_013397725.1 Rhagologus leucostigma
CGCCGCCTACACCTACTCCCCCAACTATGACCTTAGGCGTGCCCACCAGTACTTGCACCCGGGGCCGGGGGACGCCAGGCTCCGGGAGACGGTGCTCTACAGCCCCCCGAGTACTGTCTATGTAGAGCCCAACAGGAACGAGTATCTGGAGCTAAAAGCAAAACTAAACGCAGAGCCGGACTACCTCGAAGTGCTGGAAAAACAGACCACATTCAGCCAGTTCTGAGAAACAGCCCCCCCGCCCCCCGTCCCCTCGCCAGTCTCAGCAGCTCCTTCTCTAGAGTATTTGTATTTAACACCCACACGCAAAACAAAGAAACGTAAATGCTGACCTCCCCACACACACACACCTCGCCCCCCTCCTCTTTTTCCCCCTTTAATTCATTTTATTGTAGGGTGAAGTGCCTTGGCACAGGACTTTTCAGCTTCGGGGAATGATTCTGAAAGGGTGTGCTGTTCAGTTTGGTTTGGTTTTGGTTTTTTTCTCTTACTGCATTTGGAAGTCGGAAACCACCTATTGTGTAAATTGGGCACAACACTGGCATTGCGTGGGTGTCCATGTGTGTTCGGGGAAGGTGGCAGGAGGTTTCTTGGTTTCTTGTCAGGTCATATTCAGGTCGTGCTTTCCTTTGTGGGTTTTTTTTTGTTTGTTTTTTTTTTACAGACAATCTATTTTAGTTTTCTTTTTGGTTGAAGAGTACGGCGCACATTTTCCCCTTTTAGCCATGGGTGAGTCTAAATGGCTTTTATGGAGAGATTAGCACACCCCGACTTTAATACAAGATTTCCTTTTTTTAAGGATGTGTTTGTATACTTTCTGGACTTTTGAATTAAAAAAAATATATATGATCTTTAAAAGGATCACTGTAGATGTGGACAAATCATTAAAGAGTGCAAAGATATATGATCCATAACTGGTTAGTGAAAATAACTTATTGATGAAATATAAAAAAATATTTTATTGTAGCACCTATTTTTATATGCACATTAGCGTTTCTCTTTCCTTCACTATTTTAGGGCCTAATCTTCCAAATTTTTAACTCACTTGAGTATCTCTCTTTGTGAAAGAAGTCCCAGCTTAGGCCTTCATCCTGCAGGCACTTAAGCACATGAACAACTTTACCAATGTGTGCAGTTCTGGAGACTCACTCATTGAGCAAAGTTAGTCAAAAGCCCAAAAAATTAGGATAGAGGATGAAGAATTCTTCTTACAAGTAAAAATACTGGAATGTTTGTTTCTTTTTTTTTTTCCAGGATGGCGTCCAAAGTCTGTGAATTGCTTTAAAGTATTGCACTACATTGAGAGTTTTCTTCCCAAATCTGATATAGTATCAGAAGGACCTTTTAAATCACTATAGATAAAGCCAGTTATGACCAAATCTTAACAGACAATCTAAGACATAAAATCTGATCACAAGAGGAAAAAAAATCATGTTTCTCTATTTAAAAATGTTATCTTTTAGCAACCTCCTGCTCAGGAGTCTGGTTGGGCAAACTAGTGAGGGACATGTAGAAGGCATCCATTTTATCAGTAAAAAAAAATTTCGTTTTTGATTTGTCAGTTTCATTTCTTTTCTTTTTTTAAAATTTTGTATTAGTTAACCAAAATATAGTGATTTGCAACTGTTGTAGCCAGTTTATGATTGTTTAGTCAAGTACAATTGCACTTGTACAGATCCACATGTTTACTGGCATCCTGAAAGACCAAATGATGGACTGTACACATCTCTATAAAATGTTTTTACCCCTTTGGGCAGCAGGCAATGGCAAGGATATTCATAAACACAGCATCACTGTAAGATGGGACAACTGATGTCTCGTATGTATCCCAGCACATGTGATTTTTTTTAATAGTTTCTGAATAAACACTTGGTAAATATTTCAAATGTAAGATCCTGAAGTAATGAGTATCTGAACTTTAAAATTTCTGCCCAAAATAATCTGTTTGTATGTTGGATTCTCTTTACTAGCACTCATCAAAAAGATCTAACGTTTCTAGGCAAAACATAATGTGTTCTCTGTTTTCGAAACACGACATGTGGTAATTACCAGCATATATAACATGGGTCAGAAAGCAACACAGGGATATATGTTTCAACAACATATTGAATAGGATAGTTTTATATTCACATTTTGTTTCCTTAACGGGGTGTTCTTTAATATATGGAACAGGGTAAGTGATATTTCACATGTATTTTTTTTTCTTCATTATGTTATTATATTTAATATAGTTTCCAGAGTTGCTCACTAGTACATCTTTTATTGCAAAAGGGCTCTGTTCTATTCTGCTTTTCCTACCCATGTACAATCTGTCACTTTCTACAAAAAAAAAGCTATATAACTGGTCTGTTGAAATGCAAGAAAAATGTTCTCTTGGCATGTGTTCTTCCCTCAATGCCACCCACACTGAGCAAAAGCAGGAAAAAAAACCCCAAAAAACAATGAGCATGACTGTATTTAGCTGACTGTATTGGACATTTTAGTAAGCAGAGTGTTATTTCAGTTTGAAATGAAGAGTTGAGGAGTGTTCTTTTGTCACAAGAGACATAACAAATGGCTATTCTGTTCACTGCTCTCCATCTCCTGCAGACTTCCCATTGACACCAGTGAGATGTGTGTGTGGCTGCCTGAGGTGCAGTTTTGGAGCCCTAACTTTGAATTGCTGCCTTTATAACTATTGCTGAAACCAGTGGCCTGGTTCTTCTTCCATTTAAGCTCAGTAAAGGCATGCTGTTGTTAAATGGATATAACTAAGAAAATTTTCAGCCTCACTGACTTTGCCAGAGAAAGGCTAACTCAGTAAGGATTGAAGGAGAAGCTCCTGCAAACTTTGTGTCTGTTCATGTGTATAAATATATCTTTTCTGCGTGATTCTAAACTCATGTTTATGAGTTTGCATAGGTGTCAGTACAAACATAGGATGAGGTCCCTAATGTGAAAGGTACATTTTGCATGGCATTCTGCCACAAAGAGGCAGCATCCACAAATGAGTAAATGAGCAGGAATTGCTTGGATTTGTAAGAAATAGCTGAAAGAAATCCCTTGACATTCTGTTTATGTTTGTATTCTGACGCTTCCATTTCTGAGGTCAGTAGTACTGCTGCTTCCATGTGTTCTACATGCATTTAATAACTGGTTATGAAGAATTTTTCTAATGGCGTACACTACACACAGAAGAATTAATTTAAATCTTTTCAACAACTCACCTTCAGTAGAAAAAACATATTATTGGTTGTGTTATTGGAGAAACAGATTAAATGATATCAATTACCTACAAAAAGTGCATTCCTGAAGATAAATCCTTGAAAAAGAATGCAGAGTGAAAAATAATACTCTTTAGTCAGTAATCATCCTGAAATGTATCTAAAAGGGCTATTTGTGAATGAGGACTTCAATGGAAGTAGGACTTCCCACTTAGTGGCTACAATGATATATCATCTGTGGATAATTATTGTAAGAAAAAGTAGGCAGTAATAGAAATTGGCAAAGGGAGATGTGCCTCTGATTTGAAAAGAGGATAATTTGCTGGAAGAAAAAAACACCCTATTATGAGAATTCTGAATATTATTTTAGGTTGGTTATCAGACTGGTTTAGGTTACTTATTAAAGTGATATTCCTCTCTTTTTTTTTTTTGTCTTTTTATAAGTCATGTTGAGCTTACTGAATCACTCATGTGGCTTCACATTTTATTTCAAAAGTGCATGAAATTCTGTGGTAAAAAAAAAAAAAAACAAAAAAAAGTGGAAGAGAATCCTGGTTTCTCAATGTAACTACCGGAAAAAAAACATGAGACCTCCTCTCTGCTCTCCTTCCCGCCCCTCTCCTTCTCTCCCCTCTCCTCTCCTCCCCTCTNGTACTTTACTCTCACCTTTAACAAAATGAGCAGAATTTCAAGTGGTTAATCCCAGAATTATAGCCTGTAATTTCTAGACATTCCTACACACATTTTGAAACACCAGATATTATGTCAGTCCTCTCATCAGTTGAAAGTCTGACAAAAATGCAACTTCCGCTTCTGTAGTTCTAGAGCCCACATTCTCACACCTTTTTTTTTTTACAAAAATATCTTTACCATCCAGTATTTTAGTGGTCACTTCAGGTTGTGAAAACATGTTCAGTGGATTTGGCATATTGCAGTATTTAATTTCTGAATGTTTTCCTATGTTTTGATTTTTTTATAAAGCTTATAAGTATTTCTTAGGGGTATTCCTTTTAGGGAAACAGATATAGTGCTACCTTTTCTCATATCACATAATAATTTAATTCTTAAAGTCATTCCAAAAAATGGTAATAGCATAAAATGGTAAAAATGGTAAGAGCATAAAAATGAGCTTATGACCCACAGTAAACACAACGTAGAAGATATATCTGGAAAGGCAGGAATAGCTAATTGTGGTTGTTAGAAAATATGAAGGCAAGATCCCGGTTTTGTAGGTTGTTTAGATCTCTGTTTAGCTGGAGCTAAAATGTCTGACCAGCATGTTGTTTCTTACAGAAACTTAAGAGTCTGTTTAATGCATATGGTTCCCTCTCAGGGGGCAGAGTCCATTAAGGCACTACATCCTGAAGGACAGGGTAAACAAGAACTCCTTCATTTTTAGAGGGCAGGTTCTTTATATTGCTCAGTGTCTCCAGGGAACCTGAATAGCCTTTCATTAGATTAAAGACTGGCATACTGAAATACAGTGTCTCCAAACCAGAGAAGGAGGCTGAAGTCTTTTGCTGTCTTATGCAGGACTCTGAATGCTATTGGCACTACTGGCATTAAACAAGAAAAATGGAGTGAGAAGAGAGAGTGAATGGCAGACACAATTCCGTAGCTGTCAGCCTTCAAACAGTCTTCAAAATTCTATTGATTATTTGATTGTAGGTAACTTGTACCTCTATTCTGCAGCATCCACTTACTCTGGAAAATGTAGGACCTCAAGCTAAGGAGTGACAAGAGGGTGGAGGAGTAGACGAGTGAGGTGTTTCTGTGAGAGAAGTGGGTGGGATAGCAGCACTCTGAATGGGGCAGCCACACTATTTGTTTTTCCCAACCCTTCTAAGAAGCTTCGCAATGTGTTTTGCTGAAGTGAGAGCATGCAGATCTCTTTACAGTCCGGCTATACTGTCTTACAGATTTGTGTTTTTCCATCTATGTATAAATAGTATCCTAATATTATAAACCTTTACAATTTATTTTTTTCCTGTTCATTATTCAGCTACTTTTCAGAATATCTAGCAATATGATGATACTCCAGAAATGCTAAGCACAGTTATGCTTTAGAATAATTTATGCTTAAAGCACTGAACAGAACAGAGATAGGACACAAAAAAAGGCACATTTAGGTCCTAGGAACAAGAGGCATTTAGTTAATTGAATATACAAAGAAATAAAGTGTAATGAAGTTTGTAATTAAATGGTTATCAAATTAACTATTTAACTTACAGCTAATGGGCCACATTTTGCTTCTAGTTGTGTAAGTACACAACTGTATTCCACTGACTTCAGTAACTTGCAAAACATTTACCTTGCTCTTATGAGTCTGGCTTTTTGTCATTGAAATAACCCAGTCTCTTAGTACTTCTGTTTTGTAAAGTGAAAAATTTGAGTACTGTAATGATAAACATTAGTAGTTCTGCTATGTACCTCCAAAATGAATCACATCTATTTTTAATCTGCTGACAAATTAACTGAACACTGTTATAATATGGCACTGTAAAGTTTATCTTGGACCCATATTGTCCTGATTATATGGGAAGTTCAGTTTACATCCACAGATATACATGTAGCTCTTTAGAATGATTAACCATATGAACAGACAACATACCTCTATTTAATTCTGTGGACTTGGTCCTGAAATTGGATTAAATTAAATACCTACTGATAAAAATTGTTCCCTTTGTGCTTTTTTTTGCCATGGAAGATATAACTACTTTTGCTGCAATTTTGCAGGCTTATATTTACAGTATTTTTAAATTTTACAGAAGACTATAGACCATGTCAAATATAAGTGTTTTTTTTTTTCTGGTTGGACACATGATTACTATTTGTATATCATGACATGGTTCTGTGTGATCTTCCAAAAATGTCCAGACTGGGATAAGACAAAAGGTTGACATAATAATTGTGTAGTTCAATATTTCATGTAATAAAATACTTTTTTCTTATGATTTCAACAATATATTTGATTTTGTGAACATTAGATTATTAACACATTTGGTAATTTTGTACCAGTACTGTGGCAAAAAGTTTATATTTATATTTGAGAAAGGGGACAAAATATAAGATTGCTTTTATCAGAGACATCATATCAGCTTTATTCAAAAATGCTTAGAGCAAAAGCACTGAGTTAAATTTTTACAATTTGAAAGGTAACAATCTAGTACAATTTTTGAATTTCTGAAAACAATGTTTAATTACCAACTAGATTATTATTTTAACCATCTGTATTTTTTTACCATCTGTACTTTAAAAAACAAATATGTATGTATGTGTGTATATATGAAAGTGTATGTGTACATATATATAAATATGCATATATATGTATATGTACACCTACATTTATATCTACCTATATTTCTTTAATTAAAATTGTCTTTACTGTGATGTAAGAATATTTCCATGTGAGTTGTGAGAGCTTTTAGGCTTGGAATGAAACAAAAGTTCTTCATATAACACATGTAGGAAATAAATGCCATATCCACATAGTCACAAAAAAGTCAGTCCAGTCATACAATGCTTCAGCTTTTCTAATATAGTAATATAAATTTTGGTTGGGGTTGCTAATAACAAAAGTTCAGGCTCAAATCCAGTTTTCAACTGGCTGAATATGGATTGAGGGGCATTAATATTCCTGTGTTTTAAGCCTCTACCTTTTACATTTGACGTAATATCACATGGAAAAACTGGCGTGATCTGACTTTCTGTAACTTTCCTACTATAGCAATTAATTTGACCAGTCAAATGGATAAATAGACACATAACAAATGTATTTATGAGAAAGACGAGTTCATACTTACAAAGGTCTCTTTTAGATATCTGAATTTAGTTTTATAATACTGAATTCATAATGGTGTTTAATTATGCACTAATTATTACAAGTAATGAAAAAGATTTGTTCCCTTTCTAAATGCTGAATTTAGGTAAGCTAATCAGTTTTTTAGTTACAGCTATAATAAAACTGTTAGTCCCAATGGCAGTTACTTTCTGCTAAAAATTAAAGCAGGGTTGTTCTCAGCATTGGTACTCTTTAGCCATGATGCAATTTTATCACTGTAAATTCTTTTTTAAAATATGGAAAATTAAACATTTTGAAAACATTTTCAGGCTGGCAGTTTGCTAAGTTGAATTGAATATGTCATTAAGTTTATCTAATATTTATTAATTATCCAATTTTAAGTAGTTTTCTCATGATTTTTTTTGGAGCCATTCATACAACTCTTTATAAGTGATGTAATGATGTGGTTACATGAGTTTATGTGTAGTTACATACAGTGCTGCACATCTGGTTAGATGGTATCTGGTAACTTATAACAAACCAAAATATCAAGGTTACAATATCCTTCACATTAAGCTCAAAATTCAAGAATATGTACATTTTTCTGTTTTCAAATTTATAGGAAATGCCTACACTGACATCAAAGAACTTGAACCACTTTCAAAAAATGAATATTCTGCTGAATCATTTATTCCCAAGTATAAATATCTACTTTTAGTGATCATGAAAAGTGCATCGATGGAAAAATTGCCTAATCAATACATTTGATGGTTTTGAAGTGAATGAAAATTCTCCCATTGATTTTACTTTTTTTGGAAGCATGTAATGTCTTTACGCTGTTGTTTTTTTCTGTTCCTATTAGAGACTGTTTATTAGCCTACCATGCATAAGAAAAATCCCTGCTACAAAGGTATTTCAAATCTCAGCTGATTATAACATCTCTATCAGTCACAGCTTTGGCTGTTTCTTAAGGTTGGTTTTTTTTTTCAGTGATTAAATTATGCTTGGTCTTTTAAGGATGGATTTTTTTGTTTACTTCCATCCAAACATATCATGCAATGTAGTCAATACTGGTGGTGGAAGTTATTTAAGACACTGTATATTGATGGGTTTTTCAAATTTATAACGTTAATGTTTAAAAACATTCTAACTCTTTGAGACAGAGCTAACAGTTACACATTTTTTAATTTTACCTTTCCTTGTCATTCTTTTTTCCCTACATGTTACTGAATCATATTGCCTGCCTGTGCTTTTAAGGCTGCTTTTAATTTTAAGTACAGAGCACAGTTGTGTGCAAAGAGATCTAAGGTATTATTCTTCAGTGTGTTTATTTCTTTTAAAGAAGAATACTGTATTCTTCTAAATAGCTATAGATTTGCTAAGGATAGTCACATGGTCTACATTTCTCCTCTCCTTCTCTCTCCTTTCTTACACTGTGAGGCAGTGAAGAGGTGTGTTTGGTTTTGTAGCTTTTTCTGTAGCAGGTGTAACACCTTAAGCAAAATCCTCATCATTGTCAAAGGAAATTATGTTTTAGGTAGGAATTTTTTTTTAAAATTCTACCTATAGAATCATTAGTGTAAAGTTGTAACACAAATACATACTTGCATAAACATGCATTTATATGTACATGTGTCTGGGGCACGACACAGTCCAGATTTTTTCTTTTCTTTTCTTTTTTTTTTTTCTGGTAGTTAATTTTTTTAAATGCACCTTGTCTCAAAGAGAGGATTTGTCATATAATTAGAGAGTACTTATATAATGAAGCTTTTCATTTCAGAGTAATTTAAGTGGTAAAGTGATGTCCTTATTGACAATTTCTGATTGGGTCTGAAATGTTTATTTTTAACTTTTTTGGCCTGACAAGTAATAGCTTCCAACAAGTAAGTGGCAATGTGCCATAATATCATGTTGAACAGTAGAATCTATTAATTTTATTGTGCAATATATTACTTAATAATTTTCTAATGGTAAAAGTCCACTAATGCATATTATACTAAAATGTTCATTAATTCTTCCTTAAGAATACTTTTTCCTAAAGAATAAGAAGTTACTACTCTCTTGCGAAAAGTTGTTTCTAAAAATATGAGAAGTAGTTAAAATAATGATTCTAAATTCACCAATTTTTAGAGATAAAATGGAATGTATTTATGATGGATAATATTTTTTCATCCACACATAATTTTATACAATGAATGTGTTCTATAATTTTCAGCATATTTTATATACCGAGTGTTATCTGTACTTAAATATTTCCTAAGACTTCTTGGATTACTAAGATTTTGTTTGATTTGGTTAAGATCAGATATTTAATTATGGAGGAGGAAAACCTCCATCTCATCAGTCTGTCTTCATACTATTTATCTTATGAGCAATTGTCCAAATGACTCAGATTTCTTTTTCTTTAATGTTTAAATATGTATTATTTTTGCCTCATTTACTGTTTAAAAGTTTGAGAATTACTTACTGTTCTATATAATCATCTATGGTGAAATACCAAAAAATTCCCATCTTTGGTCTGATCAATACTATGTAATTTCAATTTACATATACATAGTGAAGCTGTTTTCTTTTATGTTTGTCTTAGACTTAGGTACCCTTATCTCCATCTCTGTGTGTTGATGTAAGGCCTCACAAATATCCACTTAATCATTAAAACTCAGTATTACTTCATAACCCAAACAGAAAATCATTTAACACAGCAATGAAGACAAAATTTCCAAAGTAAATTTCGATTGTCTGACTACTTCCACATGTGAAAATTTGATTTATGTGAGTTATCCCATTGGGTTCAGTCAGAATTTTTTGTGTAACATACTTTTATGTTTGGAATTTGGAATTTAAATATATGTCTGACACATACAGGCTTATGTCAATACTTAGTCTAAGTTCTGGTTCGTCTGATGGAGAAGGAAGTGTTTCTGAACTTAACTGGGATTACGATTACTGTTACAAAAGTATTTTATTCCTATGAAAAGGTATTTTCTGGATTTACTCATGTAGACAATATACAATTAGGTGTGTGTATCAGAGAGCATTTTGAGATGTTCAAAAAGGCCTAAGGACCTTCAAATCTAAAACTAGTTCAGTTTCTGAAATGCCTATTTTTTGTTTTCAGTTGAATGTTACTGGCTTGAAAAGGTTACTGATAACAATGTTTAAGCCTAATGGCAGAAAGGTACCATGAGGGTTAATGAATATTTTTATTTATTCAGATATTTGAACTGTAAAGCTATATATATAATATAAGTAGCTATAGGTTCTGAATGTCTTCATTTTGTCTTGTCTTCTAAAATAGGGTATGTTTTTTTTTATTTGAACAGGGATTGCAGAATTTGAATGAATTATAAAGATGTTAAATAGCTGTTATTCAAACCCTTCAATAAGAATAGTTGTTTTTATTGTTGTTGTTGTTGCTTTCATCAAGCTCAGAAAAAATCAGGTCACATCTATTTTTGGGACTCACAGGGTTTTTAGGAGGTGAGTGAACAATTGCTAAGAGGCCTTCGACCTCTCTCTGTTAAAACAAGTTAAATGACCACAGTGGTTAAATAGGAGCTCATTTTGGTGAGTTCATGATTTGGGAATATGGTCAATTTATATTTATGTCTGCATTCTAAATATTGAAAAGATTAACATTGTCAAAATTGTTTATTAATACTGAGAAGGAAGCAGTTATTCTCAGGGCAGAGATTCCGAAAGCAAGTATTATTGTTACCAGAAGTTAAATCAAAGATTTCAATTTGACTATCGAAATGAAGAGATGCAAAAGTAAAAACATACAGAACATAGAGTATTTAATACTTAGAATATTGCTAAAACTTAAACTTGTAAGCAGCTCTTTAGATGTGTACAGCCTTTCAATCCTTGATGTCAGATTCTTATATAGAAAGGATGTTTTAGCTGTAGTTACGGCAGGACAGTCAGAAGAGAGACAGGTATTTCGGTCCATCTCATTTTATCTAATCTTAGAAAAATTGCTTTCGTTGGCTTAAGTAGTTGTGTTTTTTTCTGTTACACAGCCATCAAAATTCTTCATGTCAGATTTGGAAATTATAGTGTCACAAAGTGTCCCAGAGCCTGGAAAATAATAATACAGTAGCAGCATTAAAATTGCTACAGCAAACCGAAATTTGAAATTAAGATATGATGTTCTGTGACCATGGGACGTATTTTTGAGAGTACTTTGTTGACAACTAATTGATAATTACGGCTTGTATTCTTCTAACACCTTTCTTCCCAAAGGATCCTAAAGTGCCTTACAAAATTAGGGCCTGTTCCTGCCCTGATTGAAGTCAATGGGAGCACTGCCAATGGGAACAGCACTGGGCACTTAGGAAGCTAATAAAAGCTGCATTCAAACATCACTTTGCTGCTGAAATGTGTAACTGTTCAACTTACACAGCAATACTCCCAGTAGTTTAAGGCAGGAAGTGAATATTATCATATACAGATTGCAAATTTTAAAAAGAAAGCGTGATTTTAAAGGGGTACATGGTCCAAATTAATATTAGTGTTAATAGCACTGATTTTGGTTAAGATTTCTGTTTGTTTTCATCCAAACAGATTTTTTGTATTTTTTTTCCTGAAGATCTGAACATTTGTTCCAGTAGGTCTAATGACTGATAGTGCTTTCATTATTCATATGTTGCATACATATATTTTGGAGCTCAGATTCGCATGGTTTTGGTACAATAATTAAAATTATTTCAGAAAAATATAACATGGACATACAAGTTATCTTCTATAGTTATTGTATCCTTTTGGTGATTAGTTTTTAATTTCTACCTGAGAAAGCTTGATATTAATATCAGTATTTTCTGTATGTTTCCATATTTGTTCAATTTACATATTTAGCTGATTGCTGTGATATGTGGAGGACTGGATTTGATGTTTGTATACCTTACATTCCAGTTGAAATCAAGCATTATACCACATATTCTGATATTTTTCTTTATTTTCAATATAGGGACCTTTCATATAAAATTTGCCAGCTGCAAAAACATTAAACAGCATGCATAGATCAAAAAAAAAGAAAATGAGAACTAATGCAGGTATTTGTAATACTATGAAAAGGCCTGAATCGTTTTTCACTCAGCACTTTTTTCTCAATCATTTATATTGGTGAATGAGAAAATAATTAAATTATTTAACATTTTTAAAATTATTGCTATTTAACAAAGAGGAAAAATTAGCTCTTGGACTGTTTAGTTTGTCTCTAATTAGATACTTTCAGATGGGACTGGAAAATAAGCAGCTCAAAGAATTACTAACCATCAGAAATTATCTAGTAGAATATGTAGCAACTGAAGTCTTTGAATCAGATGAATACACGTGCTGTGTATTCAGAAAAAAAGGTTTGAGACTACAGGGCTAAATAAATTTAATTCTAGTCTTATGGAATCCTTCTAGTATTACTCGATAAATATTTTTTTTGCCAGCAAAATCACAGAAGATGAAGCTTTGAATTATTGATCAGACAGAAATTCTCTGTATAGTTCATTTGAATAATATATTTACCTTATTAAAACAGTGACAACCAAAAATAAATTTAAAAAACCAAACAAAAAAACACCAAAAAACCCTGCAAAAAAACCCCACAAAACAAAACCCAAAACATATATAATACCACTTTTTAAATAACATTCTCCTTTTCATACTGTACCTGTAAAAAATATTTAGCTTGTAATTGAATACGCTGGGTCATCCCTGGACAAAAATTTATAAGGTAGTTCATAAAAGGGATTTCCAAAGAAACAACAACATATTGTATGCATCTGTTACATAGATGTGGCTTTCACGTAGTTCTGAATATGTGGAAGAAGGCACTCTTTTAGATCCCAATTCATCAGTAGATTTAAATGTCATCCTCTACTAGAAACACAGTACTTTACAAACTTTTCTAACAATTAGAACCTTGAAATATGCAAATTACTAAATCTGTGTGGAATGAACAAGTGCCATGTTTTCTTATGTTTCTGGCTAGAAAACTCGTATCTTCTCCAATGAGAATTTGATGTAAGTAAAAATAATTTGGCAGAACAGTTTCAGAAAGCTACAGACAGATATGGAAAACAACCACTGAAGTTAACAGCCAATTAGTTTTGTTTTCTTTTGTATATGTTTTCAATAAAAGTATTACATTCTTAATGCTTCTAATTAAGTCATTATTATGTCATAAACATAGGTTACATTATAATAATTGAGGTAAATTAGGGGTTAAACCATCTTCACAAAGAATTAGTCATTGATGTGTGTAAGAAAAAAACCTACGAAATAGTTAAGCATGTGAAATCTGGTGCCTGGACTTGGAGCTATTGATATATGAAGCTTGATATTGCACAGTCTCCTTTATACACACACACACACACAAAACCAAGAAAGAAGTAATTATGCAAGTGCTGATGACAGGCGAGGAGGAATTTAGCATTTCAGTCAAAAGATAGGATTAGATTTTATCCTAAGGGTAGGATTAGTGTGTGATCTCATGGTCACTTAATAGGTTTCCTGTTGGATCTTCCCTAAGGCCTGTTTTTGCAGTCCTTAGAAAGGCAAAACACCCAAAGAAATCTGTGCACTTTTGCTTAGCAAAGAAGTTTTCAATGTCTTCTGTAAACTTTAAACTATTTAATACATATATATAATAAATAAAGGGCTAAATGACAGTTACGAAAAAGAAAATTTATGATGAAGTTTTATGCCTTTAAGTATCTGGGCCTAAATGACTAATGCAATATAAAGATCACATATCCATCTCGTATTAGAAATAAATTAGTTAGTGTCAAAGTCTGCATTCTTTTCTGATTTCCATCTTGTTCAGCAAAGCATTGTAGGATCCGACCTTTAAAATCTTTTGTATTGTATTTCTTCACTAATAAATAATTTGTAAGACTTTACTGGGTGCTACAATACTTTTCATTAATTTCCATTAAACATGTTTTTTATTGGCATATCTGTAATCATTATAGGAAAGACCAACTTTGTATTAGAAAGTGAGGTGAACATACTTCTTAATTTTTTTTTTTTTTGGTGGACTTGCTCAATATAAAAATAAACCCACATAATTTTCCTGGGAAAGTACTATTTTTCAAATATGTTTCAGAATTTGTTAAATAAAAATCTTCCTGACAAACAAAAGATGACTTTGACTAAAATACAAAGAAAGCCATTCAGCTGATCTAGTTTTATACTGAATTAAAGCATTTGTCAAAAGCCTCAAAATTTGAATGTATATCACCAATTTTGAAAAAACTCAACCCCAACAAAATCTCTCAGTAAACAAACAGTTGGTCTAGACTGTTAGAAACAGCTGAATGCTATCTTACAGAATCCCCTGCTTTGTACTCTAAAGTTTAATTAATATACCAGAGCAATTAAGATTATAAAATACGCATTTTCATGCACATTCATCTCATAATTGCAAGCTATAGCAATGGCTTTTTTACCAATGCATTATGTTGTTTAGGCTTCCAAGTAATTTATATAATTAATAATTAAATAATCCTTTAAGATTTGTTTTAATAGATCTTTAAAATGCCATACTTAAAAAAAAGCCAAGCAGTGTTTTTTTAATGGAATGTTTTTAAATGGGTTATTGTCAAATAGAATGCATAATTAAAGAGCAGATCTATAGCAAAAATAATGCTTTTAATAGTTAATATATTGCTCATATTTGCATGCTCTTAAAAATTTAACTTCCAGAAATTTAATAATATCACCAGGAGCTACTTATGGAAGTAAAATTCTTTATATGTCTAAGCATTTGCAGGACTGAGCCTTCAATTTATGATTGTTTGATCAAATGGGAAAAATATCTACTCAGTAGTCACTGGAGCTTTTGAGATCGTAAAACTGGTTCATGTATTTCTGTCTGACACTTTGTATGTTATCCTTCAATGAACAGTAAAGAAAGCAAATATCAAAAAATACCTCAGAAATGCAGTAAGATACTTAACAGAATATTCCAAAGACTGTCTTTTGATTGATAATATTTGTATTTGCCGTATTAAACATTGAGCATTAGAAGTATTAGATAATATCATATATACATAACTTTATAACTATAGACATATATTTCCATGTATACTTTTCATTTTCATTTAAGCAGCATCATAGGTGTACATGATATCTATGTATGCTCATATATGTATATAAAAGTCTCATGTACTTAACAGCACATTAGACCTAAATTATGCAGCAAAGTGCCACCATAATGGCAATTTAACTGAGTTCTGCTACAATGTTAGTTTATTAAATGGTGTCAGATAGTTTTCATGGTTACTGGTATATTTTGGGGGGAAAAACAAACATACAAACAAACAAACAAAACAAAGCAAAAAACCCAACCGAAACAATTCCAAACCTGGAATATGCAATGAAGACTCTTTTCAGTCTGACAGAGAAAAACTATTCCTGTGGTGCTTAGGCATTTCACAAGAGAAGAATTTTTTGCGATATGATGCCTCCTGTGGTGCAGTGAGGCGTGAAGCAATACAAGAGGTAGATGGAACTGAAGAGTGTCATATGAGGAAGCGCCACATCATAGGAAACATTCACAAGTGGAAGACAGCTGTTGTTATGAACTATTAAAGACATCAGCAGGGTGTTCATTTCTTTCAAGGTTTCAGAAGCCTGAGATGGCATTTCCTTCTATCTTCTTCTACCTGCTGTCTGTCCTTCTCCTTCTCAAAGAAGGTCTGCTACGTCAGGTACCTTTCATCATGGCATGCACTGAATCACGTGGGTTCTGCCGCTTGTTGCCCTCTCGTTTGCTCTCAGTTAAAGATTAGCTGGGAATTGGCGTTATTGCACCAAAGAAAAGCTCTCATGTTTGAAAAAGCACTTCAGATTAAAGAGAGATGACAAGCAGACATGCTGAAAACCTACTGAAATGGCTGAAAGTTGGTATTGTTTGGAGGCAAATGCATTAATAATGTATGCCTAGTGACATTAGAGATATCCTCAATTTAGTACAATTATAAACTATATGATTATAAGTTTAGACACAGTGACCACTGGTTTTCAAGAATGGATTAGGGGATGGACATAACCAAGAGAGAACTGAATTAGCAGTAACACTGACTGTTCTTATTAGACCAAGTGTTAGTCCTTAGTTATGTACATATAACTCCTTGTAACTTTAGTAACTTGCTTTAGTTAAATCGAAATGTGATTAGCCATGAGTAAGTTTTGATTTCTGTGTATATATATATATGTACATATAGATATATATATATATACACCCCCCAAAAAACCGCCATGTGTAGGTTTCCACACTTTTTTCTTACGAGATTGTAATAAAATAGTGGCCTAAACTTTTCATGCTAAAAACCCCTTGATGGCTGTAATGTTTAGGTTGTGTAATCTACAAATGATTTGCATAATGATTTCCTGTGGAGATTTGTATGCAAGCTGTGGCCTTGATTTTTCCACGTCTTATACTGGTGTACTACGTTGATGTTTGTGTCTGCTCCTGATTTAGATCAGACTAAGCGAAAGGGTGTGCAAAGGATGTGTCCAGAGTGCATTAGCCTGCTCCTTGAGGTTAAGAACTTCAGAATAGTGAAAAATACCTTTAAATTAAATTTATATTTTACATCTGGGAAACCTAATTGGGGCTATTGTCACTTATTTAGCATACAAATGATTTAAAAGCAACTGACACAGAGGTCACATACAGCAGACATAAAATTTTAAAGCATAATGCAGTTCAGATTCTGCTCTTTTTCAGCATAGCTACATATAATGTGGAATGACCCCAAAACCCCAACAGCCATATAATAGCAATACTATCAGGAGTAATATTTTCTCATAGATTTACCTCACTGAAGCAGATGTTAGTAATGAAATACCAGAGATGCTTCTTCATCATAATGTTTTCTCTACTACAGATTTTTTAGAAAACAATATCTGCATTATCATGCTGAGGGAATGCAAGTATTTTTTAGTTTTTCCATTGTGGTCAGATGTGAAGGAGTTTCTGAGCTCTTTGTTCTACAAGAGTCAGGTCTGTCTTTTAAGAAGAGCTTTTTGTTTTGGCTTGCTTTTTTTTAGTGTAAATGCAGCTATTAAGATATTTTAGGACTGAATGTCAAAATTATTCCATGATGACCTGCATTTAAAGACAAAATATATGATCTCTAGCAAAGCAATATCCTGATAGTTGCTAATTATGGATCTTTTATTCTCTGGAAGAATGCTCTAGATAACTATTTCAATAGCTTTGTTCTCTTGTCGTTATTACACAATGTTTCTGTTGCTTTCACACATTTGTTGGTATCTGCCAAGCAGAACCAAATTTAGCCTGAAGCCTGGAGAAAGATAAAAGGAAAATGTATTAGGCATATGGATGATAATTTAGATGGAAAAAAGAAGTGTTGACAATTTTATGCTCATATTTTTGGTTACACAACCTATATGCCAGCTTCTGTATATACACATTATGTACCATTTCAGATGTCAAAGTTTACATCAACAAACGAAAGTTGTATATGCAAAATTACACACAGAGTTTTGTATCCACCTTTAAATATTACACATACAGCAGCTTATGTGGGAAAACTGACCCAACCAGCAGAAAAAGTTCAGAGCATTTGGAAAATGTGGTATTACAATTCTGATCATTATTAGAAAGTGTTAACTGTATGCTGAAAAATACTTCTCTACATATTTTCTGACATTAATAGAACATCAAGTCTTCACTGCATATTACATCTTTCTATGACACTTTTGATGATTATAAAGCTTTCCATCTGTAACAGGAATTGCATATATGTTACAAAGTATTTCAAATTGTACCACCCCTACAAAATATTAATTTTCAGTACACTGGAAATTTTTTCTTTACAATTATCAAGTTATTTCCTTTATAAAAGCTGCTTTATTTATAGATTTTACTACCTAATTAGGTCTAATTAAGAAAGTAATTATCTTCTCAACTCCACACTTTACAGTTGAGGTATCATATATAGTTTGAACTTTTGTTCTTCTGTGTCAGTTGGGCCTGTTGCATTGCATGGATTAATGAATGCTGAATTGTTTTGAATAGAGGTTCTAAAAGAGTACCAGAAAAGATATTCTTTCTCTCTTAGATGAATATAGCAGTTTGCTTTTTGCCTGGCTGTCCTAAAACATTCTTATTCACAGTCCCTTTGCAAGTAGCCATTGCAAAATGGAAATAAAATCTGATCTTATTAAAATTGCAGACCTGCAGTTGCAACCTATAGTGAGTCAGGCTTTCCCAGTGTTCTAAGCAGTGGTACTGTAGGCAATCTATAGTTAAAAATGAAATTGCTCCGAAGTAAAAGTGGTTTGTGAATTCTTATTCTGAAACTTTCGTATCTGGGTACTATGAGCTGTATGGGGTTTTGTGATTACAGATTTTTATTCACTATATTTCATTGTAAATGAGAAGTTCACTTTATACTAATCACAGTGTAAATTCTTGGTTCAGATCAGTGTGATCTGCTCAGAGTCATAGGTCCAGAACGACTTTATTTGAGCCTTTATGAGGTAATTCGCTTCGTGTAGAGATGGTCTAAACTTAATGAATGAGTTCGCTTCCTTCTTACTTTAAAACTGGAATAGTTCAGTACATAAAATCATATTAAGTAGAATAGACTGTTCTCAGTAGATTCATTCTGCAAATAAAATCATTTTTTTAATTGAACCTGAACATTTAAATTAAGGCATGAAGGGGTCTTAAATTTCTTTCAGAAGAAGAATGGTTAGTTTCCTTTTTTAATTGTATTGCTTTTATTCAAATCACAGAATAGCACATAGATGTGAATATTAATAAAGACACCATTTTTGGAGACTTCAGGACTGTAACAGCTCTGAATAACTCTAAGTACCACACAAAAAGTTCAAGGTGGGTTTTTTCAATAACAAAGCAGCTTCAGTCAATAAATAGGAAGTGATTTTTCTTTCTAAGTTTTCAATTTTAAACCCAGAAAACACTTGTGGAAAGGACAGTCTGTTTTTCACATAGTAGCCAGTATATTGGGGATTATTTTTGCTGTCTAAGAATCAAGCATATTAAAAACTGGGCTACAGAGCTATTCTTGTCTGGCATTGCATGCATTAAAAGTGGTCTGTTCTCGACAGAATAGTATCTCAAGGAGTTGTCAGAACTGCCATACGCACGGTAAAATGCCTTCCCTGATGTGTGAGATATATTAAACTTGTGAAGACCAGTGCTCCTTTGAATCTGTTGAAATAACTAGCTGTCAGTCACTATGGAGATTGGAGAAGAAAAAGCCCCCTGGTGATACAGCTTGTCACATCTTTCTCCCACCTTTCTCCCACACTTGCACACACTTGCATGCACAAACATACCCACATTCCCAAAACAAAACAAAAAAATGGTGTGCTGTTTCATACAATCTAAAACTGTGTTTAAAATAACAAAAAAAAAAAAGAAAAAAACCCAAAAGAAGCACACCAGCTGCCGAAAAATACTACAGTCGAGCTTTTCTAAAATGATTATTTATTTCTACAACTCTGGACACTGTCATGTGAAAAGACTGCTAAAACGATGAAATTATTAGAGGAAAAAAGTCTGAATATTTTAAACTATATTTGAATTACATCTTTCATGAATGGTAGCATGATTATCTCAACTATATAAGGAGCTATTTTGAAGTGTGTATATTAATCAGAAACATTTTGAATGAACTTTTGATTTTTCTATTGATCATTCTGTTGATAAACTCTCTGTGACAATGTGCCTTGGTGCTGCTATCACAATACCATCAACTGACGTACATTTAAGCTACCTCACCCAAAATGATGTCTTAAAATATTTATGGTCTTGCTTGAGAAACTTCTGGGCAATAAGGGAACACTGTGAAACATTTAACTTTGATATGGCATGACTATTTCAGATAGTTTCTTAGGTCTAATTTCAGAATGCTGACATTTACCATGTTCCCCTGTGTAAGCTGATGAGCCATTTCCAGTACTATTGATGGTTTTAACTAAAAAAACCCCCACCCTTTAATCAGTGGCATTAGTTTACTTTCCAGAGCACTTAATTGTCTAACGTTCAAAGCACACATAAATCAAATAGTAATTTAAGAATTTAATTATGATAAAAGCATTGGTAAATTGAATAGCAGAAATGACTGGCTGCCCTGGTAGTCTTGATTTACAAAAAGGAAAAAAAGGTAAATATAACAGACTCAAAGAAGTGGAAGTAGCAAGACAGTATGTCAGGAAATCTTGAAGTGTTAAACTACTATGGGAGTAGAAATATCTCTGAAGTTACTGCACTGATTTTTAGCAGAAAAGAGGAAACAGAACTTTATCATTAAGAAAAAATATTCCAATTAAAACCACTCTGAAATACCAATATAATCAGTGGTAATAGGGCACATTTTTATTAGTGTATGGTTCATGGAGAAATGTACTTTTTTCTAACAACCTGATGTGAATATTTTATATATTCTAGTAATTTTGTATTTGACAGTGGAAGTGGGCTTGTAAGAATCAGAAACATGTCATTATTTTCTAAACAGAGTAGGAAACATTTGCAAGATTTTTCTGGAGAAGAATATAGAATCGTTTCGCAGTGACCGGAAAAGATTAATTTAGTTATATCTTATTAACCTCTAATTGTTATGATTTTATGATCAGTTCTTATGTAATCTTTTTCAGTGAAATGGAAATGTGCCTGCTGAAGACTGTAGGATTCATTATTTTAGACTCAAATCAATAATTCATATATAATATTTACTGGTATTAAAGCATTGCATTTTAGGCCAAATTCTGTTTCCTTTAGTTATCTCAGAATCCTCTCATCCATATCATTCTTAGATATTATTTCCATCTGAAAAATAGTCAAAAGTTGGGGCGGTCCTTTTTTTCTTGGTTTGTTTTGAGTTTTCATAGTTTCTCTTTTATTTTTGGTTGTTTTTTGGGGGGGATGCTGTTAGTTTGGTTTTTAAACATTTTTATTCTAATTTAATCACATAGACTGACTACAAGCAACTTGTATAACTGTCTAAATGCAAAGCTTATTCTTTGGTAGCAGAAAGTAGAGCATTGCTAGATTCTGTAATCTTCCAGGGAATTAATCTCAATCATTTTCCAATCTACCTCTTTGAGGATGAATGCACAGTAGAGATGCCGGGTGAATCAATTAATGTTTGCCTCAGTAATGCGTGAAATTTTTAAAATATGGAATTATCCATCTAAAAGTGGGAGCTGAATTTAATTTCTGTCAGGTTGTCTGTTGGTACTACTGTTTCACAGAGTTTTTTAGCCTTCTCTTTACTTACAAGTGTAGTTACCACGAAATGGGCTTTTTAATGCAAGAAATACTTATGTCAAGAATGAACCTTTTTCTTGAGAAGTATGGATATTGAAAAAAGCGTCTTTCTGAAATGACGCTTTTCAAGAAAAGTGCTTTTTCATACAAGAAGGATAGATACTAGAAAAGCATGTGAATATTTTTCAAATTTTATTAAAATAATTGAAGTTTCACTTATGTTTAATGCGGGCGTATATCAAATGTCATCAGTTTCCATTAAGAATTTGATATTCTTTGTTGATATAAGATTAGAAAGTGTTTGACTGATGTTTCCCATGGAAATTAGAAGCTACAGTACTGTGAAAGTTTTGGAAATAGTGTTTGGATAGTAATTGAATACTTGAAAAAGAAAAGTTTCTTAACACCGTATGTCAGCACTTGGGCTCTTTCACAAGCTTTTAAATCTGGTCAAGAAGGAGAATGACACATGATATCTTTCTTTTTTCTTTCCTGCAGTGTCTGATATCATCATGTGAACAAGAGAATAGATCCGTAACTATCATGCTACTTCTGTCTGGCATGTGTGTGGTATCAATCATCAGAAACAACATAAGGCTGCTAAAGCAGGGGAAAAGAAATTTAAATGGATATCATCCTTCTTTTCTGACCAAACTTTCACCATTACCACATGTATTTAGTTTCTCTATAGAATGCTGCCTTTTATTTGTAAGAATAGAGTGTTTCTTATCTTTCAAATTATCTTTTTCCAACTATTTCATGTGTTACTTTCTGTCATGACTTGATTCATAATTTATTGATATCTGTATAAATCAGGAATAGCTGCTGTGAAGCACTGAGCCAGTTCTCTAGGAAAGAAGAAATAGACTGTATCTCTTGGTTCATCATGTCACAGTGAAATGATGAACCAACAGCAATTTCTATTATTAGAATCGCTTCAATTATTCTAATAGATTTCTAATACTTACTTCTAGTAACTTCAAGTACTATAACATTTCTTAAACCCATGTTTCTCACATTGTTCCCTAAAACACCTATTTTCTGATAAAACCTAGTGCTTCGATAATCTAAAAAACCTCCTCAACTCAGTTCAGCTTTCAATATTTTCCCATAAGAGTACCACAACATCCCTAACCCAGAAACAAATACCTGCAGTGGTGAGATATATCAGAAAGTTGCTGATTTATATTGAAATTTTTTTAAAATAGTCAGTTTATGTATTCTGAAAGGAAGTCTTACGGGTTTTTGAGAACTTTTTTTTTCCCCTGGTTCAGAATAGAATAGAATAGAACAGAACTATTTTGGTTGAAAAGAACCAAAACTGACTCTCAAGTCCAACTACCTGACCAGTTCAAAGCTGATCAGTTTAAATCATGTTATTAAGGACATTGTCCAAATGCCTTTTAAACACTGGCAGGCTTGGGGCATCAACCACCTTTCTAGGAAGCCTGTGCCAATGTTTCATGAAATTCTTCCTAATGTCCAGAGTCTAATGTCAAGAAGAAGCTATAATGCCACATAGCTCTTAAAATAATTTATCTTGTTTTTTTCATTCTTTTAATTATTCTCCTAATTTCCAAAATTTCATTAAATGCAACTTAAATTCAAGGAAATCTTTTCTGTGTCATGAAGTCCTGTCATTGCTATGTGTTTCAAGCACACATTACAGACATTATGCTGTAATATGCTTAACTGATCTTCATTTCCTAACATCCTGTTTGAGTTTACTCAAATCTTAAATCATATGTTGACAAGCAAGCTCTTTATTTTCCCTCTTCCAATGTTTTAAGTCTTCATTGTTTATAAATTAAATTAGTGTAATATTCCTGTAATCATGATTTTATTTTCCCATAGGAAGATGAAGAAATGGGTAAACATCTAATGCCTAAGATAAAGGTGGAGGTTTTTTTTTTTTATTGTTACTATCATTTGGCTAAAAGTAAAAAATTAAGAACTAAACCCTGGAATTTAACAGCAATGATAGTACTGAATTAGGTAGAAAATAACAATGTCCGTGAATAAGAAAGAATACATTTGGTAGAGTACAAAGATTTGTTTTTATCTCTCACTGATAAGACCTTATGTATCAAACCGAAACAAAAATAGGGAACACTATGTAGAGGTCTACTGACCTACACACATTTGGTAGGTCGGTATCATTAACATGTATCATTAACATGAACCTAAAATGTATTTACATCCTAAAAGAGCTAGCTTGCTAGAATAGGCTTATATAAAATCTACATTAGGTTTATGTGCTATAGTTAATGATAAGATGTAACAATAAGACATGTCTGGTCTGAAAAACCCCAATTCTTTTAGACTTTCCTTGTAGGAGACAGGTGATATATGAGATTGCTAAACCAGCTAAAAACTGTGAAGAAAGCCAAACCATGGAAAACCAAGCCAAGCTTCCAAAGAAAATGAAACTCTTATGGAAGAAAAACCAGATACTCACAGAAAATCTATGACATATCCACTCTGAGAAAGAAAAATGAGGTGTTCAAAGGCATTTGAAGGTCTTCAGTATATTATACTCAAATGCTAATCAGTTAGTACAGTAAAACAGTTATTATTTTCCTGGGTTTTTTTAATCCATGTGATTTTCCTTATGAGATAATAATAATTACCTTTCAAACATAAACTAGAAGATAGATGCTTTAAACAAGAAATTTGAATTTGTGATATAGAAAAATCAAAGAGACCGAAAGAAAAATGTGGTTTTCTGTTTCAGCAGCAATCTATTTTGTTCTTATGACTGGATTTTTCACAGGCTATATGTGGAAAAGTAAACAACATTTGCAAACTTAAAACTGAACATACTTCTAAATCATATTTGTAGACACAAATATTTTGTCCAGAAATCACCTATAGAATATACTAGTAAAATAAGAATAACAGCATGTAAATTTGCCTATCTTATATATCTTAGGCAAGTAAGACAAAAGCAATTGAAATGAGAGTGAATAGGCTGTAGAAATATTTAATTTATAGCTCTAGAAGATAATATATAACACATCTGGGAAGGCATTTGAATGCTTCCACTGAGGAGAAAAAGAGTAATCTGTATCAACCTTTCTTGGGGGAAAAATATAAAACAGAGAGATACATATGAGGAAATTGATTTAAAGATCCATTTCATCCTCTGCTTCTGGGAAAAGAGGTCCTATGATGCCTTGTATTCATAAGATATGTAGAGTGGCAATGTGTCTCTTCATAGTTCAATCACACCTAGAGATTATCATAAATTCAGAAACATGAGCAAAAATGCAGGAAATTCTTTCCTCACTGTGTCCCAACTATCAGCATAACAGAACTACATCTTCATCTCACTTGCACCTCAAAGCATGGATCACACCACCATTGTGTTAGGGGCTGTATAAAGCAGTTCTTGCCCTAGATAGCCTCAAGGATAAATCAAGAGATGGAGGACAGATAAGAGGATAAAAAACCCAGAGAGGATCAGTCACTTCTATTTTAAAATTTAAAAAAATTTTTATTTATATGGGACTTTAAATGAGTAGACAGTATTAGCACTACCAACAATCACAGGTTTTAGAAACTTAAATGTAATTTAAGTGATGGTGTAATTCTAATACTAATGATATTGCTTGGGCTTCTTTCTGTAAAACAAATAAACAAACTAAATCCCTATATCCATTATTTATGCTTTTACACTAAAACATGCAAGCACAAAGGGAAAAGAAAGCATATCTTAAAGCTAACAATGAGATAACTCAGTAATCTTTAGTTAATCAGATCCAATCCTAATTTACACAATTGTCCAATTTGGGTCTTGTTTGAGGAATTAAGTAAGACCTTGATACTATGTGTAGAATTAATTTCACCCAATGAAAAGGAGCCTTTGAGAAGCAATTCTTTGCCTAATTGCTGCAGATGTACTTTCTGTAAGTTTTAAATAAAGATTATAATAGACCATTGATAGACAGGTTGGAAAAGCTACCTGATACTTTTTTTTGCCTGTATTTATGTGATAAATACACACTAACACTTTGGTTAACAGCCACAGAAGTAAAAGTTTAGGAAAGAACTACTGTAATTTAGCAGAAAGACTTAAATAAACAAAAAAATAAATACAATAAATAAATAAATAAATTAAAAGATAATTCTCCTATGAAATATTTCTTTCTGAGTCAGCTTGGCAAATTTAGTCACAGTGTTTTCTATTATAATCTGCAGTTTTGATCAGGATAAACTTTATCAGTAGACCACCCTCCAAAGAAGATGCAGATATTTTCTCTCGAGATATTAAGGCTCATTAAAATTGTCAGTTGTGTACATATCCTTTTATTTAGATCATTTTATTAACACCTTGTTACCCTAGCGACACCAACACAAGATCATGATTTAATGGCAATTAATATCTTCACTCATTTTTATTAAATATTTCTAACCTTTTCTAAAAGGTGATGAAAATAGAAACTTGCAAATATAAAAAGAAAATATTTTGTCTATAAAATATTTTTTAGTATTTTTTTAAGTTTTCAAAGATTATGTGTCTGAGGTACATTTATCAATTTATCTTCTTAATATGTATATTAGACATTGAAGTAATGTCTCAAGTAGATTGTTAAGGACTGTAAATTAGTCATTTGGATTTTCAAAATCTTCAGCCCTTACAATTTGAGTTTTATATGATTCCATTAATATAGCCAAGTGGCATAGTATTACAGGAAAGAAAAGTGTCGTACATCCAGGTATGGAATTAAGACTTTCATATACAATTCAACACACTGAGCTAATACTGATGTTCTACGGTAACAGAGGAAAAAGCCACTAATAAATCACCAGAGTTAAAGCGTGTAGCACCTCTGAGTTCATAGGAACACGCTTTTTTAACTTGACATGAGCCATCTAAAAGTGAAGGTTCTTACCTTAGGCCAGTCTTTCACAGATAGTGTAGAAAGAAAATACTTCCACCAAATGTCCTTTTCCTACCCATTACAGTGCAGCAGAGTAGTGGAGATAAAACTCTCATTCAGGCACGAGAAATATGGCTCTGTTTATGTGGATGATTATGATTACATCTTTTGCAAATAAAATATCTACATGCTGTTAATGCAGCCTATAATATAAGCAGGTTTCACTAGAAAAATACAGGTTTGGAGTCTTTGGCTTTATAGAACTCACAGTTACAAAGGAACAAATCACCTACCTGGCTACTTTAGGACTTTGTCTTTCTGTGCGACCAAATCTTAGTGCTTTTATTCACATGCCCAAAAGTGTGTGTTCCCCATCCTTGGGCTGGATGTACCCTGCAAGCATGTCTACCAGGGCAGAGGGCAATCTGCTTAGATGGAAGCTGCGTGCAGCCTCTGGAGACCAATTTGCCTGGTTGGCCCAGTCTCCAGCAGCATTTTATACCTTTTTGCAGGCCAATGTGTACCAAAGTCAGTTGAAATCACCACAGTTTACCTGTCTCTGGAATGTATTCATGATGTGAGCATCCAGACACTTCTCCTGGAATTTCCACCTCATGTTCTTATTTTAGAATGAATCACATCAGAGACAATCCCAAGGGAAAGGGTGTGTGTGGGGAATAAGGAAGCATGGGATGGCCTGGCTGTCTTTCATCCTCATTACAAACAGAAGGAGCTAAGGGAATGATAAGGACAAAATGGGCATGCCTTAGGTATTTGAAGGTAAGCATAATGAATTCTAAATGCAATAACTGCTGTGAAAAAGCATAAATTTCATCTTGTATATGACTGGAACACAAAAGAAATAGGAAAGAATTCGGTAAAAATTCTGCTCTTGATATACAGTGGAAGAGTTAAAAATTAATGTTTTCCACTATCCCGTAGATTCCCAAGGGCTGTGGGAACTGATTTTAAATTCTTGCTCAGCCTGTCTGATGATTTATTTAGAGCTTTCTTCCATGCTGCTGTAAGGGAGGTATGTACATGGATGCAAAACTTCAGACTGGAGTTTGGGTAAAGTACAACACTAATGAGACCCTACAAAAAAAGAAGTTTGAGAAATTTGAGGGAATATTAATCCCATTTTCTGTTAATCATCTTCTAATGATAAATCCTTAAAAAAACCTATTTCGGAGTCATCTTAGACTAGTATTCCTTACACATAAATCCACTTTTTGGATGGTCCAATGTCACTAGAGAGAAGAAAGCTCCTGGAAGCTTCAATTGTCCTGGAGAAGAAGCCACCCTCACAGACATGTACCTTTGTCACCTTCATATTCAGTGCAGAGTCAAAGCTCCTTCCTTCCAGGAGAAAGTTCAATAGAGATTCAACTGGAGCCTTCTGTTTTTGCCAAACCATGTACTATAATAACACATAATTATAATAATACTAAAATGTTCTTCTCTCTTGATCTTGTTTTGTCAATCTACCAGTCTGCTTTAAGCAAGAAAGACTGTATAGCTCAGTGCATCTCAATTAGACATATATTCATCTGAAGGTCTTAGCCCTTAAGTATATGACCTTGACTTGGTTAAACAATCAAAGCCATGCTTACTAATGTGTCTATAATGTGTCTTGCTGAATCACACACTGGCCTTGTAATATGTTGGGAACACACTGCTGCACAACTTGAGGCGCCCTCAGTCATTTTTGTAATAAATAACTTCTTGCTGCCTCAGCTGTTCTCTACTTAATTTGGCATTTACTTGCTCCAAGGCAGCCCGTTGGGAATCAGAGGATGCAATATGTAACACAGAACCAGACAAGAGACATTTTTTCTATTTTATGACCACTGTGAAACAAAATTAGCTATTTTTCCATCCTGTGTCTTCTGCAAAGTGAAAAAAAATTGCATAATGTTGTTTTGTTGTTGTTGTTATTATATATGATAAGACCCCAAAAGTGATTAAAAAATATCTCATACTTCCAGCACTAACATTGTATGATAGTTTTGTATTGATTTATCTCTGTTTTTTCACTTCTGATTGAAGAAATAAGCCTTAAACTTTAATCAACAAAAGAATCTGGGGAATGTGTTAAATTGACAATTCAAAACCAATGTTGAAACAGTTCAAAGTCAAGAATTAACCAAAACCCTACAACAGAGTACTGCATTATTTTCCATTGTCAGGAAGTGAGAAGTAAACAAAATGTAGAGTTATGGCCTTTCACTTTCACAAAAAAAGTAAAGCACTTTAAGCTGTCCTGAGTTTGCAGAAGACTACATTTAGTTCAATTTCATTTTAGGCTTATGAACTGTAATAAATCTGAATAGCAAAGAAACAGAGTGACATATTGTTTACATGTGCAAACTTTCATTTTGCAAACTGATCTAAAAGCATCTCTTTCAACTCTACAGTCAATAGAATTATGATCTAATTCTGTATCTCATTTTGATCAGTCTTTTCCCATAAAACATTTTTTTACAAATCTTTACTTCTCATACTGATTTTTTTCTGAACAGTATACAGCATTTACTATTAATCTAGAGGACACAATGGTTAAAATTCTAAGCAAAAAAAAAAACATAGAATACAAATAAATTAGTATTCTAAGCAAAAGCTTATATAAAGCACAATTAACTGCCTTGCACAGAAGTTTCAAACAATGCTAATAAGTATCCCTTAGCAACAGTTTGTCAGTATTACTGTGGAACATTTGCACATTTCCACCATCTTCTTTAAGCATGCCTATGACACCAGCAGTTTGTACTTTGTCTGTAGTGACTTCTCTGAAATGTCAGCAGACATTTTTTGTCTATGAACACAACTTTCTGTGTGGTTTTGGGTTTTTTTAAGTTTTAGATTATTAGACAGAAGTATTTCTAAGTAAGAGATCACCATTGTAGTGTCAATGGAATTTTCAGAGAATACATTAGAGCTGTCCTTTAACTTACCTAATTTCAATAATCAGAAAGTCATCCAATTAAAGTTAGTAATTTTTGGTTTATTGGTAGTCAGTAGTGAGAGGCAGATATTAAATGGGTCCTTTAAAAAGAACTTTGACATGGATTGAGCCTGTCTGGCTGCAAGGTGCCAGCAAAGCTACCCTATCAGTCACCTCCTCAGCTGAATAGAGAAAATACAATGGAAATCTCACGGGTGAAGATAATGACAAGGAGATTATTCACCAATTCTCGTTATATGCAAAACCAACCTGACTTAGGGAAATTATTTTAATTGCAAATAAATAACATTATTCTCCTGTTTGGGGTCTCTATGGGCTGCAGCTTCTTTCAGGGCACATCAACCTGCTCTGACATGAGGTCCCCATGAGCTGCAGTGTGGAAATCTGTCTCACTGTGGCAATTTCCAAGGATTACAGTGCAATCTTGGCTCTTCCCCTGGGGCACCTCCTCCAATTTTTTTTCTGGCCTGGGTGCCTGCAAGGCTGTTTCTTTCATATTTCCCCACTCCTCTCTTCTGGCTTCTGTTGCACAGCAGGTTTTACCGTTTCTTATATATGTTATCACAGAAGTGCCACAAAATGTCACCGATGAGCTCAGCTTTGTTCAGTGGTGGGTCCATCTTGGAGTCATCTGAAAGTGCCTCTGTCTCTGTCTGACATGGAAACAACTGCTGGTGTCATCTCACAGAAGCCACATCTGCAGCACCCTGAATTCTTTTGCTTAGCACTGGAAAAATTGTCATATTCTTTAATATGTTAAAACAACAACCAGATATTTAAAATACCGCTAGATTTTTATTTTTATGAAGATGCAACTTTTTCCCTTCATTTTCATTAAAACAAATTCCACTTGCAAACACGAAAACATGAACCCGACCAAAATGTTACATAGCTACATATCAAAAGGTTAAAAGGGTATCATCAGGTTTTAACCTTACTTTGAAGCTTCACTTCAAGTCATTATTCTCCATCACTTCATAACAACACTACAAAACTCAGAGAGAGCTGGCTACCAGCTTACTGTCAACTACAGCTATATTTCATCACCAAAGCATCTCACAGTGGTCAGCATACCCTCTGCATTTAGACCATTTTTTGGTTTGCTTGTTTTCAACTGATTTACTGCATGAGTTATCCAAATTCTCTTTGGAAAACATTTTCTTTTAATGTTTTAATTTAATTTTATTCAAATATTGAAGCAAATGTATTTGTTGATTTAACATATAAAAGCACCTAATCTCTCTGAATAATTACTCTTGTGTTTTCCTGTACATTAAATACACCACTAAGAGCTTTTACAAAGGAGTTAAATGTGCATTATTCAATCTGGTAACTAACCATTTGATTGGAAGCTAAAGGCCCTCAACTACAACTCTAAACCACTTTCCACCAATTACACAAACAAGAGGTAATTTTTTGTTCCCTCTAAGCGTTCATTTCAGGCTGGAGAAATGAATAATGGAGTTAGTAATTTTTGTGTTTTAAAAAGAGATGCATTAAAAGAGATTTTTTTTTAAAGGTCCAAATGACTGTTTTTTCTATGTTAATTAAAGAAAGGGAAAGTATTTTTCATGGGAGAAAATTAGCTAGCTAAGTTCTTTGCTATATGGCTATACAAATATCCATTATTCAATAGTCCTGCAAAGTACAAAAGACTTTTAAGGACTGTAATGTCCACATAACCAGTAAAATATAGCTTGCATATTATTTTCATAATAGGGGCTTTCAGCAAAGAACTTACATTGATCAAAGTCAGAGAGCATTTCTAGGTAAATTCTTAAAATAAAATTTTAAAAATGTAGTATAGTTTAACTTAACTTATTAATTGACTCACTTAGAAAAAGAGATGGGAGAGACACTTGAAACATCATCCATGGATACACTGGACATATATCATCAAAGATACTGAAACTATTTATCAGTTTGTTATAAAAATGCAAATAGTGATGCCGAGTAATTTTATTTAATTTGAAATATACACTTAATTTTATCTGAACAGGAAGGAAAGAATATGAAAGTTGTAAAGGTGAACAATCTTTGTATTTATAAGAACAACAGTCAATATTATAAAATCATATAAGTTTTCAGAAGACTTAATTACATCAGAAAAGAGGATGATTTTCCTTTACAAAAACTTAAGCATATCTATGAGAGAATCCAAATAGATTGAAAAGGCTAAATCTAGTTCCATCTTTCTGAGCCATGAGAGTTTTTGGCAGCGTGCTAGAGATTCATATTTGGACCTCTGCCATTTCTTCATATAAACTATTAAACAAGTGATATTTGAAGATAAAGTATTCAAAAAGTAAAATGATTTGGAATTTTAAGCTAAGAAAAAAGGGAAAGATGATTTTAAAGGCTGAGATCTATGGGCATGCATGAAATTTTAGCAAAATACTCTGAGCAGTAACTTTCATGTCCTATTGTCTTAAAGATTCTGCAACGCTGATGTTCAATTAATATAGTAAAATAATCTTCTGAATATATTGCTGATATACAGGAAAAGCAAACTGTATATCTGAAAAGGGCCCTACGTGAGTTCAGTAATTGATTTCTTGGATGGGATAAAACTGAGGATTGGCACAAAAACCAAAGAAAATCCCAGGGCCTAGTAAAGCACGTATTTTCCGGGTCTTATTTCCTTTTAACTATAGAAATCAATTTTCTTAATAGAATTTTGAAACAAATTGTCTGTGGATTCTTGCCACCTAATTTTAATAACCTTGTTGATGAGTCTAACTTAGAAACACTTAACAAAATACAAGCTTTCTAATTCATGTATCTACTTTGGATTTGTCAGATGGTCTAATTTGACCACCAGTATGTGTTAGATTACTGTAGCAGAGTGCCGACAGAACACGAAAAGACATATATGCTTGGCTTCCAGAAGCTGCAGAATCTGCTTCTGCATAGAAAACCAGGGATCAGATCAACTACGATGATGTTATTCTAAATAGATATTTAACAATTTAAAGCTAAATTTTCACTCAGATTTTCAAACAGGGATGCATATTGTTGGTCACGAACTAGTACTGGAAGTATTTTTGGAAGATCATGGAAGTAAGCAAACCTTAAAAGCCAGATTCAATAAAACATTTGGTGTGAGAGTCTCCTCTACAAGTTTAAGAAATGCACAGTATCAATATGATAGTTATTCAAGCTCCTTTATGACCAGTGGAAGGAAACTGACTTTTAAAGGGCACAACTGATTTGATTTCAGTTACCTACAGTAGGATGAGACTAGTCACACTCCAAAACAACCTCTTCTTTCTACCAACTGAATTAAAAGAAGAAAAGGATGTTTAACTGATTCATTCTGGTTAAGATTTCTAGAGTGACTAGATTAAATTTCATAAACATATATTTTTAACAGTATTTGAGATGATCTTGGGTACCTGACACTGGCTACTCAAGCTGGATAACCCACAGGGTTTCTGCGCTTATGAACTATCCACTGCAAAACAAACAATATGTTCAAACACATTTTAAATGGCACTAAACCTCTGAGTTTAAGCAAGTTAATTTAGCCTTTGAAAACAGTTTCAAAGACAAAAATGAAGAGTGAGTTAAATAAAGGGATGACATCATAGCAGAAGAGAAAACATCATAAATGTTTTGCATGCTTCATTTTTATGTGATAAAGAGTCAGAAGGCAAATGTCACATTCATTAAATCTTCAAGAGATGAACATCTCCTGAGAACATTCCACAAAAACAAACATAAAACCGAACCCCTAAAGCTGGTATTCCTCCATCGTGGAATGGTTGTGTAACGGGACTTCAGAGCTATAAAAGACATGAGGCTCAAATGCCCCCTTTTTTTGTTTGTGTTTTTTTGGAGGTGGTGGTGGTGATGATGGGGTGTGTGTGTGTGCGCCTGTGTTTTTCTTGTACAGTTGATTCTGGGAATTTAAACATTAACAATCTGGATAGTCATTTAAATTATTCTGTGCTCAGCTAAGGGCAAATAAAATGCGCAATTCATTTGGCAATTTAGGTTGTTTAAGTGGTTTTTTTCTGTAACTGCAAGGGCACAAGTCATTACAATCCCTCTGGCAGGGACATGACACAGCTTCACCACAGGAGCTGTGTTTGACTTCTGTATGAGCTGTAGGGCTACTCTACACGAGGCATGATCAAAGATTAAATCAGTTTCACAAGAATTCAGATTAAAAGTCTGGGTGACTTTGACAAATTAAACAGTGATTAGTCTTTCAAAGAAGCTTAAAAATTTCTACCTTTGAAAAAAACAAATTTAATGTAATGCTAAGTGTTAAAAAAGCTCTAAAAAATATATGCTAGAGAACAGTCTTGCTTTATCAGAAGGACAGAACTAAAATTGTACCTCTTCTCATGCTTTGAGTTCTATAACTATTGAGTAGCATTTAAACAGTAAAATACATGTGAGGGGCTGATTATAGTGCATGTATTGCTGTGATATCTGCACAGATAAGGGATTATTATTATTAGTGTTATCTAAAGAGAGTACAGAAATTTGTAAGTAAAATCAAAACTGAAAAAGAAAAGTAGTTCTGGCATCTTAAAATCATATTCTTTGTTCTGCAAAGCTGCTGTTTATAGCATTTTTAATTTCATATAATCTTTTAAAAGAATTCAGGATTAGACATATCTATATTTCACCTTACTTTTGACATTTTAAATGTACATGCCATCATATCTTGGTATTACCAAGTGTTGCTATGCTAGAAAAGTCTAAACAAAAATAAGGATAGAAATATATATATTTTAACAGTAAGTTCTCAAAGAGAATATGTCCCTAACTAACCAAACACCAGAATCAGCTTGAATTAAAGTTTAGTAGAATTGTGTTCTAGATTTTATTTGGGTCTTTGCCAGTGTCCTCCAAAATATTTCTACTATTATACAAGTTTTGACTGAATCCGTTATGTCGCCAGAATTACTCACATATGTTTACTTAGTCACTGAGTGCTGGATAAATGCGAGAAACATCACGTAAGTCCTTTGAACTAATTTTTTTTTATTCTGGATGTTCTGAATTTCATTTCAAAACATAAGAACACGTGACGGACAAGCTCAAGAAGTGGGCACACGGGAATGTTATGAGGTTTAACAAGACCAAGTGCAAGGTGCTGCACCTGGGTCAGGGCGATCCCCAAGTTCAACACAGGCTGGGGAATGAACAGATCAAGAACAACCCTGACAAGAGGGAGTTGGGGGTGCTGGTGGATGAGAGGCTGGACATGACCCAGCAAACCAATCGTGTCCTGGGCTGTATCAAAAACAGCATGGGCAGCAGGGCAAGGGAGGGGATTCTGCCCCACTACTCACCTCTGGTGAGACCCCACCTGGAGTCTCACTGTCCAGCTGCAGAGTGGAGTGATGGAGAGGCCTTGGTGGTGTTTGTCCGGCATTTGTCTGGCACTGGTGCTTGCAAACTCACAAATACCACAAAAGGTTGTTAAGAAAAGGGTGGCAGGAGGACAGTCTGACCTGATGCAGCTTTTATCCATGTCAGGTGAACTTTGAAAGTTGTTTTACGTAAGTGGCTTTTCTGAAATGTCTCTAATGTTTCACTCCAAGAATGGGCAAAAACAATTTCCTTGACTGGACTCCCATCATCTTATCAGCATAGTACAGCTCACACAGACTGAAATGTCTTTACTGTCTTCACTGCCCACAGGCTGACACACAAACAGAAACAACTCGAATAGCCTTATCCTATTCCCCTTTCTGGCCCATCAAGATGAAGGTCCATTAGTGCAAAATATAGCAATATGTGCAATGTGGATTTTGGCTGCCCCCAAAGCTGTCTCTTCCACAGGCAGAACAAAACCATCTCAAACTCTCCTCACAAAGTGCTCCAGCCCTGACCATCCTAGTGGCCTCCCCTAGAGCTGCCCAGTTTATCAGTCTCTTTCATGTACTGTAAACCCTAGAACTGGATACAGATGTATTCTAATGAGTGCTGAGTAGAAGTGGATGATCACAGATCAACTGGTTGTGCTCCTGTTAATACAACACCAGATGCTACTGGCTTTCATTGCTTCCAGGACACACTGCTGACCTTCTTTGAGCCTGTTGTCCCCAGGAGCCCCCAAGTACTTTAATGCCAAGCCGAGTCCCAGACATCAAGTTCCCAGTCTGAAAACTGTAGATCTTTTGTCCATTTGCCTTTATTCTTGTTGATTTTCACAATGTTCCCAGGGCCCTTTTCTTTGTCTAGTTACCTCTGGATGGCAGTCCTGTACCAGCTGCACTTCCAGGCTGTCATCAATCACAAATCTGATGATGGTGCTTCCTGTCTTGTCCTCCAGCCTCTTCATAAACAGGAGCTAAAGAGGATATGTGCCAATATAGATTACCGAGGAACTCCATTTGTAACCAGCCCCTGGTAACCTCTATCCTTTGAACGATGATACAGGCAGTTTTTTACTTGCATGGTAGTCCATCCATCTGGATGATACAAACTGGATGCAAGGATCCTGTGGGAGCCCATGACAAAAGCCTTCAGAAATTTAACATAGAAGAATTCTGCTGCTCTTCCGTCATGGAAAGATCTAGTCACTCCATCACGGAAGGCAATCAGGCATGTTGTGCATTATAGTAAATCGTGCTGGCTATTCCAAATCACCTTACTCTCATTCATGTGTTGTAAAATGGCTTCCACAAGCTGACTCTAATAGATTTATATTCAGAATGATTCTCAATGACATCTAGAAGAAAAAATTGCAATCCCTTAATTCCACACAGGACATAGGAAAGAACTTTTGCATTATGCTGGGAAAACAGAATTGTGAAATTCTAAAAAAAAGGGATAAAAAAATATTCGGCTAGATTGGCTAAACATAGTTAAAAAACAATACTAAAATCAGATTGTAAAGGAGTCAGATTAAAGTAAGTTTTACCAAGTCTGAGCCTGTTTTAATAACAAGAGCAGTGTGACTAAGCTATATATATATGCAACTTAAACATCTGGATGTAAATAGAGAACACTAGACTAAAGCATTATTTAAAAGCATTATAACATTAGCAAAAGAAGCAGAAAAAATCTTTATTGAGTGTTGGTTTATAATGCATTTCATTTTTTATGCAAAGAACTCGTAATGCAGGGTTTAACTTTGCATGGTCACACCTGTAAACATCAGTGATCTCAAAAAGCTGAAAAATGGGCCTAGCAGGATTTGGAAACTGTGCTTCCACCATAACATTGGGAATACATTTAATTAGGAAAAGACATGCGCTGATTTAAAACAGCAGTGCCATGTTAAGAAGCTGACAATCAAAAGACCTTTAGCCATATAAAAATTCAACATAGAGCAGATGAAGACAGGGCTTCTGTCTTCAGACAGAATCTGTAGATAGTTGAGATTCCTGACTATAATACATTGCGCTGGATTAATGTTTTAGGAAATAGAAATGTTAACAAAAATTTAAGAAGAAAAATGTCTGAAAACAGTCTCTTTCACTGATTTAAATGATATCAGACACCTTTCAGTGAACAAAGACTGTCCTCAAAAAAGTGATGACTGGCTAGCACAGAATGGTGATCACTCAGGAAAAGAGACTGACACATCTTTTTTCATGTAGCACTTGAGTACTAACTTAACATAACATGAGCCGATGCATAGCATAGAAAATTGCTTTTAACTCAATGATGTGTAGGTACCAGATCTGAGAAAAAAATATATCATTTTTGTGTATTCACATCCTAACTGTCTCACCAAATTCCCATAGAAATTCAGGAGATGCAGCTGAGGAAGCCTTTCCTTTTGATGTAGCAAGAAAAAACCCTTTAGCTCTGGGCACAGGCAGCCCAATGTCCCAGCTACTTGAGTTTTCCTACCTATTTGTTCCATTGTGTTAGAAGTTTTCCCAATTTATCTTTCTTCTGTGTAAAATAAATGTCAAATAAATTACATTCTTGTTTACTTGTATTTACTGTAACAGTTTTAGTTCTCTAAATCTTTTATACTCCTCAGCAAAATATTGTTTATTTAGAGTACAGCAGCATAAGTGACATATATCGATAACAGTGTGAACCAGAATTAATGTTGTACACAATGCAACAGGGTGGAAACAACTCTTTCCACAAAAGAATAGTTAAAGAAGTGAAGAAATGTTGAGTCTGCTTTACTGCTCTGGCAAGTCTCTAGATTCTTATAAATTGCAGAAATATACTTGACAAGTCATCTTTCCAAAACGATTCCTGTAATTGGTAATGAGAAGCATTGTTTTCTGTTTATCTGCACTCCATTCCAGGGCTTCTGCTCCTTTTTAACTACTAGCTAGAGTGAATGTGCTTTGGAGATACTCCTCTCTGATTCCCATAACAAAATAGATTTAAAGGAAATTTTCTTAATGCATTTTTGCAAGTTTTCTCTAGTGCAGTTAATATTCTGATACCTTTTGCTTTCAACTTCTTATTTTCCTGAAAGACATGTTTATTTTTTCTAAACATACTAACTCCACTCGCTCTAGATTTTGGTTACTAGCAAAGTCACAAAATTTCATTTTCTTGGCAGATATCAGGTTGATTTCAAAATTCTTGTGTTTTCATGGATTTTTCCTACTTTTTTAAGAACTTCTCTATTTTTATTCAATTTTTAATATCAACACAAATATAATTTTTTTTTTGATCTACTGTACTTGTTAATTTTGTGTCTTCAATATCTACTTGTGATGTCACAGCTGACAAAGTAGCTGATTAGATATGAATGAATGCCTGGCATTTGCAGGTGTTTGTGATGTCAGCTGAGGAGTTATTAGGGCAGGAGCTGGAAACAGTCTTCGGCTTTTTCTGATGTCGTAGGTTGCTGAGTAAGTGATAGGATGGCAGCAAGTCATTGTTGTCATTTTCATTGGTAGCCCAGTGTAGCACTGTCTATTTCACTGGAAAGAGATGCCTTAAAAAGACCCTAAAAACCGAAATAGTAGGACTACAGCTCTTTGCTTAGACTTTGCTGAAATGAATCTTCCCTAGAAAATTTTCAAAGACAACTCGCCTCTACCCTTTGATCATATCTGAAATTTCTTCAGTTGAGGGAAAAAGGGAACCTAAAATTGTACTGGTTTTAACACCAGCAGGAAATTAAACTCCAAGTAAGCCATGCCTCCTCTTCCACCGCTTACAGTAAGGGAGGGACCAAAAGCAGGAACTATGGATTGAGATAGTAATTTAGTAAGAGCACAAAACCACACCCTCAGTGATGACTTGACTGGTATAGAATGACAACCCAGTCACACCCACACTAAACTTCGTCCCCCTCTCTGCACCCAGGAGAAAAATTTAAGAATAAGTTCAGTGTCTCAGTTCAATACACTGGATCCCATCCTTTGCACCTATATGTTGTAGTGAAAGTAGGATTAATTCTATTAAAGATTTTAAAAAAAGTTTCTTTGATTTTTCCTATTAACTTATTACAAACTTACAAAATTTTTGGATATTCTTTCCAAATAGGAGTATTTGGTTCAACATAGCAAACAGCAGTCTCAAAAAACATTTATCTGTGCTTATTAGGAGTACAACTACTCTGCAGTTTACTGCAACTGAACTACACAGTTAACCTGGACATTTTATGGCTGAATGCAGATATTCACAGAAGAAGACAAGTTAAAGCCATCTTAAAAGCCTACTCCTTCATGAATGATCTTGCATCAGGCTCATGTTTCTGTTTAATTTATTTTTGGGGTAAAATTTAAGACAGAGATTCTGATGCTGTTAAGCTCTAAAAAGACAAAGAATATATTTACTCATTCTAACAGAATAGTGAAAAGTTACGACTTACGTTGTAGTAGCAGCTATCAAGACTTCTCATTCATACAGTGTCGTCCTTGTGTTAATCTAAAAAAAAAAACATTCCTAGAAGTCTCTGTAAAGTAACTTCTAACCCTCATTACGAATGATACACTAATACCTAGAGAAGTTAATTACTTTGCCTCAGGATATACACTGAGTAGCAGAATTAACACTGATTCAGTTTTTACTGCACAGCTGTACTACTCTGCCATCTTTCTTTCCTGATAGAAAGACTCTCTTAGAACATAGTTCCATCTTATCTGTATTTTGAATTTTCAGGATAGCTCACAGTGGTCAACAGGTACTATTGCTACATCCATATTACTACGTGAAAGAACAACAAGAAGCTCTGGAACCTGACTGCCTGCTCGGCTTAATTGGCCCTCTCCAGCTTAACCATTCCAACATAAATCTCATACAGTATGGATGCCAACAGGTCCACTTGACCTTGAAGCCTTTTTTTCCACTAAGAGATTTAGTCACAGCTTCTGAATTCAAATTAGGTTCTAGTAAATTCAGTATTAAAAATTCCATTCATACTACATCAGCACTGTCAAGAGTTTGCATGATATTGCTGTTAAAAGCTGTATCCAAATGGAACAAAATTTTTTGTGATGTGTTCCTGGTTTACATTGCAGCAGTCCTTTTTGTGCTGTCAGGATTTCCCTTTGGTGAGTACCATGTTGTGTGTTAGCATAACTAGAAGCTAGTGCACATTGCTCTTGCTCAAGAATGGATTTGGGATACATCCCATCATGAGGGAGCCTGAAACTTGTTCTTGGTCTACCATTTCAGACATATTTTAATTGTATTATTTTAGAAAAGTAATGGAAGAAGTAGAATGGTCATTGATCTAAAAATATGCCTGACAGTTTCAATAAATGCGTATTTTTTTTTGAATGCCTACACTGCAATTATCTCTCACAGCAAGATTAATTTATAGGAATTGTAGTGTTATATGTGGGACTACTTTTGACAGTATGGGAATCCAAGGCTTAAGACTTCTATTGTCACTACTGAGCATAAGACTCAATTACTCTCACAGTAACTGTTTTTCCTGTTTCTACAACCTGAAGCAGGTCTGGACCTGAAGCATCTTCTCAGCTACAGATTTGTGCTGTAGTGTGCCACATCCAAAGGACCTTCAAAGTCAGCATAGCTGAGCCAGCAAACAGTGTGTGGAGAAAGAAGTTTAATCTAACTTCTGAAGTACAAAGTGATAATTTTTTTCAGAACCAAAAAAAAAAAAAAAANTTTATTAAAAAAAAAAAAAAAAAAAAAAAAAAAAAAAAAAAAAAAAAAAAAAAAATTAGTGGAATAAACCAGAAAGAATTCTCAGATAACATACAGCTGTTTGGAATCTTATTAGAGGAAAACCAGATGATAAAGAACAAATAGGCTGAACAAGTAGTAATTTCCGAGAATTGCTGGATCCTGAAAAAAAAAGGTTTTGAATCTTTCCATAGGATTGTTCTAGCACAAATGCTTTTTAATTGCATGGTAAAATGTAAATAGAATACTGGTACTGGAGACCAGACAGGTGAGTCTGAACTCACTGGCAGTGATTTCAGTAAGTATTAGATTAAACTTATTCAGGAGGAGGGAAAGTGGAGGATTTTAAAGCAAGAAGTTATACTAATTCAATACATTCCTAAACCCAGCTAGTAATTTGTTGTTAAACTAAAGCACATCAGAAAGATATCCATTATTATTTTAAAGACTGTAAGATGTGGGAAAATTTCCATGCAATAATTGCTTTCATTATTAAAGGTTTACATTTTATTTCTAGTAAAGGCTCTGCTTATTTCAGCTGGAGGCCATTAGATTTTATAATGCTTTTCCTGATAATTAAAAAAGATCCTTCCACCTTCAACTAGTACAACCTCCTAGTACAAAGGTCTATCCTACCTACTACAATAAGGTCCTCTATCTGTTCTATATATAGTGCACATTATATATTTTTTCAATCTTAATTTTGATAAGTAGATAATGCTCCTATTTTTAGGCCCTCTCAATCCTGCTTAATTTTTTACATCTTTCTTAAAATATAGACATACAGTAGTCAAATAATGACTTAATCAATGCTGTATACCACTGCTTAGTATTTCTCTTTTTAATAGGAAAATGACATACCTGATAATTTTGCTACAGGAAGGTCACTTTAGGCTGATATTAATCTGGTGAAGAACAACAATTCAACATCCTAATCAGACAAAGTCTGACTGGATTATTTATTTTCCAGGATGCCTATCCACTCTTCACAAATGCATATAGATTTTTTGCAGACAATGTGAGACATAAATTATACTTTTCATCTATTCACATCTCCAAGTAACTTAAAAAAAAAATAAGCTTATGCAACAGAAATCACAGCTGCTTTTCACATGTGTAACTGAAATAGATAGATACATATAAAAAGCATAAATCACTTTCTAGTTTGTGGGCTTACAAAGAAAATGTCCCTATGAGTAAATTACTCAGTAATTGTCTAATCTGGGATTTTTATACAGCTGGTACTGGTGAGAGGTGGGAGACAAACTGAGAAAACCGCCAATTAATATTCCAGTTTTAAGTAATGATATGTCAAAATTTAACTGTAAGAGGGAAGTTAATCACAGTCCTCCTGAGACTTTATAAGCAGACAGACATTTTGCTTTTTGAACCTGCTCTACAAGTCAGCAGCAGAGACAATGTCCTAAAAGAACACTTCCTTTTCGTGGCAAACCAAGGCTTCAGCGTATTACAGCACGGATATCCCTGCACTATATCCTAGGAAAAAAAGAGGTTTAATATCGCCAGTACTTTCTTTCTCTTCTAAGTAAGTGGAATGAGAACAAGAACTTATCCTTTTTGTTTTCTTGCACAGTTTAAAATGAATTTCCTCTCATCACATAATCATGGTATCCACATTTGCATTTTATCTTTTGATCTAACTGGAATGGTTTAGCAGCATTTTATGCAGCAAGACTTATTTGGAGATTCTAAACACTTCATGATGTGTAGCAAAACAGGTATTTAGCTTCTAAAGATAATATTTGACATCTTCAAAGTGTAATATCCATTCTCTTGGAATCTGAGATACTCTAATACATAAGATAGCTGGATAAAAAATTTTTAAGATTGGTAGGTTGATCTCGGCTGGCTGTCAGACCCCTACTTTCCTGGTTTCATCTGGGACAGAGTTAATTCTCTTCTTAGTAGCTGGTGCAGTGCTGTGCTTTTTGGATTTAGTGTGAGAACAATGTTGATAACACCCTGATGTTTTGGCTATTGCTAAGCAATGCATACCCTCAGTCGAGGACTTTTCGGTGTCTCGTGCTCTGCCAGTATTGAGGTGCACAAATGCCTGTGAGGGAGCACAGCCAGGACAGCTGACCCCAACTGGCCAAAGGGGTATGCCATACTATAGAATATCACGCCCAATATACAAACTGGAGGCAGTTGGCCGGGAGGGGCTGATCACTGCTCTGGGGCAGGCTGGGCATCGGTCAGGAGGTGGGGAGAATTGGACTGTGCATCACTTGTTTCTCTAGGGTTTTGTTACTTTCTCTCCTTTTCATCATCATCATCATCATCATCTCATATTCTTTTTATTATTCATTGTAATAAACACTATACGTATAATACTATATAATAATATTAATGCGATGAATATTTAGTATATAATATATAACTATATGGAAACATAATACATAATGTATTACTTATTGTTTACTAGTCATTAATATTTCTATATAGAGAAATATTTATATTTATAATCATTATATTTATTTATTGTAATTATTAATAACAAATACTATTATCATAACTTAATATATGATAGTGATGATGATGATGATGATGATGATGACGATAATGATGACGATAATGATGATGATGGTGACAATGATCTTATCTGAACCCATGAGGTTCACCAATTCTCCTCCCTGCCTGGGGAGGTGGAGGAGCAGGAGGAGATTGTAGGAGTGTGAGTGAGCAGTTGAATGGTACTTAGCTGCCAGTTGGGATTATGCCACCATACCTACCCATCTGCTCTTTCTCATTCCCTGTTCTCAACAGGACAATAGGAGAAAATAAGGGAAAAACTCATTGTTTGAGACAAAGCAGGGAGATCACTTACAAATTATTTTCATGGACGAAACAGACTCAAATCGGGGAAAATTAATTTAATGTATTGTCAATTAAAATACACTTAAAAGTTTAGAAACAAAGACACAAGCTAAAACATCTTCCCCCATTCATTCATTTTTCCCAGACTCAACTTCAGTCCTTTACGCCCTACAACCTTGCCACAAGGGGGACTAGGAGGGTGGGAAACAGGTGGTTACGGTCAGTACTTAAATGTTCCTCTCTACGGCTCCTTCCTCCTCCCCACATTTTTCTGGCTCCATTGTGGGTCCCCTTCATGTCATAGGCTCCTTCAGAATAAATTTGTTTTACCATTTGTTCTCCATGGGCCACAGTCCAGATATCTACTCTGATGTGGTAGTCTCCACTGGCTGCCATGAAATATTTGCTCACCTCCACAGGCTGGTGTCCCTCTCAGGACAATCTGCTCTCGCATGGGCTCTCAAAAGATGGCAGCTCCTTCAGAAAATGTCCACCTGCTCCTCCACAAGCTACAGTGTGGATATCTGCTCTGGGCCTCTCCATCACCTGAAAAGAAATCTCTGCTCTGGAGTCTGGAGCACCTCCTTCTTCTCCTTCTTTGACTTTGGTGTTCACAGGGTTGCTTCTCATACTTTTTTTCAAATCTCGCTCCTCAATGCCTGTACAGTGTTTTGCCTTTTCAGATGATAAGTTTTCCTCAAGACACCATCAGCTTGGCTGATGGGCTCAGGTGTGTTGCTCTGCTACAGCCAGCTGAAATTAGCTAGGTTCAGGCAGCCTCCGGCTTTATACAGACCATCCTTGGAGCCATCCCTACCTAACCCTTGCCAATATATTACATATGGACAACTATACTGAGTTTCTACTCAACACAGTCAATGAAGTCAACAGAACTTGCAGAATATAAAATGTATGTATCTCATTTAGCTAAATGTCTCCCTACATTCAATGACTGATTCAGTCACCTGCACAGGTATTTAATGTCTTACAGGAGCCCTTAAGATATTCCTGGCTGATATTCAGATGTTGATCTGAAAAAGATGTGGGTCTCTTCCAAGACGTGTGTGAGATTTGCCTGTTGCTTGAAAGTAATGGAGATGTCTCAGATGACACTGAGGCCCCAACCACTGATTTAATTGAACAGAGATTCAATTTGTTTGCCTACATGCAGACATTTAGTGCCATCTGCTATGTCTTAGGATATCCAAACATCTGGACAGTCTGGCAGGTATGGTTCAGAATGACAGCAAACTTGTGTTATTTTGGAGAGACTGTTGGAAGACAGGTGGGAGAGCCCAGGAAAACTCTAGGCACTGCTGCTCAGGCAACTGAATCTCATTGTGACCTTAAGAGCAGAGAGAACCAAAAGCGTAAACTTAATAATTTAATTTTGCTTAAACTTTCTTGACATCATAAATTGACTGAATCACCTACAGCTTATTCTGACCCTTATGATATCTGGAGCATTTGTATGGGACTAGCAGACACACAGCATCCATGGGAAACCCGTCATATCACAGGAGGAGGGCGGAAGACATGCTGGACATGCTGAGGCATGTAGACACTTGCAGGCAAGGGAGTATTTCCTGATATTAAATTTAACACATCTCTTTTGCATGACAACCAGTTATTGTCCTCAATGTGTCACTGATACTGCACTCAAACAGAAAATGGAAGGTAGAGTAGCCACCCTGCTTTCATTCTCTTTCATTGTTTTGTCTCAACCCTGCAAGACTCCCCTGTAGCCCAAGACTGTTGAGCAGCCATGAAGGTCAGTACAGTTTGAGATGTTCCTCTGGTGTAATGAATAAACACAGCTGAATTAATAAACCTAAATCACTTAGACTGGATATAGATAACTGACTCTATTTCTAATTTCTGAACACAGCTACGCATACAGTGCCAAAACTCAGTAGAATATTTCAGTTTTCAAAATTTGCTAATACGCAGCTTCATCAATATGCTGATCATTTCATGTAAGGCAATAAAAAAAAGCTATTTTCATCTCTATCTGTAGTAGTTCTATTTCTGCTTGTTCATTTATCTTTAGCGATAACAACAATCAGCACTTCCATAGAAAAATGTTCGTGAACTAAAAAGTGTATTGTAATTAGTGTGAAAGAATCTGATGAAAAAACCCTCAAATGGTACAAACACGGTCTCTCTTTTTATTCTTTTTATATAGAATTAATTTTATCCCCATATTTCTGGTCACTGGCATGATGTCATAAGAATGGAACTGATACTATTGTCAGTGTGAGCATGAAAGAATTTTGCAGTGCAGTTGGGTGCAGACATAGCTACTTTCACAATGATTAAATCCTGCCTGTTCTAGAGAAGAGAAATTCTGAAAGAAATAAGGTATTAAAATCAGTTTAGAAATGTGTGCATTTTTAAATTTTTTTTTAAATTAAACATCTCACATTCCTGAATGTGTTTAAAACATGCTCTCCAATGCAGAGTACAACATTTGGGGAACATTTATGATGGATTTGGTTTTGAAATTAGTAATTATTAATAATTTTTAAGGATAAGGTCGAAGGCAATTTTATCTCTAATTTTAGTTCTAAGCAAGAAAGGATCTTAAAACAAAAAACAAACCCAAAACTATTAAGACATAATTTTTTTAGCCTTTTCATCTCTTCAAGTCCTTGATCACATAGAAAACAACACTGATTTCTTTTTGAAATAATTTTTACTCAGACTTCCTTCCCAAAATTTTTAAAAGGTGTATGCACGTTTGACAGCAAAAAGCCAAAAATTGATGAAACCAAACTAATAAAAGGTCTAATCTTTTTTCTGTTCTCTGTGTAAAATATCTTTATTAATTCTTCAACTGATTTCAGTCAAATCAGATTCACTGGTGCAAGTCTTGAATCATATTCTTACAGCTTCATGGAAATATCCAATTCAGTAGAAGTCAGTTGATTTAGCTAGCATAGCTACAAGATGCTGCAATACAAAACTGTCCTTAACAGCCACCAAAATTCCATGAAGGAAAGGACATATAAAGTATCCTAACCACTGGGTAATTTCCAGTAAGCTGTTGTAGGTTTCTAATTCTGTTTGGGGAAAATATGTTGGATGAAGACAAACATTATTTAAGAATTTGGATCTGTAAAGATGCAAGACATTTATTAGCTCTGTTGTGGATTTTACAGCCTTTGGCCAGACAGACTTGTGGTACGTATATATGGATATTTCACTCTGCTTTATAATACGTAGTTGTTAGGTCCCAGATAATTCTGTATATACTACTTAAATATTTCTCGGTTTTGTGTCTGGTTTAGGTTTCCTCATATGCTGTTATATGTTGGCTTTTAACATCCATTATTTCCAACATCATTGAAAGTACTTTTTTGGTTTTTTACTTTTAAAGTTTACCACATTTGCTTGCAAATGTTAGACAATATTTTCTCCATTGCCAACTGTCATGCAGTATAAATGAAAAAGAAAAAACCCACACTTTCATTTAAAAATCTAATTCAACCCTAGCAAAATCTTAGGAAATCTACATGTATAGTTAGCATAATCTGTGTTGCTGTACATAGGGAATGGGATTCAACCATATAGGTGTATCATTTAATGTGAGCAGATGGCTCGCCAAATTCCACTGAGTCTATGGATGACAGTGAGACTGTTTCCTTAGGCAGGGTGGAGTTTTCCATCGGCATCTTATGCCATTTAACATCCGTGTGACATCTCACATGAATTTAATTGCATTTCAGAAAGACATGGGTAGTCCTCTGTTGTATCTGCCAAATGCATATGGATGTCTCAGATGCCTTGGATGCACCTTGTTTAGGAAATTTACTTCTTTTTCTTAACTGTTTTGCTCATAATGGGAGCTTAGATAGCCAGCCTGCAGACAGGCATGTAAATTTAGCTGCCTTGACCTGAATCCATGGCTCAGATGGTGGATACTGGAATCCCATCCACAACAGGAGCAAGTGTGGCAGCCAAAATCCCTTTTTTTTACTAAAAGGGCCGTATTGTGTATTTAGAGTTGAGAATTTCTGCAAGTCAGAATTGACTATTTAGGGCAGAAGAACTTCATTATTAATAAAATTGACTTCTTATAAAAGAAAACTTCCTAATACCTACCTCCTTTCCTTGGTTTTGCAATTAACCTGTGTCACTCTGACTTCCAAGGCTGCTGGGAGGAGCAGGGGTACCCACAGTGTGGGGGGTCCTCTCCTTGGCCTTGTGACCCCAACAAAGCCCTGTTGTGTCCTTCCACCCACGGGGTTTTCCACGCTGTTTTCCCCAAGCAAGCAACAGCTCCTGCCAGCAGGACAGTCCTTTGAGAGTGGATTGGGGAGTGGGGAGGAAGCTGCTCCTGTCTCCAAATGCTGGGAGAGATCTGTTCTGCCCCTGCTCCTGTTCCTATCCCTGTCCCTGTCCCTGCAAGACCATGTTCACTGCTAAAGACTTCAGTGGGCCAGGATGGGTGAGAAGGAGGGCATGAAATGCAGGAAACACAGATATTATGTGTTTCCTTTTCAGTAAATAGCTGCCATCATTTACAGAATTGTTTTGTACAACGAAGGTCCTCTTGTTCTTACAGAAATGCGAGGAAAAAGCATGATCTTAAGGTAGATTAAAAAAACCCTCAAGTGACAATAGAGCCCAGTGAGTAGGGAACTAGAAAGAGTCAGCCTGAAAACCTTGATCTATTCCTGTCTGTGCCATTTATCTCCTGGATATAGCAAAAAAGGATTCTGCATGTAAGTACTGAAGTTAGAGCATATATAATCATAAGAAATAGCCTACATAAAGACTCCTCCAGAAAGTGTTTTCAAGCAACTGAACAGAGTTTAGGCTGCTGACACAGGCATGTAAAATTAGATTGCTAAAACATATGGTGTGAATATATTTATCACTTTCAATTTTGCTGCTTTCCCTTAATTTTTAGTGGAACCATTAATGGCCTATATTCCCTGGAGGAAATGTAGCTAAACCTATGTATGCTTAATTTGCCTACTATGGGACTGAAATTGAATTTAAGCATCCAAATTCCAGGCTGTGAGCCTGGGAAGACCTCAGCAGCTGCTAATCTGAGGGGCATCTCAGCCAAATGAGCACCGCAATATTTTTCGGGATGGAACATTTATTGCTGCACATTTGCCACTCTTATGACAATGCCAAGCACATCAGTGTTAGATACACCTAAGCAAATTATGAGTGCTTTTGTGTAAATCACCAAAGGGCCTGCTACTTTTGGAAGACGTCCAATGATGCTGAAAGTCTCAGTCTTCCTGTAATATTATTACTAGAACTTTCTGATGCATTTGGAAAAATAAGCAATTTATTCAGATGCATCTTTTTACAGAATCCTTTTATTTTTTTTGCAACTGAAAACATTTTCAGGAATTCCTCAGTTCCCACATCAGCCTGAGAGAATTCAAACTCAAATATCCTGGGACAGTGCTCTGATTACCAGATTCATAATTAGCCATAATACTAGCAAGTTGAAATCAGTCTTAACAGTAAAGTTTTTTTCACTGATTGATTAACAGACTTCAGGACACATTTGCAAAAATGAACAAAAAGAAAGGAGGCATGACTAGTGCTGTGTGATTAGATTATTTAGCATGGAGGAAGAATGTAGGCCTTGGTCTCATGTTTGTGTATTATTTGTAAATTTCCTCTAGTGGTCAAGGATTCAAAAGCCACACCTGGGTATTCTTATTGGCAGGAAACTGTCCCCTCCCTAATTTAAGAAAAAATCTGTAGAATCATAGAATCATTTAGGTTGGAAAAGACATTCAAGTCCAGCCCTAAACCTAACACTGCCAAGTCCCACTAAACCATGTTCATAAGAAGCACATCTACCTGTTTTTTAAATACCTAAAAATATTAAATAGGGAGAGTGACTCATCTACTTCCCTGTGCAGCCTGTACCAAAGTTTGATAACTGTTTTCATCAAGAAATTTTACCTAACATCTGTCACAACTTGAGATTGTTTCTTTTCATTCTGTTGTCTGTTACTTGAGAAAAGAGAACCACCTTCACCTTGTACAACCTCCATTCTGGTAGTTATAGAGGATTATAAGGTTCTCCAAGAGCCTTTTTTTCTCCAGAATAAACAATTCCAGTTCCCTCAGCTGCTCCTCATAAGAGAAAATATGAAAATACGAGGATCCTAAAACCAATTTAAGCAACATGTTCTAGTGCCTTGGCAACCTGTTAGTGAAAGAAACTTTTTCTAGTAATTTGAACTTGATCAGACTCATGGCCAGTGTCCCTTGTATCCCTTAACATAACAAGAAGAGATGAACTGTACTGTCTTGGTAACTGTCCTTCGAGTACTTGCAGGCAGTTTTAAATTACCTCTTAACCTTCTCTTTGTCATACTAAACACATCCAGCTCCTCCATACACACGTTTCTGGATATGTGCCATTTTTCAGACTCCCTCAATTTTCTCCCCATCTCTCTGGAACTGGGAGAGGCAAGCAAGAGTGATACAATGTCCCAGTTGTGGTTTTGCTAGCAGTGAGTGGAGAAAAAATTTCCCTTTGTTGGTCAGGTACAATTCTCCCAGTGAATCACAGTAGGCCTTGTGAAGTCAGTTTTTATTAATTTATTTTTCTCCCAAGTCCTTTTTGACAGAGCTGGTATTCACCTACTTGTTTGGCATGCATTATTGTTTGGTGTTCTTCTACTCAGGATGCAGAAAATGGCTTTTTTCCTCAAGGAACTTCAGGAGTTTTCCATTGGTCCAGTCCTTATGTTCATCATGGTATTTCTAGGTCAAAGATCCCATTTTGTCTCGTCACCATGGTTGTTGATAAAGATATTGAACAACATGTGCCTCACTATCAGACACCAAGGACTCCATTCATTCGCAGTAATAAACAGGCATGAATCTAATGATTTCTATTATTTAAGTTCGGAAGGTTATTATGCCAAAAGCTTTCCAAATGTCAAAATGTTGTTACATCTATCAGTGTTCCACAACCCACATAGCAATTGCATCACAGAAAACAACTGAAGTTATTCAAACATGATTTGATATTATTAAAGCCTTGCTGGCTCTTCTAAAGCTTGTAGAATGCATTCCAAGGCAATATCATACACTTATGCAAATATAGAACATATCAATGTGTAGATCATATGTGATTGTATTCTATAGTGAAGTACTGGCTTTACGCGTGTTGGGACAGCAATGGTTGTTTACTTTGACTTCAGCAAGTTTATTGACACCTAATATGTTTCTAGTGAAACTGGTGAGATATAGCCTGCATAGGTAAACTGTAAGGTGAGAGGAAAAGTAGCAGTGACACTGAGCTCAAAGGTTTGTGATCAGCATTGCAATGTCTAGCTGGTGGCTGATTACTGGTGGCATCTGTTGAGGTCAATACTAGTTTATTGTATGATTAGAAAATGGGACAGACTATATCCTCAGCAAATTACCAGGTTATACGAGTTGGATTCCTCTGGAAAGTAAAGCTGCTATTCAAAGTATCATCATCAGGTTATAAAAAAGGACTGACAAGAACCTCATGCTATTCAGTCAAAGCGAATGCAAAACTCTACACCCGGGCTGAAATAACCGTACACAGCAGTAAAGGCTGGGAACTGACTTATCTTTGTTAAACTTCATATGGATAGTGATTGCCCAGCCTTCTAATTTTTTGAGGTCTCTCTGCAGGTTCTCTCTGCTTTCAAGGGAGTCAGCAGCTTCTTCCGATTTAGTATCATCACCAAATTTACCTGGTGTACCTTTGATTCCCACGTCCAAGTCATTTATGAAGATGTTGAAGAGCATAGTGCCTAAGATGGAGCCGTGCAACAGTCCTCTAGTGACAGGTCACCAGTCTGACATCACTCCATTCCCTATTCAGCCAGATGCTCACACATTACATGTTGTGTTTATCCAGCTGTTTGCTGGACCTTTTCTCCAGATATATACTGAGAAAGACAGTATTGAAAGCTTTACTGAAATAAAAAAGACTTACATCAACTGGCTTCCCTTGATGAGTAAGGTGGGTTCCCTTGTTGTGAAAGGAAATTAAGTACGACAAGCAGGACTTTTTCCTCATGAAACCATACTGGCTGTGACTGATGACTGTGTTGTCCCTCAGGTGTTTTTCAGTACCTCCCAGAATAATTTTTTCCATAATTTTATCAGTCATTGAAATGTGACTGACAGGCCTGTAGTTTCCAGGGTCATACTCCTTGCTTTTCTTGAAAATTGGGAAAACTTCAATGGACTGGGACCTCTACAGATTCCTAAGACTGTTGCAAAAAATCAAGAGAGTCCTCAATGATTTTTGAATACTCTTTGAGTATTCTTGATGAACCTCATCAGAGCCAATGGACTTAGAGGGATCCAGCTGAAACAGCAGATCACACACAAGTTCAGTGTTGACTGGGAGTTTTAATGGCCAGAACATTCTATTTTAACTTGAATTATACTGTTTACCATGATAGCAATTTTGAGATATTTATATAAAAATGTTCTGTGAGGTAATTTATTGAATATGCATCCTTTCAAATGCATTTCTAAATTATTATTTGAACTCTAATTTTGAGGCTAACATGATTTTTCATTTCAAGATTATCATTGCTGTTCAAAAATAAAGTAACTTTCAATACACTGTCTAATTTAATAGGTCTTTACTTTTTTTTATGAGCATTTGTTATTGATTGGCATACAAATAGCAAACTTCAACAGGTGTATTTCCTATATTTAAAGCTACTCAGTAGTATGAAAAACTGTTTAAATAGTTCAGCATATTTCTCAGCAAAAGAGCTTTTAAAATATTTTGAAAAATGTTTGTACTTATGGCTCTTTAGTGAGTAGGAAACAACTACAGACAGCGTTTTAGCCTCTATGAAGAAAATTGCCTTATAGCTTCATTAAATATTTATATTTGTCTGCTTACCTTGCTGGCATTTTATGAATAAGCAAAAGCAGATCCTGCAGATAGTCATTCCACTGAACAATTTCATATGAGAAAGTCTGAAAAGCTGGAGCATAATAGACAACTATTGCTCACAATGTCTATATACTTACAACTGATATCAAACCCTCTTCTGTAATCTGGATAATATTAATCAGAATTACAAAAATAAAAGAATAAGCCCTGCCTTGCCTACAGGTTTGAGTTTGAGTTATACATAAATGATTATTTGGGAAATCATATAAAAGTGTTGATTTTGTGGGTTTGGGATTTTTTTTGTAAGAGATGAAATAAAAGCATATTAATTCTATAATGAAATTATTTGAACTTCAATGGAAAGAATTAAATATGACTTTATCACATATCATTCTGAACCCCAAATTTCTAGAAAATAAAATTGGTTGTCTCACCTGCTTGTTTCCTTTTTCAAATACTCTCTTTACTGTGTTCAGTGTACATTTATTTTCATATGGATATTTACTGGAGTCTTATAGTTATGGCAACAAAACTATTTAAAATACTTCAGATTTTATTTCAATGACTGAGTTTTTCTCTTGCTTAAGAAAAGAAGTAAAACAGCCACCAAAACACAAATACAAGACTGATCGAAACTGAATCTTAAACTTACAGAAAATGCTGAACATAGACAAATTACTTGTCTGTAGCTGCAAAAGCCCGTAGCCAGTCATAATGTTATTAATACCATAACTCATTGCTACTAAAGCAGCAAAATGTTGATTAACTGTAACCTTAGAAACCCACACACATCTCCCTACATTTCCCCAGCTTAGCTACCTACAGAAACAAGCAGGTCACAAGTAGACCCTCCCATAATCATCAACACATTTTCTTTCTCATTCCATAACTTCTCCATAACCTCAAGTTTTGATTATATTTGTGTAACATCAATTCATTAAAAATTGTTCATAGGCAAAGATATGCCTATGCCATAATAACTACAGCTTTTTTATCATGTATAGACCGATAAAATTACAGAAGGTGCATAAATCCAGATTTGATCCTATTATTAATTATTCATAATTCTTTCATCTTCTTCTGTATTATTTTTCTTTCTAAATTTTATCTTAATTGCTTTAACTGACATGTGACAAGGTAGGAAAGTTATAGCAGCAATTAAGACTCAGCCTTCTTTTGAATATGTGTTTCTGGTTTATTTTCCTCCAAGCTTTGCCTGCTTAATTTTTTTTTGTAAAAAAAGTATTTTTGTCTTGAAGGACCAATTGTACACAGATTACACTTGTATTTTAGTGCTGTAACTAATAGATAGCAAAGGCAATACCTTATTTTACAAGGTACATTTAGTAGCTTTCATTTATTGTTTTCTATGAACACAGAACTTGGGGAACACAGCCCAAAGAAAAGATAATCTTCATAATTCACAACATGACTTCTGGGGAACAAAATTATTTGACCATTTAAATCATCCAATGCTGGTATTAAAATTGAGTAATATCTATAGCTACTTAGCTGAGGCAGACCTCTGACAAATATTGTTAGGACTATTTAGTTCTCCTTTTACTACACTGTGTCAGACACTGTGTGGAAAGATTTAAGTTAACTCTTTCAGCCTTCTTCCCACAGCTCTTCATTTTGAATGTTGTTACACACACTTGTTGTTTTATTTTCATTGTTCAAAACTGTTTACAAAAGAAATACTGAAAAAGATTGCAGGAGCGATATATTAGTCAAATATGAATTCCAGATGATTTTTAAATTTCTTGACTCAGTTTCTTTTCTATGAGATTTAGGCTACAATTCCAACATCAATGAATCTCAGTGAAAAGGAAAATTTACAGCTTCACAGACTCTCAAGTGTTTATTTATTGGTTAGATGTTAATTTTAACTACTTTTCCGACGGTTTCTAGTTTTTATCAACATAAGCTTTGTATTACTGGATTATATTAGCATATGCAATGCATATAGTAAATATTAGTCCATCACATTCATACTATTGTTTAGTTATAATATAGTTATCTTGTCCAGAAAATTATTTCACATGTCATAGGTTGTAACTAAAGTCTATTATGTACAACAAAGTCCTGAGCAACTATCAGAAGCCTCTAATAGAGGCGTGGAGAGACAAAATTGATTAATATCTTTGTATGAAAGATGTTTAATTGTGTTAGGCAGGGAAAAGGCAAATTGAAGGGCTATCACACTATTCACTAAATTCCCACCAAAGATTTGGTTTAGCAACATTTACCTATAAAATAATAAACATACCGTGTACTGATTAGCATTTGTTTCTCTTCTGACATGGCAATTAATCCTACTGGTTAGACTGATAAAACTGAGTATATACTCAGGGGCAAAGGGAGGAGAAATTACTTTATTATTTTAAGTATGTCAGTAAAGAAACAAATACAGCTTCTTTAGGGTGATTATGAGTGCAGAAATGCCTCTGAAATTTGAATGCCATTCTTAGTAAACTGATGGACCTGAATTCTCATTTTGGAAAGTAATAGAATAAGGACTTGTTTGGTGGAAGGGGCTTATAAAAATACTGCAACTTGATAAACCATAATTAATAATTACAAGTATATTTACAGCTAAAATAAAAAAACCTTACCTCTTTAACTATAGGTTAAATCTAGGTATGCAGGCAGCTAAAGCAGAATAACTGATATCCTATAAGTCTCTTTTGGCTTACTTTATAATCTTTCATATGATGAGAAGCAATAGAAAAATGACTATTTTCCAAATTATAATGGTTAAAGTCGTCATGTAAAGAAATTAAATGTATAAACACAAGGTACTGCATCTGGTCCAGGGGAATCTCAGCCATGAGTACAGACTGGGAGAAGAACTCATCGAGAGCAGCCCTGCAGAGAAGGACTTGGGGGTTCTCACAGATGAAAAGCTGGACATGAGCCAACAGTGTGCGCTCACAGCCTGAAAGTGCAACTTCAAAGCATCCGAGGCTGCATCAAAAGAGAAGTGACCAGAAGCTTGAGGGAGGTGATTCTACCCTTCTACTCATGCAGCCTCACCTGGAGTACTGCATCCAGGCCCGGAGTTGTCAGCACAAGGGAGATGTGGGCCTGTTAGTGGGCTCCAGAAGAGCACCATGAAGATCATCAGAAAACTGGAGCACCTCTCCTACAAATGCTGGTTGAGAGAGCTGGGGTTGTTCAGCGTGAAGAAGAGAAGGTTCATGGGAACCTTCCAGTTCCTAAAGGAGGCTTACCGGAAAGCTGGAGAGGGACTTTTTGCATGGGCAGAGAGTGTTAGGACAAGGCTAAACTAAAAAAAGAGGTATTTAGATTAGATGTTAGGAAGGAATTCTTTACTTGGAGGGTTGTAGGGCACTGGAACAACCAGAGAAGCTGTGGATGTCCCATTCTGGAAGTGTTCAAGGCAAGGTTGGATGGCCTCCTCAGCAACCTGATGTAGTGGGTGACATCCCTGCCCATGACAGGGGGGGATTGCAACTAGATGATCTGTAAGGTCCCTTCCAACTCAAGCCTTTCTGTGATTCTATGAGTAAGTGTTATACAAAATAATACCTTCAAGTACTGTGGCAAAAGAGGTAAAAATATGAATTAAACAGATGTCATCTCCCAGTAGTAGAGATTAAATACCACTGCACCTCTTTTCAAGAACACTAAACTTTAATTGGTGAGGGCAACGGTGCCTTTGAACTTTTAACAGCAGGCACTTGAACACATTAATATAGTAATTGACACCTGAGTTCAAAAGCTTTGCTGCCTGTTGTGAAACAGGCTTTGATCTTTAATAATTTTTCAGCCAAAAAAGCTTTCCTATTTTCTACACAATGCTAAAGAAAAAACATGAAATATAAGACTAGTGCTTCTGTGAAAAAAATTAAAAACAAGCTCAAAACCAATCATTTCTTTTAAACTGTTTTCTTCCTTATCCAAAACCTGAAGATGATAAAAAAACACCCCAACAAGCAAACAACCCAAACATAAGAAAAAAAACATTTTTACAGTGGTGTTTATTTTGTTTCTGGTTCATTTGTTCACATGAAAAAACTAAAAATAATCTGACTGATACTTCTGTTGAATAGTCAGGGTAAGTAAGACCCACTGCAGTGGCAGGACATCTCTATGATGAATGTTTATGTTTCTCTCCTTACTTTCTTTTGAACTTGAATCTTTGGTTAAGGATAAATAATTAATTAAATAAATGTCTAATTGATTATTTTTTAATTCTGAATTCCTCGTGAAGGTCAGATCATTTGGATCTTTTCTGATCAAGTGTTTCATTCACTGCTTTCCACCATTATAAAATCAAAACACTTTATCTCTCTTCTCATGAACACAGAAGTTTACCTTGGGAGTATGCGCTGTTTTGTTTCTTCCTTTAGTCCATGTCCAGGCATACAGGTATAATGAGAAGACACTTCACACGGACACTCAAGTATAAGACACCTTTGGGCTGGTATGCTTGCAGGGATTTATCTTTTTTCCTCGTTTTTTTTCTCCATTTTACTATTTTCATTTGTGAATTCTATTGGTAGTTTTAATGATTTTCCACATCTAGAGTTATATGCATTGTATTTGTAAATGTTGAACTCCAGTGCTGAGTTCTTCTATCAAAGCTAACAGCGTTGATATGCCTATGCCACACATACACATCTGAGATAACTTTAATATAGCCACAATAATTTATCTAGCTTTTAATTTAAAACAGGAACACAGGAGGGCTGAGGTTAGGAGGGGTATTGAGATCATCTAATCTACCTGCCCTGATCAAAGCTGGAAGTGCAGTGCCCTGTCCAATCAGGTTTTGTATATCTTCAGGGATGGAAACAATAATATGGACAACATGTTTTACTACCACTGTACACATAAATAAAAAAATAAAATAACCTTATATTTCAATGAATTTTCCTGTGCTTCAGGTTCTATGCATGGCCATTTTTCCTTTCTCTGGGTGCCATTGAGAAGTCTGGCTCTCTTTTTAACTGATCAGGTGAAATTTCCTGAAAATAAAATCCTATATTTTCACTATAGCATTCATACCATTAAAAAAGCAGATTTCAAGTCTAAAATTTTTGTTTATGGAATACTTAATGACTATTTTTTTTTCTGCTGCTTATTTGCACTTATCATTGAAGGACCTTCTGATTTCTATTAATGTTTTTTTTTTTTAATTTTCCCATTTAGTCTTTAACTGGGCTTTAAGTAATCAAATTAACTGAAAAACTATACTTAGATTCAGGTAAAAAAAATCAGCAAGGGGAGAGTACTACACCAAGTTTCTTAGACCTCTTTTGTTGTTGTTGTTTTTTTTTTTTTTAATAATTATTCAAATAATTTAGGTTGGAAAAAGATTTTGGAGTCATTGAGTCCCACAATTAACCTAACACTGCCTTATCCACCACTAAACCATGTCTCTAAGCACCACATCTACATGTCTTTTAAAGACCTCCAGGGATGGTGACTCAACCACTTCCCCGGGCAGACAGTTCCAGTGTTTGATAACCATTTCCATGAAGAAATTCTTCCTAATATCTGATCTAAATCTCACTTGGTGCAACTTGAGATAATTTTCTTTAGTATAGTCACATGTTACTTGAGAGAAGAGACTGATGCCCACCTTGCTACAACCTCCTTTCAGGTGGCTGTAGAAAGTGATAAGGTCACCCTGAGCCTTCCTTGTCTCCAGGCTAAACAACCTCAGCTTCCTTAGCCGCTCCTCATAGGACTTACTCTCTAGATCCTTCACCAGCTCTGTTGCCCTCCTCTGTTCACATTCCACCACCTCAATGTCTTTGTTGTGGTGAGGGGCTCAGAACTGGACACAGCACTCGAGGTGTGGCCTCATCAGTTCCTAGCAGACAGGGCAGAATCACTTCCCCAGGCCTGCTGGCCACACTATTCCTGATACAGGCCAGGATGCCATTTACCTTCTTGGCCACCTGGACTCACTACTGGCTCAAGATCAGTGGTTGTGAACCAGCACTCCCAGGTCCTTTTCTGCTGGGCCACTTTCAAGCCACTCTGCCTCCAGCCTGTGGCACTGCCTGCAGTTGTTGTGACCGAAGCGTAGGACTCGGCACTCAGCCTTGTTAAACCTCATACCACTGGCCCTGGCCCATCGATCCAGCCTGTCCAGATCTCTCTGCAGAGCCTGCCTACCCTCCAGCAGATCAACATTCCTGCCCAACTTGGTGTCATCTGCAAACAGTGTGAGGGTGCACTTGATTCCCCCCTTCAGATCATTGATAAAGAAATTAAACAAGATTGTCCCAAATACTGAGTCCTGGAGAACACCACTGGTGTTATGTTGTTTCTAGAATATAAAGCAGAAAATGCAGTGAAAGCAAGGGTATTTAATTTAATATGGTGGCTTTTAACTGTGTAGGACTGTCAAAGCAAGGCTAATGTAATATTTTCATAAGAAATTACAATCATTTTTTGTTGCTATGGGAACCTCTGTGGAGGCTTGGGTTTTGTTTGTTTGTTTTGAAGGTGTCAGTGAAACCAGTGTGACAAAACCAACACTTTTACCAGAAATAAAAGGAGGTATTCTGAAAATGTTTTACCAAAATCAAATTATTTTAAATAATAATGAATGTCACTGCACCAGTAGCAATGAGGAAACAATAAAATAGAAATAGAGACTAAAAGCTGTTAGGAGAAGCTGCACTGTGATACCAAATAGTGGAGTATCCATTCCAGCTGTTGGTCTGTCTTTCAAGCAAGAGAGCTACGTACTGCATCATCCTGCTGTGGACAGGGAATATGTTTGCGTATAAGCTGTTATGATGTGCTAGGAAGTGGTTGGAAAGATGCTGTTGCTCTCAGATCCCAAAAAAGGAACTGACGTGATGATACCAGCATGTTTGGGCTGTCTGTCCAGGTGTTTTCATGTAGCTGGAGAAGGGACCCAGAACTACTCCATTTCTGGTCCTCCTGACTGCCAAAGACAGCCATATGTTTGTGTGGTATGGTTGGAAGAACAAGCTTTCCTAATTTAGCCTGTTATGATCAAGTGCAGAGCTGTCAAACAGGTCCCCTGAAACATTACCAATCATGTAATTTGCACGTTTTACTGGGGTTTTTTCCAATTTATTCACCCTGTTTTTCTTTAGTCTCATACCTTCCTTTCTCCCCAGTCCTTTAAGGCTGTGAGATGTTGACATCCAGAGAGAGCATCTTTGTTGTTTTGCTGGCTTGTACCACTAGAGTGAGCCCTTTTCTTGTCTGTAGGTTGATATTTTGTACTACTGGATCTTGTCCCACTTTCGCACACCTTTGATATCTACCTTTGAGGTCATTGTGCCAGATATGCTATCGTATAATGTCCCATAGTCCTCAGCTGCGATACAAATTCCATGAGTCATATCAACTTTAAATGATGAATCTGATACCATCTGCCTGTCATATCCAGTGTTCACCAATGGTGACAAGTGCCAGAGCTGCTGCAGAACAAGCATTTAGCTCTTTTGTATCTTTAACTAGAAACTGTCCTCTGGAATTCAGATTTATAAACTGATTAACAATGGAGTCACAGTAAGCATTTTGCATGGTCCTGCAGCTCTTACTTGCAGTTTGTTGTTTATAGGCATTTCTTCTGCACTCTCATGTAATCATGGGCTTTTGACATCTTTTAAGGAAAATAATGTGATTGAGATTAAGACAAAGGCCACTGGACATCTCAAAGCAAATCAGAGTTCAGGTGCTGACTTTGAAACAAGAAAAAAGAAATGGGTACTTAGCTGTAAGCACATACGTTCACAAACACACATCAGCGGTATGTCTGTGTATGCACCACATACATAGGTGAACACACTGTTCACCTTTAGATGCAAAAGGCACCATGGTAGCATGCAGAACCTATTGTTAGGTTTTCTATTAAAAGATTATTTAATGGCAGATGGAAAAAGGGACTGGTGCCTAAATGAACGGAATGGTGAAGCCAGACAAACCTTTACAAAAACTCAATATTTTTGCCTTGATGTCACCCCAGAAATCTTCTTTTGGCATCTCCAGACCTGCAGTGCATATGCCCAATGGCACTACCATCCCACATGGACTGAGAGATTATCTTCATGCTGGAATTTGTTTGGGACGGACCAGGTGTTCTTCCTTGTAATTCGCAACTAGAGCAGGGTGCATGGGCCAGGTGATGTCCAGAGGTCCCTTCCAACTTCAGCCATTCTGTAATTCTGAACACACTCATAAAGGCATACCAAAGATTAGTGATATGAGATAGTAAATGGTCTGTCGTCCTCACACAGCTGTTCCATCATTTCATCATTTTATTTGGGACTTTTGGGACTAAGTCTAGGGCTTTGGTTTGGAGACAGAACAGTTGACAGACTCAGGTCTACAAAATTATTAGGGTCTTAGATAAAGTTAACAGGAGTTTTTATTTATCAATTACCATAATATTAAACCTAGAATAACCTCAATGAAAGCAGTTTAAAACAAATAAACGAAAGTATAGCTTTACACAGCAGGTAATGAACTTTTGGAAATTGCTGTCATAGGAAATAACAGAAGCAGCCAGTGTCAGCAAGTTCGAATTCATGGGTGAATGAACAAACAAAGAACAAATGTATACTGAAAGGAATGGGCAAAGAGAGACATGTTAGAATCCCTAATACAGTAATCATGAACTCGGAGAAGAAATGATGGGAGTGGATCACAGACACAGATCAGGCTTTTGTGCTCTCCCTAAACAAGTCTCTGATCATCCCTATGGGGACAGGTTGGTCTACACTCACCTCTCCAGGAAAGCATTGCTTACGTTATATTCTTATAATTCACCTCCTTCGAGAGCCATAGTTCCATTCCCAAAACTTTTAGGAGAGGATCAAACAAAAGATGTGATTAATAAATGTTAAAATCAAAGAGGGGGGGAAGAATGAGCATTACAAGGCAACAGAGGTTTAGATGTGAAATATGTTTTTTCCACAAGCTTTAAAAAAATATTATTTAGGTTATTAAACTCATGAAGAGAATTTTTTTTTTTTGCTATAAATGACATGTGTCATTCTTGATTTGTGCTAGCATCAGGAGGTCTGATATACACAACCACAGCAAGACTAAGAAAAAGAAACTTTTTCACAGAAGAAATAAAAAAATCTGGTAAGCCAGCTCAAAAGACAGCAGACCAAGCTCAGGAGATAACAGAGGAAGTACACTGCAATACCATATAAATTAAAATTATTTAGTTTACCTACAAGGTTCTTTAAAACAAGATTTATTCTGTGTTTGGTTAGTTGGTTATTTTTTCTGCCATGTGTATTTCCTATATCACTAAGGGAATTTATATTATTTTGTTTCTATAATGTAAAAAATGTCTTTTAAGGCTTTTCTAAAATATAATTTTAAAATTACATATAAAGTTTTTTAGCACTAATTTAAGATGATAGGCAAAATTCACTAATGATTTCTTTCCTTGTGGCCATCCCAGGCTTATGCCTTAAAACCTTTGCATCTATACTGTTATGCATTCTTTAGAAATACAATATGCAAATTAAAATTCTAATTTGCTAAAGACCGATGAAGGCTGAAAATTTTTGATTACTACCCTTAAGAAAGAAATGAGGGAAAAAAGGAAGTATACATAGCAGAAGAAATTCAGTCAAGTGCAAAGCACATATCAGGGGATAAAATGAAATAAATAAGGGTAACAGTATTTAAAGGCAGAAAAGTCTTTTGAAGACAAAATAGGAGCAACTAGGATAATATTAAAAACATTATTTGAGTCTCTACACAAGAAAGATTACAATACTAAATCCCTATTGAGCAATTTCTTAATATAAAAACTGGGTTGATAGTAGTAAAATAGCAATGTAAAATAGGACAGGGATTTTAAAACATATACACAAAATAAAAACAATTTTCGTATTCAGCGAGATGTGATGTCAGCTGTTTTGTGCATTTCTGGCAACCTGGCCTTACTGTTGCGTCAGTTTCCATATAGCATGATACATTTAAATCAAGAATTTATATCAAATATTTGCATGTATCATTTTAGCTTAAGATAAAAACTAAAGGCATGGAATTTCTGTGTTTTAGGCTTACACTTCAACTAAGTATTACATCAGTCAGTTTCACTGTATAACTCAGTCAAAGAGGAAATATTGAAAAAAAAGTACAAAATTATGATGAAAAAATGTATTCTGGAAGACTTCTGGGGTTCCTGTGTAAAGCAATACTTGCACTTCCACCATTAGACTAGGATCAGGTCCAGCAAAATATTATGTATATAGGGTTGCGCTGGGTTTTTTTTAGAAACATTATTAAATTTGATTTTAACCTATATTCCCCCTCCTCTCTCCAATTTATATATTTTCAATCTTTTTTTCTGCAGTAAACGGTCTACCATTACGAATTTGGGTGCACTTTACTGGATGCTTTATTCACCTTGATTTCTCTAGTGGATGAGAATTTTAATAAATCTGATTTAGCTAGCTACCACAACTGCATTTACATTTGCATTTGCTTTGTGCTGTCAAAGTGGTTTAACAGAGCTGAAACGTCCCAGTGAGTCTAACAATGTGTCTTTATTCACAACATAGCAAGTCTCAACCAGGCTGACGTCTCTGTGCAAAGCACTCTGAAAATATACAGGAGGTGATAATCCCAGCTCAGAGAATTTTGTAATGCAAAAGTCAAACCACAATATCGATATAAAACAAGAGAGCAGGAAGAAAAGAAAAGGAAAAACAAAAAAAAGTCTTTTTTCCCCACATTATTTTTTAGCTTAATAAAATTAGAGCAGGTAAGTATGATGCATGATATACATGCTCTACACCTATAAAAAAGGACACAATTAAATGAAGTATAGGCTCCATTTGTTTGTTTTACTTTTCTTCATCTCCTATGTTTTTTTCAGCAATCAGCACAGAGGTACCATGCCATGTACTGTAATAATATAATTCCTTCAGCATTTCTGTCTTATCTTGAAAAATGCAAGTTTCACTTTGCCTAGTAATTAATCTTTGAAGTTGTTGATAGCTCCTTGTACAGTATATTTACCAAATAATTGGAAAGCAGTTTTTAATAGGGTTGGTACTTGCCTTACAGCTTAATATCAGGCGTGGAAATAACAAAGAAAGAGGCTGAGTCCACAAAGTGAAGCTTTGTTGTCGATAATAGATTAATTTTCTTCTTGAATAGTGAAATTTCACTAGACATGGTGTCTAGTTCAAAATGCCACCACATAAATAACTGTGTAACTAGTTAGAATCTGCCTCTATTATTACTGGATCTGAACAAACATTTTACCAATTTGCAACGAAATTTAAAACAAATAATAAAAAAGTTGTTTGTTTGTTTTTAATAATAGATTTCTTTCATGTTTATTTATAAGTGCTCAATTCAACTCAATTAAAAGTGAAGATTATTTCTGCAGATTTTTTCACATCAAGAAAAGTAGAAAAACACTCAGAAAAGTCCTATCTTTTAGGTTGCTCTGAAAGGCACAGTGTATTTCCCAGTCTCCCTATATGTCGCTGCCACACACCACAGGCCTTCCTCCTGGCCACATTTCCAGCGTTCTTCATGCCCTAACAGTGTATGACAAACAGGATATACTTGGCTCCTTTGTCGACTCTTTTCCCTTGGCACTCTTTCAGACTTCACTGGTTTCCTAAAACCTGTTAAACAATGCTAGCGGTCTTGCTGGCTCGTGCGTGATCTGCTCCCAGAGTTACCAGGTGACATGAAAGAGGGGTGCTCCTGAAGCACAGAGCTCGGGCCCTTCTGGTGGGACTTCACCACCTCTGTAAATTTCAGGCACATGCTCTCCAATACCCATGCAATCCAGCCCAGGGGAAACTGTAGAGCAGACCACAGGCCAGGCTTGGTAGTTCTGTTTGGCATGTTGGATCAAAAAATCAGAAACACGTAGTTGTGCTCCACAGAAAATAAATTGAGATCTCAGCAGAACAGTAATGGCAGAGGACTCTGTATTGGGAACTGCTAAGGAGACTGTAAGGAGAACAAGGTCACATGAGCTGCTCCCCTTCAGATTGCCTACGGATTATCAGGTCTGAAATCTCCCATGGCTATATACCACACCTTTCAGTTACAAGCATAGCGAAAAACGGAGCATGGGAAAAACCACCTTTGAAATTCACACTGAAGTTCCAGAAAATTTCTGCATTAAAATTACCTTATACTCTTAGGTTTTATTTTGTGTCTTTGGGGGAACAGATGGGTGTACATTCCTGTGTGTACCTACTTTTATAATTCAGCCAGTGTATCTAAGGTTATAAATTCTGAAACATTCACTGAGACGAGTATTTCTTAATGTATAGAGGTTTTTTTCATAATTTGCTTTCAAAAGATGATATCAAGATATCAAGAGAGAGTTGTGAATGTAGCACTGACTTACAGCAGGAGGTGAGCTACTTCGGCAACACCTCTCCCATCCTCCTCAATAGCAAGAAAAAGTAAAAATCAGACTGGTTGACAGAATGACTGAGAATCAACAGATTGGTGTTTCTCATCCTTTCTCTACCAGGCCCACATACAATAGAGTGAAAAACTGGAATTATTCTTACATCTGAAATGTACACTTTCACAACACTGAAGTAAAGCCTGTACCCTAAAATTGAACAGTTACAGCAACAAAATGCTTGCATTTGTCCTTTCAGCATAAAGGAAAAAATAGAGCACAAGAGGCTGAAAGGACTGTACTTCTATTTTTCCAAGTAAAAGTCAAACAACTCTGGTCTGAGAAATGAATATTTCAGAAAGAATACCTAGTAACATCAGAGACTGATGGAAGTGTCTGGGTATGAGGAATAAAAACACCCCTGTAACTCTGAATGCTACAGTAGAGTTGCTCTGCTCAGCAGGTAACTACTGAACTTTAGAGTACCATTCTCACAGCTCCCAAGTGACTCCTGACCAAGGGAGAGAAATCTGAGCGAAAATGTAAGACAGCATCTTTTTGAGTCCAGCACAAAACGAAACAGGTAACTTGAAACAGATAACTTTCTCTTTTTCTAAGAGAGAATAATGCACTGAACGCATGCTGGAATTAAAAAGGAGACAAAACAAAATCCCAGAAAAATTACCTTTTCCTTTCTGAAGCCTTTCTTCTTTCTGTTTTACTACATTCCTCTGGCTTCCTTCTTAGACCTTTTTTGATACTTGCTTTCACAAAATATAATCTTCAGTGTGATACCCTTGTCCGATAGGAACCTCTCAGTATTTTTCAGTCTTTTCTCATATTCTTCACCATGCTTTTTAGTCCTCTGATTAGAGAAGTGTGTGTCTAATTCGTCAGGAAGGCGTGGGTTCTTCAACTAGGACTAAAAGATAATTTTGCTAATTAAATTAGGTTAATCAAAAGTGTGAGTCTGAACATCCCCTCCTAGCTCCTTCTATATCTAATACTTTGCCAGTGCATTTCCTGCTTGCTTAAATTATCTTGCCATCACTGCCTACATTCATGTTTTTAGGGGGATCAATAAGCTCAACACTTACCTCAGTGTTAAACAGACTTCTAATTCTTAGGCTACACTGTCTTTCAGTGTGATCTAAAGACTTTCCTCAAAACACTTCTAGTGCACTTTTTAAAGAATAAGTCTACAAGGAAAAAAAAGAAAGAAAGAAAATTCAGTAAATCCCATCCAGTACAATGTGGTCAGAAAAATGCATTCTGCTTCACACCTATACGTTCTATAGATTTTTTTTAAAAAACTAGAGCACTCATCATACCTTTGATGTTCAATATAATCCACAGCCTAATGGAAGCTGAGTTCTTGGGAAGATGCCACATAAAATAGCATTTTAGCCCTGCCCATTCTGCTCTAGGTTTTGCTCCCCTGAGAGCAAACCTAGGACAAATGGCTACAGATTTGGGAAAGAGATAGTCTACAAGAACCTGGACAAGCCCAAAGACAGTTAGCTCTGCTGTCCTTGCCCTGCAGATCAAATAATCAATTAAACTTGCTGATTTTTCAGTTGAGCTAAATGAAAGACCATGCTTGTAGCATCCTGTGAACACAGATAATACACACTCATCTTTTCTGAGATCACAGCTCAAATAATAGATAACTTGTTTTATGAAACCTAATGTCTTCTGTGCACCTGAAAGTCTTCAACTTTTTTAGAAAGTTAAGAGGTTATTACATTTCAATTACAATAGCCATGGTGTTCAGACTAGAGCTCTAGGTAAATAGGTTTAGTAGGCAAACCAAAAAAAGCTATAGTTATTTCAGCAACCTTTGTTCAGAAATTAAAGACACAAAGTTTGAAGTGTATTTCAGTTTAGAAGCCTGCAGCACAAAGGCTTTCTAATTTTGTTTTTGAAATTTAAAAGGTAGAAGAAGCAGCATAAACGAGAATTAATGTGTTTATTGAAGCTGTTCTTACTGAGAGCCAAAAATTATGAGAGACAAACTGATGAGTGTAAGTTGCTTGAAAACACATCATTAAGTTATGAACAATTTTATCCATTATGTTCAGAGAGACATTGTTTATCAGTTACTTATGAAAGAAGTTAGTATTTTTATTGAAGAAGTGAAAAACTATGGCTTTTCTATTCGCAGGTGGAATTATTTCCTGAATATTGCTGAACAGTGATGAAACTGATGTTATCTACAAACTTGACAAGGACATATTCTTGTCACCTGCTCCAGATATAAATTAAATATCTCAAGCAGGACAGATCCCCGCTTTACCAGCCTCCAGGTAGTCTATGGCCCATTAAATGCCAACCATGTTTTCACTAGTGTTTGTCCCAACTAGAAAACACACACTAAAGCAAAAATAAAACTAACAGCAGGAGACTTTGCAATCTCATTAGGTGAGTTGCACCAGACCTAGAGCTTGAAGTCAGTTAGAGGAGAAGGCTTGTGAGAAAACAGCGTCTATGAAGTCCTTTCCAGCTATGGGTGTATAAGCCAATGGCAAAATGCTCATGTGGAGCTATAAACATATTCTTACTTCTGGTTTTTCCTTCCATAAATATTTTAAAGTAGACCTCAGTGTGGGAGATAACCATCACATACAATGTCCTGTGAAACTGGGTAGTTTGGTACAACCTCTTTTATCATTAACTTTATTTTACAGTACAATATACTCTGTCACTTACCTTTTTATAAGCAAATTGCTTTTAAAGTATCTGCACATAATTTGGCATAAATTTTATGCAGTTCAGCACAATATGATTCAATTGGCAGTCTTTGCTCTATGGAGATGATTTTAGTCTGAAATGTAATTACCACTAATCCCTGGAGGGTGTGGTCCTTCCAGGTCAAGGATAAAACCATTGGCATAAGCAGCAAGAAACCTGAATGAATTACCAGCAGGACTTTTTAGTTCCATGTTGCTAAACAGGCATTAATATCTTGAACTGGCAAATTCTAAATTTATCAAACTTGCAACTATTTTAAACAGTTTTTAATTTTAATAAGAATATGATACAATTGAAACACAGTTATTCAAAAAACCCCAACAAACTCAAACAACAAAACACCACAAAAAACAACTCATTGTATATTACTAACAATGGAATAAAATGCAAGTCCGATTAGGTCTGTAACATTGCCAGAAAAAAAAAAATAGTAGCCAAGGAAGGAAAAAAATAGAACTGTAACAGGTTTCCAGTCACTGATATTCTTCCAGCATACTGTGGTGGTGTCAAAGAATATGCAAAATCTAAAACAGTTTGAGATGATTCATTTAAACTAATGCCAGACATATAGAGTGCTCATATCTATGTCTAAATTACTTCATAAGATCATTTTGGTAGCCAGTGTGTACAAATAAATGTTCTTGGGATGTGATGTGTTTATGCTGTTTTGGATTTCTGTATTATGAGCTATGTTCTTCTGCAGAGTGGCCATACTTTTGTCTGCAAGGATACACTTCAAGGACTGGATAACGCAGACTAACCTGGTTTTGTCCTTCTATTGTTGTTTCTATAGAAGACATTATAATATATATAAAACCACAAATTAACATATTAAAAGTAATAAAAATACCTGGACTTAAATTTTCAAAACCTGCAGAGAAGATTTTGACATCTAATACTTTAGATTAATTTGCCCTCTTTGAAAATGAGATCTCTAAATCTACCCAAAAGGAAGATCATTCCATTATGTACTGCCCAGAAAAAAATTTTTTTTGTTATTATTTTAAGACTCTGAGAAAGCAATAAACTGGATACAATCACTGCGAAAATATCATTGTAAGAATAGTATAAGATTTTTTAATTGAAGATATGCTTATTGTATGTACCTCATTTTTACTGACAAACAGAAACAGTAATAATCTTAGGATATAGATAGGAATTTTTGCTAATTTGCATATCCAGTAAGTCTCTTCATTGCAGACAAAACCTACCTTTATTCCTGAGAAACAGTATAGTCATTTTGTTAAACATTTTTAAGTAGTCAATAGACTCATCTCACCTATAATTTTCTATCTGTCTCAGCCATTCTCCTTCTAGTAGGTCTGTTCTTCCCATTGCTATTGCAACACTCAAAACTTTACACATATTGCATTTTATTTCTCCACTCATTGTTCCAGATGCTGACTTCCAAGCATCTCTTTATATACACTCTGGGGTAGTTGAGAGTTTAATCTTCTCATCACAGCCGCATCCATGGCTGTTCACATCCTTCTTGCTAATGAAGCAAGCTAATCTCCTCGGTAGATGCAACACTACCCTCAATTTAAAATTCCGAATACAAGCTGGAGAAGGGAAGTAAGAAACTCTGACAGACACTCACTTCCTCCACTGAGGCCCTTATAGTTTGATCAGAGAAGCTGCAGCATTTGACACAGAAGCAGCCCGAGCCCATGAGAGATCACTGGAAAACATAATCCAGTTAAAGCCAATTTGTGTCACTTGAAATCACAGACAAACTGGACCTTAAAAAATGCACAATTCAACATGAGCCCTACATGTAAACGTAAGAGGATGAGACTGGCAAGGATATCAAGCAGGAGGACAGGAATATACATTGTAACACACTCTGTTAAAATTTTTGATTTCTTATTGACACATTCCAGAATGAAACAGAGACTGCTCTGAACAGAACAGAAATCTTATTCCTACGGAACATAACAGAACATTAAACACATTGATTACTTTCAACAAGCAAGCTCACTTCAAACTAACAGCTCATAAAGATGAGGATTTCAACATGCTCCTCTGGAAATTGAAGAAAACACTGAAAGCGTAAAAACATTTAAGCCCGTTTTTAGGTTCTGTCCTCTGAAGGAATGAACTGAATGCTAAACTACTTATTCCAATTATTGTGTGAACTGTGTTAGCAGATGGTAGCTCCCATTCATTGATCTTCAATGTGCTGAGATACAGTAGCAAAAATATGACAGAATCTTAGTCCTAAAGAGGTTGTAATGTAAACAAAGTGACACAAAGGGAAAAAATGTGAGAGAAAAGGAATCTTCATCAGATCATGAATTTATATTTATGAATCACAGAACTACAGTCTTGTGGTTCTCTGGTTAGTTCCTATAATACAATAATATTTATAGCTCAATAATCCCCCTTGCAGAAAACAAAAAAGAATTGAAAGAGTGATATCTGGAAAGATTGATTGTCAAACAGGGCTTCTAGATGGGAGCAAGATATTACATGTGAGATTTATTGAGAGGAAAAAAAAAAGGTGATGGAAGTATTGTAACTTTATTCATCTACTAAGCGACCATATTCCTCATCTTAGACCTCACTATTTACAAGAGTTTTGAATAAGCTCCCTACCCTCAGTTCTTCCTTTACCCCCAAAGAATTTTACTTCACAGCTAATGTTCAGTGTGAGCTAAACTTCTTTTAGTAAAAAGATAACATGATAACATTATGCTAAGTACTTCTTCATGGAGAAACTATTTCAGAAATTGGATTTTCTACAAATTCAGTGTTTATCAGGATTCAGCATTAGGTATTCTGAAGACTGAATGCAGAGGGAACAACAATTATAATCTCATCAATAGAAGAATCAGAATTATTATCTGTATGTGGTTAAAAAATTCTTTTAAATTCTTTTAAATATTGTGTGGACAATTTGGTATTCCTCTACTTTGTGTTAGCTCTATGTCTCAGAAAACTTGCCAAGTAATGAAATACTGGCATTTGCAAGAGTGGTTGGATATCTGGCAAACTGCATATGTTTGAAGAATTTGATTCAGCTTTAACTTGCAGCTGCTGCTTATACAATCATTCTGCTGTGTTTGTAGGTCTCTGATGTATGCAAAAGACTGATTATAGTTTGGCACAGCTCCTGGTGGTTTAACCAGGGGGACATTTCCCTTAATCTCACCTGGCAGTGAAGTTGAAAATGAGCCACAATATTTGAGTCTTAGCAACAGTGGTTTATAATCAGCGATTCCAATTATGGGATGAGGGAATACTAATTGACCGCCAGCTGTCAGAGCAAATGGGCAAGACAAAGTTATTAACTTTCTGTCTTGACCCTCAAAAATATAATAGAACAGATATAGGGGTTTTTTTTCTCTTTTGGAAATAAGAAAACAAGATTAAAATGATCTTTCTTGTTTGGTCAAGAGAAGATTATGATTTAGTTTATCTAAAGAAATATTTCGGAGGCACTGAATATGATTGTGGCAGGTCAAGAACCAACATCCAAAATCCTTTATTAACTATTAGATGCGTAAAAGCCCTTTACTTATAGTTTGAATACAGTAGCTTCACATAGAGGTACTCACATCACATTCCTGATGGGAAAAATATGTAAATCAGCCAATGAGTAATTAAGAGAAAATAGAATATATCACCATGAATTTTCAAAATAACTTGATCTGGTGTGTGAATCAAAAGTACTCATTTTCTTTCCACTACCAATTTTTATGACCATGAATTACTCACCTCAGAGCCATAAGTCTGTTCGTAGAATGAAACTTCTTTTATGTATGCCTGTCTGATTACCTAAGCAATTTCTTTTCCTTTTTTTTGTTCTGAAATGATCTCAAATTATTTTCCAAATCAGTAATTTTGATTGATATCAAATTGTATCTCCTTTAGTTATTATATTGCCTCATGGTATTTTTAGTTCCTACACCTTCTCTTAGGATGAGATCTCCTGTATAAGGTGCCAAATGCCTTTCCTGTGATACACCAAAATACGTCTTCATAGAGTAAGCCGAAAGTTTACCTCCTGAATATATAGTTCTTACAAAGAAAATCAACCCACTAAGAATGGAGATTTGAGCTGCAGTTTCCAACAAATCCCAAACAAACAAACAAAAACGCTTCTCATTGTCACAATGCCTGAAATCACTTAGTTGTTTTAATAACTGGAGTTAATTTGGTTTGATGCAAAATTAGCGTTAAATGGTCCCATGGGGTAATTGTACAAAGAATGATCATAACAGTGCATAAAAGGGAAGTAGAAATGGCTTAACTTAACTGTTTCGATGGAAAACTTTCTTGAAAAAAAATGCCACCACCATTAAAAGTACTTTTTCTCCTTCAAAAAATTTGTAGAGTTCTCACACAGACTGTTCTACAGTTCGCTGAAAAATAAACATTGAAAGGGCGTATGCAAATTGTCATTAAAACCACACAATGATAGCTATATCTTGCCCATAAATAAAGGGATTCAGATGGTGATTTGTGTTTATGACACAGAAATAAAAAGGTAACAGCAGAAGTAAGAAGAAAAAGAGGTGAGTACTTCTTGATTTTATATTGTGGGAAAGACTAAAATATTATTCAATATTGTTATTCTTGTTGCCAGCACATGCAGTGGGTTTTTGCATCCTCCAATGAACACACTTCTTTGGATAGGTGTACAGCTATGCAAAATTAAGCAGGATATGTACGCTCTCTTAAAAAAAGAAGTCGGCAAGTGTCAGAGTCTGGAAAGAGTAGTCTGTCTTGAGACAGCTTGGAATGTGTGTGATAGGGGGTGGGTCAGGTCTTTCTCTGGTGAGGTGGTGCCCTGGCCCCCATGCCACCCAACCAAGCAGTGTCTGTCAATCTGAGTACACTGGAAGCAGTCCCCCAGTGTTGCCTAACCCAGCACCTAAGTGCCCAAGTGACCGGAAGTCCCACCTGGGAGGAAGGCCCATGATGGGACAAGAGTTTAAGAAGGCTGGCCACAAGGCAAGCACGTTGTTCTTTAACCCTACCTTCATCTTGAGGTTTTCCATTCATTACATTGCTGGAACCCAGGAGTTGGTAGCAATATGTCAATTTTTCTATGTCTTTCCTGTCTTCCTGGTTTTCTCCCTTTCTTCTCCTTCTAACTCTCTTTTAATGGAAAATAACATTGAATGGGTTTAAAGGCTGCGCTAAGTCAATACTGTGATAAGTGTCTTATGTAGTACTAAATCTTTTGCCAAAGTCCCTTGATTTTCCATAGTTTGCTAGTAAACTTTTGTGTGATTTTCACCTCTTGAGAATACCTGGTAGGTATTTCTCCCGTGTGCCTGCCCAGAGCAACAGAACCTTGGTTTAGGCCATACATTAAGTCTCCAGGGTGTAAGAACAAGCTATTGGTCAGGATCTGGGGAAATAAGGTACAGAAGGAAATTCAGCTTTTCCAAGCTCTTTGTTTTGATCCCACTTCTTTCTTTTCTTTTTTTTTTAACAGTTTTTCTTTGAAGGAGGTAATACCTATTATGACTGTAGCACTTTCTCCCCTTCCAGTGGTTATAGTTCTTCTATATTTTCTTCTTCTATTTTGTTTGAAAGTAATAAATCTCACGATGAAAGCTACTGTTGTCACTTTTTGTGTGTTTTGAGTTCAGTTATAAGTTGATAACTGTAACATATCTAACTACATTTTTTGTGACTACAGTAGGTTCTTTGGCTGGCCGCCAGGTGCCCACTGAAGCTGTTCCATCACTCTCTTCCTTGGCTAGACAGGGAGAAGAAATGCAACAAAAGGGTCTTGGCTTGAGAAAAGAACAGGGACAGACTCACCAGTTGTCATCACAGGCAAAACAGAATCGACTCAGGGGAGTTACATTAATTTACTGCCAACCAAATCAGAGTAGCATATTGAGAAATAAGCCCAAATCTGAAAACACCTTCCACCTTTTTCCCAGACTCAACTTCACTGACAGCTTGTCTACCTCCTTCTCCCAAGCAGTGCAGAGGGATGGGGAAGGGAGTTGTGATCAGTTCATCGCACATTGCTTCTGTCACTACTTCCTCCCCATGTTCTTCACCTGTTCCATTGTGGGGTCCCTTGTTTGGGAGACAGTTCTCCGTTAACTTCTCCAACATGAGTTCTTCTCAAAGGATGCAGTCCTTCATGAACATGGCTCTGTTTCACTGGGTGAAACAGGCTACAGTTCTTCAGAAACAGGCTGCTCCACTCTGGCTGCTTTCCATGAGGTCATAAATCCTGCCAGAAAACCTGCTTCAGCATGGCTCCTCTTTCCATGGTTGACAGGTGCTGCCAGGAGCCTGCTCCAGCACAGGGTCTCCACAGAGTCATACTCTCCTTTGGGAGAGTCAAACTCTCCACTTGATCGTGTGTGGGACCCTCCATGTGCTGCAGATGGATCTCTGCTCCAATGTGGACCCCCATGGGCACAAGGGAACAGCTGCCTCACCATGGTCTTCACCATGGGCTGCAGGTGAATCCCTGCTGTAGAAGCTTGAGCACCTCCTCTTGCTCTGTCTTCACTGACCTTGGTGTCTGCACAGTTGCTTCTCTCCCACCTTCTCACTTCGATCTCCAGCTGTTGTTACGCAGCAGATTTTTCCCCATTCTTAAATATGTTGTCACAGAGGCTCAGCTTTGACCAGTGATAACTTTGTCTTGGACTCAGCTGGCACTGGCTTTATTGGACTTAGGAGAATCTTCTCACAGAAGTCACCACTGAAGTCTCTGCTGCTACTGAATTCTTGCCATGTAAGCCCAATATGGTTTGAAAGAGACTACTCAGACAAGAAAGTAGATTGTTGTCATCTGTACAAATCTAAACTATGTATGGAAAAGAATGCATATAACTGGAATTTGAAACAAAGATTGTTCCAAAATTTAGGACGAGAAAATTCTGCCTAGGGGACAACACTGTATTTATATAAATAATTAACTTGGGTTTGGATTTACATCTAGTTAAAAAAATAATTTAAAAAATTCTTCCTTTAGCTTTCAATATTATTTGTTATAACACTGAGCATTTAGTAGCTAAAAAGTGTGTTTTTTAGACCTGGTGAGCTCTAAATAGCAAATGGAGTATCAGTAACAGCAAAACAGCTGTTCTGTCCATTAAGCCATTACTGTCGCTATTTTCTTCTTGCTGATGTGGTTAGTATTTTCTTAGTTATAATTTGCAAAACAGAATACTAGAAGCCTCAGGGTTCAGCTAACGTATAGTATAATCCTTTCATTTAACATGGAGATTGTCCAGCTGAGAGGTAATGCAGTAAACATTTATAAAAATATTCCTGCTCAAATTTCTGTGAAATATGAATGAGTCTGGGTCTTAGCCAGCTGTGTAGAATTGCAGACCAAATTCCCTAGAGTTTTAAGATTTCAGGAACAACTGCTCTAGTTTTTATCACGCACCCAGGAAATAATTACTAGATTTAGGTCTTTGTTTTGATTCCCTTTCATCTTAAGTTTGCTCTTGAGATACTTTTTGTCGAGTATATAGGAGGTAAAATGATGATGGAGAAAATGGATTACAAAATAGAATATTTCAGCAGGCAAATTTATGAAGAAGAGTTAGATAATTTCTGATTGAAATAGTTCAATAAATATGCTAAAATTATGCATGTAAGAAAATGCGGTTTTATTTTCAGAGAAAGCAAGTTTCCCTGGCTTTCAATTATGTCAACAGCTTTCTTGAGTGATTCAGCATTATCCATTGCCAAAAGCCAAACCATATTTAGTTACTGGAATGTAGATTTATATACAGGCTTTTGGGCACAGTGTACAAAAACACATCTTGTAAGAACTCAATCACCTCTATTTCTAGTCTTCGAAATTAACATTCTTTTTAATGCTGTATTTCTTACCTTTTTATTTCACAAATTGTACGTAACTGAGGCTAGGATTGAATTAATTTCAACTATCGTTATGAAACTGACTGAAATGCCTAAATGAAATCATAGATACTTCTCAATCTGGAAAAGGGAAAAGCTTCTTTTTTTTCCATACTGATAATGGAAGTATACAATAGAGAAAATGCAAGATGTAGAACAAAATGATTGATAATGCAACTGGTTTTATTCTTCCTTTTCTCCTTCCCAATCATGCCTAAACCAAATTACATATTCAGCATGTGCTGTTTTCAATAGCTGAAAACTCTGTGGGTGCTATTCTAAGATGGCAAGCTTATATTTATGTATGAGTATCTCTCTTCTAACAATATGTAAGGCAGGATTAAGACATACGATATTTTTACAAATAAAAAAACCACAGAAGTAAAAAATTTAAACACTCTTTATATAACCAAGAGAATTCTATTTTCAAATTTCACTTGATATTATATGGAGCTCTGACTACTGACTTCCTATACAAAGATTCCAAATCTTTACTCTTATTAGTGATTCAAACAGCACATGAAACCCAGGTTGTAAGTAAAAAACCAGAAAAATTCTCGTGAGCAATATAGAAATCCAGTAGAAAACAAAAGATGCTTCTATGCCTTTCTTCAGAAAGCTCTATGTCTTTGAACTAATTCTTAGAGTCTATCTTACAATTCAAGAGCTGAAAAATACAGACTTTCTTCTTCTGCTCCCTTCTTGCCTGAACACTGAGGATCTTTCATCTTCCAGAGCTAGACCTTTTTCAGTCTTAAATAAGACACTAAACTCCCTTGAAATCCGTGACATCGTATGAAAACAGCAGACAAGTTTTGTCTCTCAGAAGCATGTACATGTACATACAAGAAGGAGTGACAAGCACAAGAAAGGGAAAAAAAGTAATGTCCTGAGAGGAACAAATCAACATATATTTTAAAATATAGGATTGTCCTTAAATCTATATGGAGATAAAATAATTAACAAAGAAAGAGAAATAAGCTGTTTTCTTCAAGCACTATTTGGTAATTACTGAATAAATTTCATCCCTATTTTTACAGGAGAAACATTCCATGGAGTGAAATTCACTAATAAATTTGTATGTAGTAAAAATTTTAAAGAACTTTGCTTGTGTTGAAGGAAGGTCATATAAACAGTTTTCCTTTCCAATGGATGTTTGCACTAGAAGAAAATTCACCATTCCTCACTACATAGTTAGATTCCAATTTTTTTTTCTAGATATGAATATATTATGAGGCTTTTCACTATCGTATGAGAAAGTAACATTCCTTTCTGGGTGAACGCTCTTGAGAGCTAAAGTAACAGTAATTAAATGTTTCTAGAGTAGCAGTACATTGGTTTTCTATGAATATAGGTTCAGATAACCCAGCTTCCCAGTTCACTCATGGGTTCTCACCCCTTAATTACACAAATCTCATAAATGTTCATTCATTCTAAAGATGATAACTGAAATGGACTAGCTAGTTTCCTTTGAAAAAACCCAACCCAAAACTGGATGTGGTTGTAACATAGTTCAAGCCAAGCTCCCGAAAAGCCTTTGGTGTCCTTCTTTCTCATAATACCTTAAAACATCTTGTGGGTTTTGCAAAGTCAAATGTCCCACTCTTCATCATAGCAGACTCAAGGGCATGCAATACAATTCAGTACCATTTTACAGAACCATCACTTTTCTGTGTTGTAGTACTTTCCACATATTATTTCAAATAATTAGCAATGGGGGGAAAAATAATTTGATAGACACAAAGTAGTAATATTTCTGTAAAAGTAGTCATCCTCAAATGACAGGGAAGAGAAGATAAGAAATCAAGTGTTGCATACACTTACCACTACAGAGGTGGACACAACTTTTAAAGAAGGTCTAGTCCTTTAGCTCATCATAAACTCATACTCAACACTTGGCCTAAAGACTTCTTACTTCTTATAACTGATGCATGACCCATGCATATATTCGTAATTGGCAGTTTGTATCTAAATGCCCTGAAGCTGTCGAGAGGTGATTCCTCAGGATCTTTGTGAATCCCATCAGATGCTTCCCAAGCTTCCACGTTAGGGGTAAGAGGAGAACAGAACAGTAGTCTATGATGGTTTTTTCTCTTGCATCATTATAACGCGGTGTTACAGTACAGGAGCATTATGTTATCACAGAGATTGGCCATCAGCCCTAGGAAGAGTTGCCAAAACCTGTATAAGTAATGTTGCATAAATCAAGGACATATTTGACGTGATTTGTTAGCACAAATGTGAGACAGGGAGATATATTTGTTACTACATGCAATTCACAGTTATCTTGTGCCCTGATACATCAGGACATCATAGATCATGCCTTATTGGTCGAGTAGACTTGAAGATTCATGTTTTACACCATGGCACCAGCTGTGTTTGCAGTGACAGCACTTAAAGTGTGTAACCTAAACCGTTTTCTGATTAGTTAATACATTCTTAAACAGGTACCAGTGCGCAACAGAAAGTTTGTTGAACAGTTGCCAATCATATGCTTGGTGCTCATCACTGTGATTTCAAAGGGAAGATACTCTGAATTACGTGGATGCTCAACGTTTCAGTTATTTATAATTCCACTGTGTTAATTCACTGTAGTCCTGTGTCCTCCAGCAACACTGAGCACAGAATTTAGTGCAACAATGCCAAACCCACAGCAGAGGGTTAATTACCAGATTACAAAATTATCTTGCCAGTTATGAACTGCTGAACAGGTATGAAGTTACTCTGCTATTATGCAAAATTATTCCATGGAGTAAGCACTCAGGTAAACATTCATTCACATTATCTTACATTCAGTTGATGCTCTTGGGCTTCTCTTGGCAAACCTGAGTCTTGCTGGCCCAGTTTTCAGTTCTTGCTGATGCTGCTGCTCCCCTTTGTTAGCATACATACACTTTCCCACCAAAAAACCCATCTCCATTTAGAGAATGTGTTTTCATTGCTGGATACTTCCTAGACTCTGCCAGAGCTCCAGATTTGTCTGTATGGTTACTTCAGCCTGGCCAAGAATGTAACACTTGGAGTGGATGCTTAGTTCATACAGGAAGCATGTTGTGAGGCCTTACGACTGTTGATATATGGGTCAAAGTTGTGATCATCTCCAGGTCAGTTGAGATGCTTCACTGTTTATTCATTCTTTTGCTCTGACCATTCAAATGAGTTTTCTTTGGTCCAAGCTGTAGAAACAGCCACCTTTAGTATATATGGGTGTAATCCCATTTGTGCAATTTGGCCTGGACTTGACCCTAAGACTGATCCATTGCTCCATGTTATTTAGCAGCATAGCTGTAGTCAGCAGGAACAACATACTGTTTCCCACCAATAGGTACTTTGACCTCAAATGAATCCTAGAAGAGATGTGGGGATGAAGAAAGGAGTAGCTTCTATGCAGGGAACCGTGTTCTAAAACAGAGGAATTATTTCATCTAATTATATGTATAGACAGGAGAAATGTTCAAGGCCTCAGCTATTGATCTTTGCAAACATACAGAAATGCAATTGAAATGAATGGACACTCTTGGGCAGCTTAGGTATCCTATTCAAATTATGAGGTATTGAATTATGTCCTAAATTAGAGTGCAGATGTAATCCTTTGAATGTAACAGGAATTCTGTTCAGGAACAGAATATACTTCTATGTGTTCTTCTCCTCTGTGTGTTGAGGGCTCATCATCTGGTCTCAAACAGCAAGTAGAACACAGATCATTACGGCAGAAAATAATCAAATATTAAAAAAAATATAGCCACAGTCTTTTTTGCATGCTGCTTCTTGGCTGTATGAATTTCCGCTCTCGCTGCACCTGGTTCTGCCGTATTTCCTTTTTTGTGCCTCCTGAAATCTCTGCTTCTTCCATCCAGTTGCCCCAGACTTATTAGGCTCAACCCAAAAGGTAATGATGTCGACAAAGCAAAACCTGCCTTAAAGATGATCAGATTTGACTCAAAGAGATTTTCTTCAATTCCTACTTGAAAAATAAGGCTTGGTCTCTATGACCTGTCTCAACAAATCTTGGTTTCTACTATCTTCTTTCTCTCTAAATAGCATCTTCACATTTTCTCAACCAGAGGATTTATCACACGTCAAAGCACCTTGCCTTCACACCTAAGCATGTATAAAATTGAGCCGCTTCTGGGTGCAGTGGAACAGTTGTCTCTAGATACTTCTCTATTTTCCACTGGCCCTTTACAAGTTACGATTCGGCAACTAACTGTTATCACAGCACAGGGTACAGCGACAGCTTTGGGACACATTGGTGAAGAGATGTGAGATCAGGTGGAAAGGTGGTTTTAATGACCTGTAAGGCTAAAGATCAGTAACTCAGTATGTAATTGAGGACTGTCTGTAGGAGGTGTTTTGAGGGAGGCTAGGATATTTCTTCTTTTTTCTATCAGGAGCCCTGCTCTATTCCAGGAAGTTTACAAGCACAAGTTACATTACCAATAGACTGTTTTTTCAGTCCTTCAGCCAGTGATCACTGGTGAGAAAGAACAGCAAAAACAATCTTGTGCAAGCAAAGGGAGCTAATGATTGCTCTCTCTGAAAAACAGTTAAAAAGTGAAAAATTTCTTTCTAGCAAATATGGAACTAATAATTTTGTGTGCATGTCCAAAAAATGAAGTCTTTGCCATAGCAAGTGTGTGTGTTGGAAGAGCAAATTCAACAGCAAGTAAATAATCATGGATAGAGCAAGACAAGAAAGGCCATCCAGGATCATGGGAGGTTACACCCAGCTATTTTGGAGCTTTGGTCTTACCAACAGGTTGTTGTGAATGGGTGATTTTCATCGCTGAAAAAGGTATTAGCAAAAGTGTTTTAATATGATGTAAAAGTCCCACTTAAAAAAAGTTTTATGTCATGGTTCACGCTATTATTTTACAGCAACAATCATTTGAACAATGTATCAAAACTATCAAGACAAATCAAAGTTACAAGGACACTAATCCATTACGAAGGCACAAATGAAAGTTACCCCACTTCAAGGTTATGCATGATATTGGTCACTTATTAAAGGTCTGTTGTCAGTAAAAAGTCTCTCTGTCTTGAGGAGCAACCTTGAGAGGCATCTCAGTTCAGGAGATCACTGCCATGAATGCAGTCTGCGAGAGAGCTCAAAGAGAGCTCACTGGAGTAGTGGTTGGCTTATAGTCACATGGGAAAGGTATGGATGAGACTCCATGTACCCACAGCTTTTATTGTGCTTTGGAAACTGAGTCTTGGAAGATCCACCCACTGTTTTTGAGCTATTTACATGATCAGCATTCCAAGCTCATGTGCATCAATGCTCACTGTGTCACTCTGCTCCTTTGTGGGTTTTCAGAGAACACACTGGAAATAGAGGAGTTCTTGGCCTGGCTATGGCTCAGGTCTTTACCTCCTCTGGAGCCTGAACCAAATTACCACTGTTTGGTTAAGGGTTCAAATGTACCTGTGGCATAGATTAGAGCTTGTGTTGAAAGCTTATGCAGTGAGCTGGAGCAGAGAGCAGAGACAAGCATAAAGAGGCATATATTTATGAGCTAATATTTCAAAAGTAGCAAATAGATACTTTCCAATTTGAACAGCCTGAGGTGATCAGGAATTTTGCATAATTAGCTTACCATTGAATTTTTCGTACTTTGGATCTCTCCCAGTTCATGTGCTTTTACAGTCAAAATCTTATTATGGGCAAAGGGAACAAACCGAAGCTATGGATCCAGAAATATACTTTTGCCTATTTAAATTTTTAAATTAGTACAGAAAATTCTCACTGATAATACCCTTGAAAAAGTTACACAAGAAAAGTAGCTAACACCAACACCTCTTCTTCTGTCTGCCTATGTTCCTGGGCTCTGCCACATCAGCACAGGGTGGTGGCTGCCACAACGAGGGTTGATGCTTTGCACTCCCTGCCAGGAGGAGTGGAGTGCTTACAGTGGGTGCAGCCCTCTTGGGCCCAGGACCCATCCTGGGACTCTGTGGATCTGTTTGTCTCTTGCACTGGATGTTCCTTCTGGGGTCCCCATGGGGAATCACAAGGTACTTCCTTGCCCCATGACACAAAGGATTGTTTCCCCTACTCTGAGTTTGTCAGGTCCTCGCTTCCAGCTGGTTGGCAGCCACCGGCAGCTCCCCATGAGTAGCACAGTGGAGGAACCATCTCCAGACCACTTCAACTGGCTACAAACAGCCAATATCCACCCCACAGAGGTAAATATCTCTCCTTGTGACAGCCCTGCTCTGCCCCATTTTACGTTTTTCTGAACTTGAAAGGCAAAAATACAACTTGCTAAGTACTGGCCAAGTGAATGAACTACAGTGGGCAGTAGTCTCTAATGCCCATGGCTCTGTGGGAGCTTCCACTCTCAGTCTTCTGCTTTCTCTTTCTATCTTCTCTCGCAGACCCTGTGCAAGATCCTGAAGGCAGACAAGATCCTAACAAGGGCATCTGGTAAATCTCAGTCTTGGAGGAGTAAGCCCTCCTTCTTAGCCTTGAGTATATCTTCCCTATCCACTCCTGGCTGCACAGCTACCAACCAAAGAGGCCCTGATAATAACCAGGGTTTCCAGTGACTCATGGGTATGACAAACTACCCAGCTCATTGACGCACCCAGGGGTTTTAGTACCAGTGATGTGCTGCCCTGTTTGCAGGCAAGACTTGTAGAAAATGCAAGCATCTTGCCAGTTCTTTGTGATGGTCATAAGGACAGCAGAGTATTTATAACAGCCTCCAACTCAGCATAAAAATACTCTTTCCATTGCTGGAATACCATTAAAAAAAAAAAAAAAAACAGAAGAAAAAAGTTGCAACTAAACCCTTTTTGAAAGAAAAGGTTATGGAAGGAAAGTGTTTTCCCTAACATCTGTGGAATAAGCTCATTATGTAAAGACTTTCATGTCTTTGTATGTTCCTTCAAGTATCCCAGTTGAAGGGCTTTCCAGAACATGCATATAACCTCAGTTATATGTAACGGAGTAATAGACACTGCAGTTGTCAATAGAAAATTCTGCTCTAACTGTTCTTTAATATTTAGAGTTCTTCTGTTTCATGTATTCCTTCTCAAATAGAGTGTTGTTAGACAGTTATTTCCATAAACACAGTCTGCTTTTATATGCTGTAAATCTCTGTCAGGGCTGATCCTCTCCAATTTTCGGCAAAGTTTGTAACACTGATTATACTGTACTTAAGGAACCATACACATATGGGATGGGAATGAAAATGTGCTCATTATAACAAGAAACAACAAACTATCTAATAGGACATAGTGTACTTTCCTTGAGCTTGTCCTTGATAGTAAAATAGGGACAACTTTTATTCAAGATTTCAGGCACCATTTTATGACAGGGCCTTTTTTGACAAGGTCAAGTCCTGTGTGTTTTCATAACGCTCAGTTATTGCTGAGCCATCTCTACCCAGAAGCATAACAGAAAAGGAAGTGCCCTCTCAATGCATTCAGGGAGGCTATCACTTATGAGAGCATCAATCTCTGTGTGTGTTCACTGTGCTTTGTGATTGGCTGATGGCCATTTTTGACACTGTCATGCTGTGTATTTTTAGACTATCCTCTGACTGTCTGCCTAATGCCTTTGGCACCCTCTAAAAAGGGACCCTTGATACAACCACTGTTACATGCTGGAAGAGACAGATCCTGTGAGCTGGAGTGAGAGGCTCCAGTGTCTGGGTACAGCCCTACAAGATTGTCATGCAGTTTTACTGGGGCAGACTTAGGGCTCTGTGTGGTGTTGCAAGGCACAGGCAACACTGTCGGCAAAAATTGCAAATCAGTATTTTCTATTTCTATGAATTTTCTGTTTCAGAGGAATGTGTGCATGCAGTCAGTAAGAAAAAGAAAACAGCTTGTGAACCTGGAGAAATGGCCAATGGGCTCGTGAACTGCAAACTGGACTTTGAGGTGTCACACAGAGACGGAGGGTGGTGTCGGAGATCTCCCCTTGCCTATGGCTTTGGGTGTGTTACCACTACCTGTAAGACCATTATGGGATGCAGGCTGGTGCTGTACGTGCTATCCCTAGGTCAATGACCAACTTTACACAATGTTTCAAAAAGCTCCAGCTCACTAATTGGGGAGGGACAGAAATGTGATGCCACTTGTTTGCATCCGTGCCTGCAGTAGCTGAAGAACAGAAAATGGTCAAAGAATTGACAGCAGTGCCAAAGGTAAAAAAAGGAGGAAGCATGGAGATGATTATTAGACAACTGCCACATACCCTGTGAAAAAAGTGTCTCTGTATAAGAGTTAAATTGATTTCCCAGTGTTCCATTTTGTACATTTGTGTAGTAGCAGCATGTCGGCAGACACATTTACATCATTAACTTTTTAAAAGAGATTCATTATACTCCTGGGGAGTGGTGGGAAGTTTTGGATATAAATCTCATTTCTGAAGCTGATACAAGGTGAATTGCCAATCTGAACAGAAGCCAAGTGGCATTTTGGTGTTCAAATCAGGATCCTTACAGTTTACAGAAGGCTGCAAAAAAGCACTTTAAAATCCAAGATGATTGTGGCAGAGGAAGCTGCAGAGAGGTAGACAGGCTTACTGGCTGTGCAATAGATTTCCAAACAAAATCATGGTGTTGTGTAAGTCTTAACAGAGATGAACTCACGAGCTTAATATGCTTGGACTATTTCTCTAGAAGGCAAAACAGATTCTGATATAGTTGTGGCTTTTGAAACAATTCCACTGGTATCAGACTATTAAAGCAATAAGAATTTTGTTTCAGATTACAAGAAAGCTTGAACTCAGCGGGTGCCTAGGAGTTGCTAAAATGAAAATGATATGTGTAGTGATTTGACAAAAGTTTTTGCATAGTGTTAACTGATCTCAGAAACTGAAGGGCAACCAATGTGGAAACCATTTATAACCATCTAACCAACACATAACTGCATGTGTGCTGCAGCACAGTCCGAAGGAAAGGTGAAGACTAAACTTTTATTTGTCCCATCTAGATACAACATCTGCTCCCAGGTGATCTAATATTGGTTTTTCTGATTCTTGCATCAGTTCTTCAAAGCTTTGATTAATTGAGAATGCAACTGTGATAAAGATTTCTGGTCCGGATTTAATGCAAACTCTTCATCTTTTAATTGAATTGCTATACTAGCTGGTAATACAACATGGTTTAAATGTGTACCTAAAAGTCAGTTTGATTTTCTTTGTAAACCACTTCCAGCCACTGACTTTAATGACCCTTCTGTCTTCTAGATTAAGAAGCCTTTTATTATCAAAAATCATTTCCTCTTGAAGATACTAAAATTCTTTTAATTAAATTGCTTCCTAACATTCCCTTTAGTAAGTTAAATAGACTGAACTCTGTCAGTCTTTTCATTCATCTGTGAGAACACAAGTTCATAAGAAGACTTACACCAACTTTATTTTAGCAAAGTAAATGCAGATGTACAGGCATTGGAGCAATGGTGAATCAGATTTTACGATTTTAAAGCCCTTTAAAGCTCTGCATCCATTGTTTCAGAAAGTGCTCACTGAACTCACTTATGATTTTTAAGACTGCCACAGTTATTTGCCTTTTTTTTTTAAAGACTAGCATTTTTTTTTAGATGAGATTACTGTCCTTTGAATATTTTTCATTTCATCACCAATAATCTCCACTTTTTCTGTATTATCAGTTTGTTACAAAAATTGATTTTTTAAAAATACTGTCTTATGATTAAATGACATTTCTGTGAAGGTATTTTTCTCTACATTCATCTATGTATTGTGAAATATAAAACATATACAACTCTGCATCATTATATATTCTTCCTCTTCAGCAATAGCATGATACGTGCTGAAATAACGCTGATTTATTCCTTGGAGAAGGATGGAGAGACAGGAGTTAAGCAGTAGATTTCAAGTAATTTAGTTCAGTGGTGTGTTTTGTTCTAATGTAGCCATCCATCTTTTTTACTGTCCTGGTACCCAATGCAATTTATGGTACATGGTAACTTCCTAGAAATACAGCATATTTATTTTCTTAATGAACTATTGTATTTCCACTGCAGCAGATTAGCTACCAAAGCATGGAATAGCCTCACCTACAAATATATATGAACACATAAATAAAAACTCTCAAATGCAAAGTGAATGTATAGAAACACTTTTCATGATGGGTTTTTTAAAAACCCTGAACCTAAAGGTGATAGAGTCACACAGATGATGGGTAACTAAAAGTGATTCAGAATATAATAATAAATTCAATGTTTTGTAAGTAAAGATGAGTTCTAATAATGATCTTCAAATTCAAAGTAAATAATTTATAAAACTCACTCATATTTGGGTCTTTTTCTTTTTTCTATTTTTTTTTAAACATGTTTTAAGTCAGAGTGGAATATTCTCTTGCCTTCAAACACTTTATTCATGTCATAGTAATTGCTGACTTGCAAAAAAGCCTGATGAGGCTTTTTTCCTTGTAAGCAAAACAAAGCAGCAAATAAACAAAAATTTCTTTGATCAGAAGAAAGCATGTGTTAGGAAAAAAAAGACAAGGTAAGTGAAAATACTACAAAGGAAACTTTAGTAGAGAAGAAAATTGATGTATTTATTAGCAGACAGAATTAGAGACATTAATGGATAATAAAAGGACTCTTTACATAAACAGTTAAGATTAGACGCAAACATATTAAGATGACAGGGTAAAAGAAATTTAATGCTTACCTTATTTTAATTTTGGTATTTGAGCCTTTGAGGTGAAGGAACCAATTTTTATGTGCAGTGGGGTTTATTTTAATATTTACCTTAAACAGTCTAGATCCTGGAATAAATTGCCATTCCCACATTTTTTCAGGTAGAGAACAACCCTTGTGTTATAAAAGAAATTAAAATAAATATCTTCTTATTTTCAAGACCAAAATTATTTATTATCACTCTAGATCAGTATTTCTTATTGCAGTATAGTACAAAGATAAAAAAAATTAATCCAAAAAACGTTCAGAGCTAATTTATTCAAAGGCAGGGATTTACTAATTATTAGCAGGTCTCCAAAGGTTACTGAATGCATGTAATCTTTTTTTTTTTGATGTCACATTCAAATTTGTTTATCACATAACAATAATATCAGTAGTAATAACTAACTTTCAAAGTATAATAAAACAATTAGCACTTCTAAATTGCATACTTCCAATGAAACCAAATTTTGTAGCCCAGGTAAATTAGGATCCTAATTAACATTTACTTACTCAATAGCAAACAGTGAATTTGCAGTGACAAAAGCTTGGTAAAAGAAGTATACATGCCTGAAAAAAACCCCTGTATTTTAAAAGTAGGAAATAACTGAAAGCAAAGGCATAGGCTTTCTCCAGTTTCCACAGTCACAATGGCAGTAAAATACTACTATCAGTTTTGAAAACATATAAAAGAACTTATATATCCAAAGAGGATTATCGTCTTTGGGAATGCCATTATTAGCATAGAATTTATCATGGAGTTGTAGAAACATCGGTTGGAAGGAATCTTGGGAGGTAAAGTAGAGCAGTCTTCCACTAACTGTGGGACTCCAATCAGTACCAGATTAGGGCAGCTATGATTTTTTCCTAGAATCTTGAAAATATTCACAAATGGCGATTCCAAAGCTTGCTGCAATGTCTAGAAAAAATACTTTTGTGAATATCTAGTCTCCAAAATCACAACCTCTGTGTATTCTACCCTGTTAAATCATTCATACTAATAACAAGAGTTTGGCTCTGTCCTTTTGGTAACCACTCTTCAATTATTTGTAGGCCATTTTTAGATCACTCTTCAGCTTCTTTTTCACTCATATGAAAGGACCTGAATGCCTCAACCTCCTTTTGCAGGATATGTTTCTCTAGGCTTCTGACCATCTTAGCATACTTCTGTCTGAACCCTTCCAGTTTCTCCCTGTCCCTGTTTCTGGAGGACAAAAGCTGGGCACAGCATACCAACTTCATTCTTCAAGAGAAGAAACAAAATATTCAAGCACTTCTAAAGTAGATTTTGAGAGAATTTAAGTTTTTTCTACGTATGCTTCATTCCTCAAACAGAATAGTGCTGCCCTCTGTGCCACTAAATTGAAGCACTTAAACTACTAAAATCACTTAATTAGTAATATAAGGCCCTAGAAGTCATCACCAGGATTAGAATTAGACTAAAGACAAAAACTCCAAACCCGTATTTTAAATGCCAGGAGATTAAAAATAGTATTAATAATTTAGTTATAATATTCTTGATTCAATCCCTGTAAGATAAGCTGTATGGTATTTTCCGCTACAACAAGTATACTGAAAAGTGGTTGGGTTCCACAACAATGGAAGCTTATTTGTGCAGGTGGAACCATCTATCTCTAGAGGCCAGACACCATCTGTCTGTCCAAAAGCAAGCCCTGCTGGCTGATGCATCAAGTGGTATAGCTCTTGATTCATTTGCCTTCTTTTTTTTTATTCTATAAATGAAGTGAAATGAAAGAAATCAGCAATAATTTGGAAGAGAAACAAAATAATGCAGTTGGTTTAATCCAATTAATATGAGAAACAAAAAAAAAATATTTTATTTGAATTCTGAGGGAATGCGGCACAGAAACTGAGGTGAAAACTTTGAAAAATAGGTATCTTCTAAATTAGTACATTATTTCAGAGTTATTTCAATACTTTCAGGGTAGCTTGAATACCAAATATGAACAGTATTTTGTAATTTAAAGTCAACAGAACCTTACATGTATATTTTTTACAATGTTGTTGGAAGTTAATATCAAAATTTTTAAGCATTTGAAGAAATCTCAAAATACATTGCTGCATATTAAAAGTGTTTATCAGCACTTTGGCACTAGCTCTTCCCATGCACACTTTATTATTCTCTTGCTGTTTACATGGGTCTAATTTATTCTGGTTTCCTTTGTTTGCTTGCTTGTTTGAAAAGCAAGGACACATATAGATCTGTAAACCATCAGATACATACCTTAGGGATAGAAATGATAGTATAGTATTATAAATGATCCCTGCTTATACTGGGAAAAGACAATTACTTGGTTATAAATATTTTTCAGGTACGTAAATTTTCTGTGCATCTGGTTTAGTTAAATAGTAAGATCAAACAGGCCAAAGTTTTCAATTAAAAGGCAGAATTCACAGCTGTTTTCTGTGGTTCTGATCTTTCAAATACAGTGACTACAAAGTGTTAATTCCTTTGGACAAATCGTCTGAATAAAGCTACTTGTATTACACACCTAGGCCCAAGGTGTTAAGTGGCTCATAGCAGGTACTGTTACATCACAGAAAGGAAATTACCTCTTTTTGCTAATACTCAAGAAGTAAACTACAAGTAGTTCAATTCATTCACTACTACTAGTTATAGCACAGCTCATTTTGAAAGAGTGAACCATTATTTTAGCTTCACAATGAATGAGAATGTCAGATTGATATACCTGTATATAGTTATTTTGTATTGCCAAAAGCTAATACTCATATTAAGCAGGTGCAAGAGACAGTAGTTAATGTCACAAAATTTCTTTTCCACCTGAATAAAGCTTTCTTGGACTACAGCCATAAATTGCTCTGAAAATCATTACTGCTTTAAAGAGGTGTATAACTTAAATAAGTCCAAAAATTTTAATAATAAATGGTGAAGATTTGAAAAACCCTGATGCATCACAGCTGAGCAGGGCTTGAAAGATGTGTGGACAATACTGACAGTCTAGGCTGATGTCTGTTTTATACTGTGGGATGCTGTGACGGAACTGCAATACACTAAAGGGGAATTTTGTTCCCTTTTTCCTTAGAGCTAGTACTCCCCAAAACACCTTAAGCTGCTACTCTTGCATTTAGAGCACAAAATAATAAACCAGGTAAAGCTGTTCTTTAAACAGAGAAAGTCAAATTTTCTGTTTGAGACATCATAATAAAACTAAATCTGTCAGACACTAACGATTCCCCATATATGCTGAGCCACTCCTCTCATCTTGCTTTCTAATCCAAAAGTTTTCAATGTCTTCCTAGGTTGAAAAACTCCATGTAGTCCTGTCTTTGTTCCTAAGAAAGAAGCTTTCTTTTCACGGTCTCTGAGACTTGGCTCAGGTTTAGGTTTCTCCCTGCTGCATCCAGGCACTCTGCATTCCAGAAGATACTGAAAATTTGCAGTCTTGCTGTGTCTCTCATCTTCCTCCCCCCTTCTTTGAGAAAATTCCCCAGCCTGAAAACTCTCAAAGGAATGGGAGTCTCCAAGGAGTGGGAGTCTCTGTTGTCGCCATGTGGAGCAACCAGAAGAGCAAAACCAAATTACTGTTATATACACTCAATCACATCTTCTTTAACTGAGCGTGACACTACACATGCAATAAGCTGGGAACCCGTTAGTCAAATGATTCTACATCTGACAAAAATACTTTCACTTGCACCAGTCAAAATTTGCTGTTACAAATAAAAAAGGCACAGCATAAAGAACTTTTTTGGTTTTGCAAAATAAAATGTGGAAGTCTGAAAATGTGTTAATGCAGAAATTTTTTAAAATGTGTGAAAATAGCAGACTTACAGAGAATCAAAGACGAATTCAATTTTTTTGAGTATAAACATAGGGTCTACCTGATTTCAGAGTACTAGGAATTTTTGTAAGACAAACAATTTAGAGGAATAATGAGGATGTCAGAGGTAACAGAAATATATAAAGCAATGCAGAATTTTGCTTTTCAATCAGTGTTGATTACCCTTGGAACTCATTTAATTAGTAGCCAAATAATAACTATTCTTTTTTCTTAAATCTTGATTTTCTGGGAATATGTATTTGTGTAAGAACTCCTTCCTGTCCATCTTACTCATATTTCTGTGTTTATAGTTGCAAAAAAGGTCTCAGTATAAGACCACGTTTTACCCAGAGGTTAGGAAGAAGAAAAATAAAAGCAATGGCTGTACATGTTTGGGGTTTGGGGTTGGATATTTTTTGAAATTTGTGTTTAGTAAAACTTTTTGTTCAGTTTCAAGAATTGCAGAACAATTAATTACTGCTGAATGCTTTATACTAACAGTGGAATTAAATATTGTTTTTCTATGAATGCTGTTGAACAGGTACCTATGCAAACAGACCCATTAAGCAATTCACAGTATGTTACATTAAATTTTAGGTGTCTTTTCTTGGAAGGATTGATTTGTGCTGGGTTTTTAATGTAAGAATGTGAATGTCCATTAGCTCCATTTTATTAACACACAGGTTTTACCCAGGCAAAATATATTGCTGAATATAGAGTTACAAGGATGTTTTTAGCATTTTTTTTCATAGCAAAAGGCAAGTAACTACTCATAAGGACTCAATTTCCATTTTTATTTCTATTCATTTTAGTCTGTTAACTTACAAAACATCTCGTTCACTACACAAAATTGTTCGCATTAAAATTATTGAAATGTGTGAGGTGTGTCCTAATATATGAAATAACTTCTTCACAAAATGCAAAAGTTTTATTTCTTGTATAAAAAAAGTATTTATGGATGTTAAAATTTATATAAAAAGCTTGTTATTCATTATCATCTTGTTGAATAAGTTCTGGACATCAGTTTTGACAGCAGTGGTATCGTGTTATTCATATGACCACTTACACTGGATGAATAATGAATGAGAAACACTCATAACAAGTAATTTGCTGACAACCCTTAGGCTGAAAATAACTGATTAAAGCTATTTTGGGAATACTGATCTGTAACAAGGGTAGTCAGAGAAATCAAGATGAGTTTGTGATTGATTCAGGAATGAAACATATCTATCATTCATAAAAACTCTTGGGTTTACTTTGCGAGCTTGACCATTAGTCTTTAAAGATTTTTCAGGCTCATTTGTGACAGGAAGAAATTGCATTTCCCAGTGCCTTGCTTGGTTTCTGGTTGGTTTACATACACTTCCCCAAATCATCTGTAAAGAAAAAAAACAAAACAAAACAAAAAAAACAGGAAAAAACAAGAAGCATAAAACCTGGAGTTAAGCCCATCATTTGGCAGTAAAAATACATATTTCATCCAAATACCACAGCATTATTGTTTGGATAGTATTACACAAAATTACAGTTGTTTATTTTTACACAAAAGGATGTCAGTCCTACAGGGAGCGCTGCCAGGCAGCAGGGTAGAGGAAAAGGAGGAGGTGGGAAATGCTATTGGTTTCTGTGGAAACCAGTATCATTACCATGATGCTGTGAAAAAATAAACACTGAAAGACGAATTTTTAACTGTATTCAAAACTGTCTTTACATGTCCAGTGTTTCAGTGAGTTGTCTATGATAAGATCCACATAGGATGTTGATAACTCAAAGAAATGTAAGGTATTTCCACACCATCAGCAGCTTCAGACACTCACCTCACCTGCCCCCAATATTCTGAAAGCCAAGTTAGCTTTTCTTGTTTTTTTGAAATCTTTGAGATTTTTAATTTATATGAATATATAAAATTATATTTCAAACAAGAAAGACTGAGAAAATTAATATTAAGTATGGGAAAAAAGATGAGCTGTCCATAAGAGCTGAAAGTCTCCCGTATCCAAAACATGTGGAATGTATAGGTTGGTTTTCTTAATGCCTTCAGAATAGTCTAGATTCAATACTGAATTTTTTAGCAATTTGGCGTTTGAGCTGAATCATTTGTCAAAATCTTAAGTATAATAAATCATTTATCTGTCAATCTCTTTAAGATTTTGAATATTATGGAGTTATTCAAATAGGGAACAACTATCATATAGTATTAAATTCATTAACACTTTGGACACACTCAGCTATGAGAAGTAGCCCAAGGAAATGAGAGGTTCACTTGATGAGTGAGTCCTGATGAAAGGAAGGTATAGCATTAATTATATGATATGCAAGTTAATAATCAATTCTCAAATTTTAATTCAATCTGAGTTCAACTGATTTGCAGCATGAACACTTCAGTCTGCATCTGTTTTTCTTTTTCATCTTTTACAGTATGAAGTGCACACAAATACATTAGAAATTAATAAATATTTTTTCTTTAGACAAATAACTGATTGTAAGGATGATTCTGGGAGTACATTAGAATTTTCTAGTCATTTAAAAGTGAAACATTTTTTTCCCCAAAGCAATGGGAGTTCCCTTAAATGTTGTCATAGATTTGAAAAAAAAAGAAACTACATGTTTTGTATTTTTTAAGTTGCATTATTTTCTTCATTTTAGCATCTGCTCTTTTTTTTTTCTGTATTTTCAGGTTTACAGGTAAGCACATGTAGCTTATCAGCTGGAATAAATGCCAGTTATAGAGTGGTGCAGATTTGTTTTCCATTCCATAAAATATATTACGGAGTTTGCATTAAAATATCAAAGATTCAGAATGCATTTTGCATTTTCTTTGAGGCAGGCCTCACAACAGAGTGTGGCTTGCAGTGATAAGCTAACTCTGCTGGAGCACATCAATCCTGTACAGTAAAACCAGTGAAAGGTTTAAACATGTAAGTCAGAGAGATGAAATGGAAACCATCTAGTACTAAGCAGGTTAAATAATTTCCAAGAACACTGCTTCTTGTTTTGCTTGAGTATGTTAAGGAAGTGCATTTTTTCTTCCTTCTAAGGAATATTGATTTAAACACTTTTACATAGCCCTTAGTGCTGTATACAATGGAAGATTTTGCCTTGTGAATGCAAACAGGTAAATATAATTTTATAGTCAATAAATAAAAATACTATCATTCATTTATACTTCTGGAATATTATTTTTAAAAAATTAAATAATAACACTGAAGTTGGGATAAAATAAAAAATTTTGCCATCCTCAGCTTGTTGTTACATTTTTAATTATTCTTTTTCATGTATACACAGATTGCTGGAAAAGGATGCTGGAGTCATAAGTGTGCCATGAAGATGTGAAAAATATTTTAATATTAGTACCTTTATGAGAGATCCATTACGTTTTAAGGGAAAGATTGTTTTAATGTACCATCTTTTGCCCTGCTCTGGTCACTTTGGTAGCCTTCTGTCCAGGGCTGCAGTGAGACCTGCAGTGAGGAAATCCATCACCATGTGCCAATCTGTCTCTATTGAATTTTACAGAAATGAACAAGGTAAGGCACTTTCGGTCTGTGTTCAGTTTTTTGTCTCTTTTTAGCCTTGTTATAATTACAGTTTCTAACTTAATGGAAGGTGCCAAGTTTTAGCATACTTTCAGTATACAATTCAGCCTTTCTTTCGCTGATACATGATTTTCAGATGATTCTAGAAAATACTCTGGTTTATACGCATTACCTTTGCCTTGAAAAAAAAAAATGTGTGCTTGATCATGATGAGATAGGTGATCATTATACATGACAAATTTGCTAGGAAACATTTTCTTCTTCTCTGTTGCATTACAATACTTTGTCAAAAACACCTTGTATTTCTTTTATTGTCTTTTACATTCACATTGTTGCCTTTTTGGCCCATGAAATGTTTGAAGAAAACAGTTACACAGACAACCATGTCCACTGCCCAATTTTTCAACAGCTGTATTCCAGGTGAAGTGCACTGGGTTCTTTAACCCTTGAGATGTGTCTGCTCCATCTTGATACTGTTTGGCTAAGTAACCTTACACAGGTTTTGTAGGTTTGGAAGGCTTGTGCTTGATGATTTTGGCTTTAGCCAACATAACCATATCTCTGTCACTCAGTAAAATGCAGAGGTATACCTTCACATCTAAGACTCATTTTCTGCTGCATGCCACTCCATTAGGAGGTTTTGATCAAGTCTAGTTACAGGAATAAGTAACACTGGTATTTTGATCACCACATCAAAAATCAATTCAGCAGGCAAAGATCTACGTTCAGTAGACGTTTGGGGGGTTTTTTGCTTAGGGATTATGGACATGCTTTTAGTTTCCTTAATATAACCTTTCCATTTCAACATAAGTTTTTCATTCAGATGACAGAGTTATACAAAATCAAGTCCAGTAGCACAATTCCCATCCGTAGCAAATGTTTTAGTGTATTAATGAGTGAAGAGTTTGTAGAACTAAAAAATTCCATGTGATTTTAAAGCATCAGTATTCCTGGTTTTCTAAATCTTCTGTCTCTTCAGGACCTCTATCTCTAAAGGCTTTTTTTGAAGTTACTATTGCCTACAAATTTCCATTTGAGAAACACCTGTCGTCTGTGATCTGAAAATATTTTGCAGATGGACATCCTCTAATTTCAATAGCAAACATTTCTTCAAATGCTGTCAATAATATTAAAATAAGGTATCTGAGGTCAGGAATAAATCCTTGTTTTCAAACTGGATTGTATTCCAAGTTAAAATTTTTAACTGACTTTTCACATGGAATTGTCTCCTGACTTTCTACTGGATGTAGGCCCAGTCTGCATAGCAAATCCAAATTTAGATCAACAGATTCTGCTTCGCTTAATTTATGCCGTATATAACTGGCATGGGCTTTTTTGCTTATTTTAAAGTTTTGGAGTTTTGTGTGAGTGTGTTTTGATTTTGGTGAGCTTTGTTCTTCATTTTTTTTAAAAAAACATTTCATAATTAGTCTACTTAAATAGCTATACAGGGCCCCTCCTCTCAGATTCCTCTTTGCTGTGTTTAATTTCTGTATCTCTGAAGGGTATAGTCCACATCGTTAGTTAGGTAATGGTTTTATAAGTGTTTTTGTAATTGTTTGTGAATCTTACGATCTACATGAGGACCTTGCCAGTAAAAGGTTGGCATCTTTGCCTGAAAACACTGATTGGTACTGCACAGCTCTTACCTCCTGGCTCCTCATTTAGAAGAAAGGTTTAGCTCAGAGCCTCTGGAATGACTGGGGATTCCAGCTTCACCAACATGACTCACATTTTTTTCAGGTAAACTTCTTTTTTTCAGATAAACTTCTTTTCTGGTAGCTGCTGCTTTCAGTGGAGATATTTCCTAATAGCAGCCAAACGGTTTTAAGGAATAATGAAACTAGTGGTTCAACAGCACACTGCTAACTAGGTTAGTGATCAGAGCCAACAACATAAACCAAATCTGAACGTAATGGAAAGTAATTTTATACTAGCAATTTTTATAACATAAGCATAATAAGAATGTTCAAATTCATGGAGCAGAAGCGCAATCTGCACTGATTGGTGTGCCTAAAAAAAGAAGAGTACCAAGGTAGATTTAGATGGATTTAAGTAACTAACTGAGGAATTAAAGTGTCTAAAAATTAGACTCCTGCTATGTCCTGAGAAATCCAGATAGTCTTACAACAAGGTGATAATTAGCATGGAGAAGGGTAGTCCCGGAACCCAACTCTATCTGTTCTTTACAGTAGAGTACTCCTCGAGCTGTGCAGTTATTTATGTCATCTTCAAACAGCAACTGTGTAGTGCCAAAGGTGTAAATTTAACAGGAAATAAAGATCAGAACTCTATCTTAGCCCCTTTCAAGGTGTGAGCAAAAAAAATTACAATGAGTCTTTATTTTGCCTGTTTTCTTTTTCTTTCAATGATTTTTGTATTGCTGGCTACAAAATTGGCTAGATTTACACCCTATCCTAGATTGATATACAAGCAAAAAAATAGAAATGAACCCAGAATATTACGAAGAATGAGTATCTGAGGCAGGTGGTGCTTATCCACTATGTGAAAAAAATTCTGGTTTTCATACAATATTAATTATCAGTTTACATGTTCCTTATATCTCTTTCCTTTTGTTGATACAGGTCAAACTTTTTATCCTGCTTCTACTAATTTTTTATTACTTTAACACCAACTCTCACCGTCTTGGAAAAGCATTTTTATAGTGTGACCACTGTGTAATTCAATTTCACCAAAGTATTTTCATTTCATTCCATTTTCAGCATAACATTCCACGTCAAAGAACAAACCAGAGAGCTTTGAATTATTTTAAATAAAAGAAATAGTGTTAGAGAATGGACAATGAGAATGTGTCTAAAGAGAACAAGTACATAGAAATTTTAATATAATAAAAGTCAACTAACTGACAAAATTGAAAATTGATTGCTTTACACTATATATCTCAGTATGGGGGGTAATAAAAATCAGGAAATAGAATATATGTTAATACACAGTGTTCTGTAAGAGGAAAAAATAACTATATTCAGAGATAGATTGTTTTTATAGTGGTTATGTACAAATATGATCTAAACGAACAAATTTTGATTCATTTTTAAACTATTATCCACTGAAGCCCATACTGTACTCAGTATCAAGCACGTGAATTATCTTCTAAGATACGTTTCCCTCCTTTAATTTCAGCTCACTTGAGAGCTATTTTCTGGGAGAAAACAAAATGTTTCTGCTTTTTCTCTGCAGCTTTTCATTGTAATACAGTCAAGAGGCTATACAGGTTAATCTGGAACTACTCCATGGCTTATCCCTTCCCCAGAGAAAAGGCTACTCTGGAACAATATTTGGTTTTCACTTATGAACTCCAAAATGAAGAAAAGTTTTTTCTTTATTTTGTATTTAAAGACCTAGGCATATAGTGACCTAATTTTCTTCAAGAAAGATCCTTAATTAGGACTTGAGATCTAAAAACTTCCAAATCTCAGGCACGTCTTAGGCAATTTCTAGACTGTGTTTTTAACTGCCCGTGTGGAAGTTTAAAACAAATTTAAAAAACCTATCCACAATTAGGCTTACATTGCAGATTAGAAAGAAGAACCTGATGCTTTAGAAAATTGGCATCCAGTCCAAATTGGTAAAAGAGATATAATGTGAAATTATATTATCTTTTCTTTCTAAACAAGATTATTTAGAATAAGTATCTAAAGAACATATTTAAATCAGCTACCTCCAAAGTTGTCCAGCAAAAGAAGACACTTTCATTGTGATGATAGGATCTTGTAGGAAATTAACTATGATTGCCTGGTCAAATCTCCATGAAAGCCATTTAATTGAGCCGTGAAAACTAAATATTATTATGATTGAGATATACCTACTTTTTTTTAAGTTTTCTCTATATGAGTCCATTCACCTTCAAAGTGAATCTTACACATTGCATAATTAGTGGGCTTTTATTTTGTTTCTCTCTTTACACTGATTAGATCAATAAACACTTTTTTTGAATCTTCTATTTATAGCATGAAAGAAAACTTGAAAATGGTCAAGGAAATATTATATATGATCAGGGAAAACTAAGAAGGATGGCAGTGGCTGGGCGGTTTTTATTATTCCATGATACACAAGTAAAATTAATGTCACTTTGAAAATTAAAAACTAGAGACTATAATTACGTCTTTTTGTTATTTTCTACTGTTTAAGTCACTCATTTTGCATATCAGAGTACTGAGTTTGAATTCCTGTTCATACCTTAGCCTCAAAAACTCTTGAAGTAGGATAAACCATTTTGATTTGCGTATCATACCCCAGGAGCAAACATTACATAAATATTTATTGCAAAAACCCCCTGAAACCAGCTGCATATATATCTGTTTAGAAACAGAATGTTTTTTTAAAAAAAATGAAAGCTAATTCTTGTATGTGTTCTTTTCCATTTTCTCCTGATTAATTTTTGGGTTTGTGTGCTCTTTTATTATTATTATTACTTTTTACTGCATTGCAGTAGTGTAATTTAAAAAATATTGAACTACAGTTTTTTTCAATACTGGGAAGAGAGAAAGCTGGTATTAAATACCTGATTCAAATGAAGCCCATATGATTTAAAACTGGTCAAGCACCCTAAGTGGAGACCTATAAAAAGGGTTTCTACAAACATCATCCATTAAGCTCTTCACTGTAAATAGACTAAGAACTATTTACAGAGTTAATTCAGGGTGGGTAGGGACAGGTGAGAAGAGGATGGTTCATGTAAGCAATTTTTGTATTATTATTTTCTGAATTTTTGTAGAGTCATTGAGTCCAAAGCAGGCAGCAGTGTCTGGGCAGGAAATAATTCCCTTTCTAGATAAGAAATTACCTTTGCTAGTTAAGCCTCAGAGCTATCAGGGAACAGTTCAGTTGAAAAAGTTATGAAGTGAGCTAAGAAATACCTCACGAAATGAAAGGTATACAGGCTATAGCAGATAATCTGTTTCTCTGTCTGTTTTTCTGTTATGGTCCTAATAAAACCAGGGTCATCTGTATGAGGTAACAAGAGAGAAAAGCCTGAATACATAAAAGCAGAACATGGATGATACCTATTTGTTCTCATATTCAAATATATGGTTGAAAATAACAGTTGAGTTTTTTTAATTGTGATTTTGTGAAAATAAAAAGTGGTGAACTGACAAAACCCCAATTTTTTCCTCAGTACAGATACTTCATTTCCTTATTTTTGATCTCCGTGTGATTTAAGAAATTTGAAATGGAAACTTGTGCATCTAGAGTGATTCTACTCCAAACCTTTCCTGATACATTGAACATTATCAGACTAATCTGATAATAACTGGGGACTAAGACACGTATGAAATTAATCATACCTACATTTAGCTACACATAGCTACAGCAACACATGGAACTATGATGTCATGAAACTATAATATGTTAATGGAGCATGTTTCCATATGCTATGAGAGTCCAGTGAATATACTTTGTTTAAAAATATTCAGATTTAGTACCGGATCTTTAATTTGTCATTGTATTAAATATCTGTGTACTGTCCTTATACCTGCAGTGTTCAGCTGTGCCATCGCAGACTCTGTTTACTAATAAGGATAATGTCCTAGTGTAATACAGTTCCTCCAAACCAGATTTCTTCAACAAATACATAATATCCCAGATTACATTCCCAGTACATTTAATTAAGTTGTTTTCCATTTCATTCCACCTGTAGTCTCAAAGCGTTATAGCAGCTCAAGAGTATTTGACAGGACTCAGCCAAGAATGTACCTGATTTTGGTACATTAACCTTGTCAGTAAGGATAATTTTGCTCACTCTACGCATTGAGATACTGTCTTCACACAATGACAGAAGATTGCTGTATTTCTAGCTTCAGCAGAGAGGATATGAATGAGTAACTGTCGTCCCAGTGGAATATACACAGATGTAAAACATTTGTTTGACTTACGAACCAAGGAGCACTAAGAGAAATAATAGAATCACAGTGTTTGGTTGTGATCAACACATTATTGGTTTAAAATTCACCCACTCTTATTCTAAAGCCACAGAAGACTGAAATTTATTATGGCATAATAAACTGAGGCAGTAGTGATATTAAACTTTGAGAACATTATTCACACTATTTCAGTAAGCGTATGGAATTTTCCATCCCGCTTGCCATATGATCCAAGTTTAAAATGAAACTTCAAACTTTTAATTCACTTATGGGCAAAATCAATTAACTCTCCAATATATCTGCATGTATTTTCCCCCAATTCTTAGTCTGTGTGGATTCTTATAATCTCACAGTGTTTGCTAAAGTAGCTTTAAATGTTCCAGTGAAAAAAAAATTCCAAGTTTCTCATTTAATTTTGTTCTTTGAATTAAGGAAGAAATATGTGTAAAGTCTGAATTTGATTCTTTTCACTGTAGTGAATATGAAGTCCTCAGTGTAACAGACCATCGCAGACTACCTACGATTTTTAAACTAGGATAATACTTAACTTTACTAGCTAAATTTTTCTCTGTCCCCACAACTAAATAGTTCTTCCCAAATCAATTCTAAGACTTTAGACTGTTCAGACAAACAAATCTGTTTTGTACAAGGCAGGTAAACCCCATACAGGATTGACATAGATGTCTGCTCATGATATTTATCCATAACTAATTTTTTTTATGAAACTTGCTGTGAAAGAAATGATACCTATGAGAGAAATACAGTATTTCAACAATTCCTGTTTTTAAAAAAGATTTCTTCTATAGACAGACAACTGGAGAAGAATCTTATGTGAAGTGTTTTACAAGTTTGCAAGCTCTTTCTCCATACTCACTACAAAACAAGTGACAAGAAATATTGCTTTCCAGCCTGATTTACATTTTCTAATATACTGGAAAAACAAATAGATTTACTTAAAAGACAAATTGACTGCAAGAATTACGACAATACATCTTGCTAGAGGCATAAGTCATGCTGTCATTAGGCTTTAAAATCTGTTCTGATTACTTGTGTATCACTTGAACTCTGGTTTTCAAAAAAATCTATTCCAAAATTAATTTTCTGTATGCATTTTGAGATATGCCTTTTAGATCTAGTCCATATTTTTCATCAGAACTTCTCATGCATTTTCAAAGGTTTCTATGAGTTATAGAATTCAACAGAGCTAAACTGCAATTTTATAAAAGTATTTTCTTCACTAAGATTAAAATGTTTCAATTTCTTAATTGATCAGCTATGTAAATTTTATATGGTGTAAAATAAAAAATTTCAAAGAATACAACGTTAAAAAAAAAAGCTTTGCTATTGTAAAAAAGTGGTTCTGTGGTTTGAAAAAAAATATTCCAGTACATTTTCTTCCTTTTGTTTCATCAGTGATGGATGTTTTTGGCTTGGTTCTGCTCCAGTTTTCCAAGTACCAGATTTTCCACCAGAAAACAGTTTCAATTATCTGCTATCTGTAATTTACGTCAACTCCTAAACTTAAGATGTCCACTGGTGCAAAAATTTGGATTGGACAGGAATATTTGTTAGGAATGCTTAAAAAAAAAAATTCCAACTAATCTCCTTTTGTTCTTGCAAGATTAGCTAGGGTTAATCTAAGACTAAACTGTAGTAGAAGCAGCACTCATGGTCTACTACTGTATCTGGTTGTTCTTCCCTACACTGACACCAAAACACTGACTGAAATTTGCTTGTTTACAGGGTCAGCAGCAAATTTTCAGACATGTCAGGCTGATAACCAGAGGAAGCAGAAAAGTCATGTTGGAGGTGGTTTGAGAGTGATTCAGAAGGCCTGTAACTGCCTTTAATTGTCATATTTTGTCTTCAAAACACTATTTGCCAAGCAGAATTGTTAATGTGGCAATTAGTGTTTTTTTCTTTTTTCTTTTACATACTTATGCTTTTTCTTTGTTTTATACAAATTAAGTTTACTAATATTCATTTTTCATAGATTTCAGTAGGTCTGATAATCTCTCTATTGATATGGTATTTCATGAAGAGACAAATTTCTGAGAAATGCATTACCTTATTTTACCCATTAAAGCATCATATTTGGAAAGATCTTCTAGTTTCCCATGTATTCTTTCTATGTGTTCCTCAGAAGATTTTGTCCTTTTCCCTTTCATTTCATTAGATTTTCATTATTAATTTTTTTTTTTTTTTTATGGACAATAAATGGAACTCTGTTAAAAAGCCACTGAAAGAGGAAAAAAATGTCCTTGTGCAGTTAGATGCATATTGATTTTCCATCCAGAAAACTGTATTTACAACTTTTTGTATTATGGAAGGTGGGAATACAGAAATTAACATTAATTACAGAAATTAACTCCCAACATTTGCAGTAAGAGATGTAGAAGGGTAGGAAATAATGATAAAGTGCACACATAAGCATCTGCAGTTCTTTTCTGCAGAAAAGCAGACTACACTCAAGTCCTGCTCTTGAGATAGGTTTGGGTTTCAGCAGTGCTACGTACTCAGACCTTGACCATTTCCAGGTTTCTTAGCGGAAATAATGCCGAAGTTGGCTCAGTTAATAAAGAAATGTAGAAACTTTTTTTGCAATTAGAAACAAACAAATAAACAAAACCCTGTTCTAGATTTCTGTAATGGATGTTAATAAGCTGTATTGTGAGAGGTTTTTTGGTCAGTAAAAATAAGGAAAATAATGAATTCTGATTGGAATGGTAAGAAAAGCAAAGTTTGAGCTATTTTTCTAAAGTAAGTTTGAAAATAAGTAAACCATAGTTGCTGTACATTTGGAAACAAGGGTGTGTATGGAAGTCTTCCAATTTTCTCTTTCTGGTACTAATATTTTTTTTCTTTGAGCAATTTAGAAGCAGCCTGGAGCACGACGGTGCCTACAGTGCCGAAGCAAGCTGACTACAGATGTGACAGACTAGAAGCAGTTGATCAGATAGCACGCTGGTCCCCATTCATCTCCATTTTCATTTTTCTGAAAGGACTTCTATGTTCAAATGCCACTATGGAGACATTTTGTATGTCAGCTATTTGCAGATAGTCCTCCCTTACTTAAGAAAGATGGTTTCCACTGCCTGTGTTATGATAATACACTGGAGGCATGCCCATTCAAATCCTCATGCATATTTCTCACATGATGAATTTTTATTGCAGATTAGAAGTGACAAGAACAGGCTCTCTGACTTAAAAATGCTCTCTATTCATTTACATATATATAACCCAAAGCCTTTCTTTTGTGAAATGGGCCAGTAAGGTACCACTTGAGTCCCTGTGCTTTATATACTTCTCTCCTAACAGTATTAACCTGATTATTGTTATTATTACTGTGTCCTCAAAAAAGGTCTTTTTAAAGGTCCTGGAAAACATTCCAGGAGTAATTCTTTGTTCCTGGGCACCTGGAGCAAAATGGTTTGCATTTACAAATTTTATTGATGCAGAGTGGCCTGATTCAAGATGAAAATTGTATGAGGTGAAGTCTGGTTCAGTACTATGTTACAGGTTTACTTCACTACGTGCCTGCATGGCCGTAGTACCTTATTCCTATCACACAGACCTTTAACCTGCTCTCTGGAGTTTTGTGGATACTCATCACACACCTTTCAGAAAATACCCTTGCACCATATTTACAATGCAGTAAATACATGTGCAAGACAGTATGAGAGAAAAATTATTTTATTTAAAGGAAAAATGTCATCAAAACTTGCTTCATTCCCATTCCCTCCTACCGTGCAAGTACTAGACTGTATGTGATGCCCAAGAGGTCAGCCCGGTTGTCAGGGACCAGGGCAGGAGTGCTCCAGCTGTCTGGCCAGCACTTGGCCACCTCAGTGCTTGTGTCCAGATGCTAGGATGGATCCCGTGGAATGATGTGGAAGACAACGGAAGATAATTACCTCTTCATGTCCTCTGAGTTAGTGATCACATACAGATTTCAGCCATACCTTTTTTTAACCCTTCCAGAGCCTGCAGTGTATCTATCCTGGTACATATATGTGAGCCAATACTGTCCCAGTACTGTCCAAATCCGTGTGTTCTATGAAACTGCAAATAGATGTGCAGGGGTGCTGAGGACTTGCTAATCTGGATGCAATTGACAGAGGCACTGAGACCCTTTCCTTCTGTATGTTTCTGCTGGTGCCTCCACATAAAGACATTTCCATTCATTCTCAATTCACACCAATCTTAGCCTTTCTGATTCAATTATTTATATCTTTATAGAACCCCATTTATTTTTTTATTTCATACAGCAGTGCTGAGGTTATTTAAATCCTTCTGCATCAAACAACCTTGCCAGGTCTAAGTGTGGTTGGGGCACAATCTCATAACTGAAAGATGAATAAATTATTGTCTGAAGGCTCTGAAAGTGTTGAAATTTACTTGTCTTTTGCCAAAGGTAGTAAAAAAACTGACTCGCAAATCATCTCATTTATAACTGTACCGTTGAAAGGATGTATCCGTTTTTCCCTAGAGTGGGTCTTGTAAGAAACCTAGAAAATACGCCATCTGAATAATAAATAGAAGGGAAATAGGATATGATTCAAAATGACAGTGTAGATGTACTGGTAGCACAAATCTAGATTTACTTGCCGATATGTGTTACAGGACAATTTGGATCTCTAGTCCTTCAAGTCAAAAACCTCTTGTACCATGTTCTTGTCCTTCTCTGGACATTATGCATATGTGGGGGGAAAAAAAAGTGTTTATGAAAAGAGAGAATATATGATAAAGAGGATTTCGTACTAGACACAATATCATAGAATTATGAAGTTATGGCTGGGACTCTCATGTAGGCCTGAAACTGGCAAAACAGAGATAGTATGAAATTTCATGGTCATGCACATTAAAACAAAGATATATCATAGATACATAAATAGATAGATAGATAACATAAATGCTGCCCCATACAATGTACAGTTAGCTTAGGCAAAGAAAATAAAATAAAAAACCAAACACAAACAATCTCAAATGCACAAAAACACAACAAAATCCCCAAATGAATGAATGAAAACAATCAAACTATGTCCTACCTCCCTTTTGTATTGGAGATATATGAATTACTACAAGTTTGATTATTCAATTTTCATTACGAAACTCATTTCCATCACCACAACACTGAACCTAAGAAAAAATTACCATGTCAGAGTGAGCTTATTTTTAGATGCCATTATTAAAGAAAGGGTAGAGGTTTGAGTTCACTGTGGTCATGATATTTCATGTTCTTTCCTTGCTTCGTTGTTTGTCATCAGTGCTCTAATCTTGAAAACCCAAAGAAAACCATTTTTTGTTTTAGAAATTGAACACTAGTGTTGCCTACATTTAAACAGAAAAGTGTGACATCAGAAAAGATAAACCAGGTAGCTGAGATAACATCTAGAATCACTTCTCATTTTGGAAGGAAAGAAAGATCTTTGGCTTTTAGTCACATTCATTCTTCATAAATTCACGAAATGTACTGTGTGCAAGGCTGATTTGAAATAACAATGCTGACACCAGCACCTTAAACAAAAAGCTGTGTTTGGGTGTGATAAACATCATCATTTTTTCCAGTGCCATAAACTCAATTAAAACCAAAAATCAAAAACAAACTAAAAAAAAAAAAAAAAAAAAAAAAAAAAAAAAAAAAATTTAAAAAAGCAAAAATCCTCCCCCAAAGTCCCACCAAACTGAACTAACCAAACACCACCCATCCAAAAATTACAAAAGCTATGTTTAGGCTAATATAGAGAAAAAAAATTACCCCTTCTCCAAATTACTGATATTGATGCAGAGAAAAATTATTGGTCCTCCATACACTGAAATCAGGAATTAATGTCTCATTAAGTATTGGAGTAATACAAAGAATTCTTATTGTGCAAAACAAGAGACAGATTCTATTAAGTCCTAAGGAATTCACTTTCTTTGTGTAACAATGCTGCATGCCCAGAATTTAAGTTAGCATCGAAATGGGAATACCGCTCGAGGTTTGACAACTGAAATGGTTTACTCATTTGTAATTTAGGTGCAGGGCAGAGATACTGTTTTTCTAACACACTGAATTACACTTCAGGAACCGCTAACTTCAAGGTAAGAAGTGTAAATATTAGCTGAACTGCATACTGAAAGTAAGAGGCTTGATAGAGATTCCTCACTTTTCTTTTCTTTGGATAGTCATCTTTCTTAGTTCACTACTTACTGAGAACATATTATACAGGCTTAAAACATGCTTTTGATTATCTTTGTATTTTGAAAGTTTAATAAGGTTGAATGAGATAATGGCTTTTCCTGATAGCAAAAGAGTTTCCAAGCAGAGAGCCCTAGAAAAAAATTATAGAATTGGGGCATTTCCTAAATTCCTTTTGCACCTCAAGCATTGTGCCCAAAATGAAGAAAGACCCATGGGACCAACAAAAAAGAAATCAATCAAGAAAAGCTCTGACTCAAACTCAGACCTAATTAACCCCTGCACGCAGGGAAAAGGGAAAGGGAAAGGGAAAGGGAAAGGGAAAGGGAAAGGAAAAGGAAAAGGAAAAGGAAAAGGAAAAGGAAAAGGAAAAGGAAAAGGAAAAGGAAAAGGAATCCTAGAACACAGCTCTTTACTTGTGCACTTTTTTCAGATTTTTAATTAAAAAGCCACCAAATAAAATATGTTAATACCAAAAGCAGTCATAAAAACAGTTCAGAAGGAAGAACAAAGCTAAAAATAGTTCATAGTCTGGTCTGTTGCTTTAAGCACTCTACTATTACATAAAAGATTCTAGACAGTACATCTTTGCTTTTCCTGTATAATTTAATAGATTTAATCATGGCTATTCTGCCTTATAGTGGGTTCAATTATTGCTACATGCATTAAAAATGCTTGTAGAAGGTCTTTCATCTAAAATTTCTCAGAAGATTCAGATGCAGAAAATATTTAGCTTGTGAACCCCATAGGGATTAAAGAAAATGAATCTCGTAGTCTGTGGTCCTTGTGATGACATCTTCAGATTTTCTGGTTGTTACTTAAGTTTCCATCACAAAAAGATAGGTACCTAGAGGCTGAAAGCTACACAGACTTTTGGTGAATTTTTAGAATGTCGCCCACCTTTAGAAAATTGAGTGAAATTCTGTGTAATACTGAGGAAAAATAGGTGACAAAATAATTAAGCAAGTACAAAGCCATACATTTGCATAATTATACAGCCATCAAGCTGAACAATGTAACTAATGCATTAATTTATTTTTCTGTTGGCACATTCCAGGCTGCTTGAACATCATAACCAGCAACTTTTCAGCTTTTCATTCATACCATAGATTGGATTTACTGTAAACCAGAAGCAAATCAATCATTCCTCAGCCCTCCAGTTTTCTTACCATTTCCTTCAGTTCATTTTGCAAAGAACTGTGGAACACTGAGTCTCTTATTTATATGATAGCTTTTGTCTTTGAGTAACAACATGATCTGTAGTGGAAGTATTTGAAGCTTTTTCTTTTTGCTGTTTTCAAGAAGGTAACAAATGTAAGGGGAAAATCCTGAGAGAATGAGCATTGCTTTCAGCTTCTCTCTCACACAGTAAACCATCCAGAACAACTGAGCCATAATAATTCTTTGTTCTGCTTTGGAAATGTGTGTAGTTAAGCCTAGTCTTCCTTGGGAGCGCCTGTAAAATTACAATACAGCCTTTATTATGCAGACATTTTAACTCATTTCAGTAAGACTGATTGCACAGTGGGATTTCACTGACATACATGGTGTGAACAGAAATGTTTCTTTGGGGAGAAATTTAGAATATCTTTTATATATAATTTTAAAAGATCTTCTAATGAAATAATATTAGATCGTTTTTATGTATTAAGAATAATAGGAATACAGAAGTAGCTCAGTGCCAATTAAAAGAAAAACCAAAACAGCCACTGGAATATTTGTGTGTAGTTTATTATACAAATCATAAAAGGAAAAGCCCAAATAACAGACAGAAGTTCTGCCATGAAATAGGTTGGTAGTTTCCACCTAGACTTTTCCTTGAGCAACATGTGGGTGTGCACGCACATGCATAGTTCTGCTAATTAGGGTAAATATATAGAAATAAGTGAAGGGAGAAATGGAGAAGTAAAGGGCTGCAAAGACTGTGGTGCATTTTTGCTTGACTGGGTATCAAACTGGCTTTCAAAAATTACAGAGGAAGTAAAGATAATTAAAGTAAAGGAAGGGGAAATTCCTCTAACTTAGAAGCTAAAGTCTTTAAGGAGAAAATAATTCAGTCTGAGATGTATAATCACGGATTATTCAACACAATGTGAAGAGTGATGTTTTATCTTATTTTTTAAGAATATGTATAGTACAATGCAAAACAATACAGTACAATATAGAGAAATGCAATGTATATGTATGTAATAAAATATTAATTATATCTAAAATTAAAATATATAGACAGTGTTTATATATTGAAAAATAATGGCAAGAAATCAACATATTTCTAATAGGAAAGCAACTAGTCCCTGACCCATCTAGAGTGAACAACTTCTACAACTGCATCAGGCCACAAACAGAAATTACTCAAAAGCTTTTACTGAATTTCTGAAGTCTTAAGCTATTTTGAAAATTGATGGTTTCCACAGAGGACAAATGGAGCCTAAATCTTTTGTAACAGGTGTCAGCTGAGACACAGTTAGCAGAAACACTTTAACAACAAAGCCACCTGAAGAAATTTCCATCAGGGGCCTTGCTTTCCATTAGCAGACAACAATTCCTTTTCATGTGTTTTGATTCAAGGTTTTGTGCAGCCACATTATAAATTTTACTAAATTACTGAATATAATTTACTAAATTAATTTGATTACTAAAATAATTTGAATGGAGTGATTCCATGGAAAATACCTGCAAACATTATTCAATGTAATCCTAGCCTTGAATTTCACAATTTGTAGGTGAGGAGAATTGACACAGAAGTGTAAAAAGAATGAGAATGCCACCCTACGGACTTGATTTTTAACTAGGAGGGGAACACACATTACAGCAATCAGAAGCGAAGAATGAAATTCTGTCTCTGTCTGTATGGTGGGTCCACTATCATTAATATGAACCTATAAACTACCTGATATCTACCTGTTAGCACAGCAGCACTGGTGTGATCCAGATTAAGCATAAACATACAATCATGTTTCTATTAATTCAATCAAGCACACATTATTGAGTTTACGTCAAAATGTTTCTTGTATATTGACTTTAAGCTAACTATGGGACAAGAGCACAAGCCCTGCTTAAAATGTACTGACTCAGGGTTCTGTCCTCATTTTTAACAAAAGTAAAAATTTGTGAGTTATCATAGAATCACAGAATATGCTGAATTGGAAAGGACCCAGCAGGATCATTGAGTCCAACTCCTGGCCCTGCGTAGGACACCTTTGAAGCATATAAAAAATAATATTATTGATTCTTCATGAAAGGTTGATGAGTCCCATCTAAATTTAGACAGCTGAATTGTAACTGTAGCTGAGCTGTATGTATGCGTGAGTACAACTCAGTTCAACTTGAAGATGATGTTGGCAATGGAAGAGAATATTCACAGTAAATATTTCCTGATTTCTCCACATCAACTACAAAGACCAGCCTTGGTCAAATGTAGTTATTTACACTGTAGTCACTATAGCTAGATGAGATTAATCCAATCCTAGAAATGCTAAATCTGATTTATGCATAAGTAAAGGTATGGGGTAGGAGAGTGTCTGCTCCTTTGAAGGTATCTGGCCAAAACATCATAAGGGAGGTCTTGATAAGAACAAACCTGGTCAGTGGCACAAATTAGGGTGTGCAAAAAATTGTATTTTAAATTGGGAAGATAAGGAAAGGGAAAGAAACACACAGAGGCATAAACCCTGACCTGTTAGCATAAACAAAATATAACCAGAAGCAAACCTGGTACGTCCCACTAATTGACGGGCTATCAACAAACTGCAGGCAAATCTGCACTTTGCAACAGATGAAGGTAGAATCCTATGGGTATGGGATTCTGAAGGAGGTTGTGGGATTGTGCAAACTGATAAGGCAATGTGCAATAGAGAAATACGCAATAAAAACATACAATACTTAGAATATAGAGAAGTCTCTATTTAGACTGTATAAACATATCTATCTACAGTATTTAATTTGCTAGGTCAAGAAGTTTTAATCTTTAAATATAAACTAGTTTAATTCCTCAATTCATCAGAAGTGGAATTTCTCTGTACTTTCTGGTTTTGAAGGTACCTTGCCTGAACAGAGGTGATCAGACTGCAAGGCAATGTTTCTAAGGGAACAAAACCGTATTTTCTTGTGTCTATAAGAAATTTACGGAATCAAAGATTGCAACATTCTGTGATCTACTAGTATCCAGATTGTCTTCCACCTTCCATGTTTTTGTCTGAAGAGCTCTCACCTTGCTACAAAATATTTTACTGTTAGCTCCCAAGTATCTGGTTTTTACTGCATTATATGGCTTTTAACTCAGTTGTATTATTGCTGTCCTTTAGCTGACCGTCTTTGTATTTCCTTTTATTGGTGCATCCCGGTGTTGCATCATCAGCATATTCTCAATTCTTTTGTGCCCAGGGTGCTAAATAAAATATTAACTAAATATAAAGCAAAACCATATCCACATATAAGTCTTGTGGAACCCTTCTAACAGCATAATTCCTTACCGGCCATTTCCTTTTCAGTACAGACTGAATGGTTCATCTATTCTTACATTAATCTCAATCTTCTTCATTTTAATTAATAACACCTCCCCTGGCAATATATCAAATGCTCTACTGAAGTCCAGATAAAGTAGTTTAGATAAAGCATTGCCTTTGTTTGAAGAAGAAAAAAATTAGAAGTTTTCTTAACAAAGAAACATAGGAGGTTAATTTGTTACTTTGATATATCCTCTCTACTTTTTATCTGCTATTTAATTTATTTTCTTCAATTTCTTGAAGCAGCTTTTCTTTCCAAATTTAGCTATTTCATTCACATTTCATTCACAACTTCTCTCATGTTTTGATCTTTTTATTATACAGCTACTGCATTTTCTGTTTATCTGCGTTATTGAACATAGTTCAATATGTGTTCATGTAGCAATTTTCTCAGAATTCGATAATGGAGAAATATCTGGTCTCTATTTTAGGTCAGGTTGGGTGGGGCCCTGGACAATCTGATCTAGTAGGTAACATCAGTGCCTGCCCATGGCAGGGACGTTGGAACCAGATGATCTTTGCTGTCCCTTCGAACCCAAATAGTTCTATGATTCATGATTCCATGACTTGTGATTCTCTATTACATGAGCAATTGAGATCACTGAGGTTAACCTCCTTGTTGGATTTTTCCTCTCCACATTTGTATAAGCTATCCTACATATCACCAGCGTTGAAGGCATTTTTTTCTTGTAATGAATTCAAATATTTTGTCATACTTAGAAGGGATTCCTCTTGAATCCTTCTTACGTACCAATGTACTGTTTACTCCTGAATATTTTCTGATTTGTAATTTTGGGTGGTTTTATTATTTTCTTCGCAGTCATAACTTTCCTGGAAATCTTCCTGGACAAGGTAGATAAGAGTCTATAATAACTAACTAGGAATCTCACTACTTTGTCTGTCAATATGTTGAACAACTTTTATGTATTTTAAGGGACTCCAAATGACATAATTTTAAAAGACGAAGCCAGTAGATGGTTAGAACAAGTAAACTGCTAGGGTGAATGATATTGAACTCTGTGTCCAAAATGTCTTTATTGGGCAGCTGTCACCGGGTACAGCTTTTGCTGCCCCTGCATAAGCCTGATTTTTAGTGTGCCTAAATTGCCATTTTGATACTTCCTCTTTATCTCTTTACATCCATGTGTGGATTTTTGTTGATTTTGTTTTGTTGGTTGGGTGTTTGTTGCTGTTGTTTCAGTTTATTTTTGTTTTGGGTTTGTTTGGGGTTTTTTTTGAGGGGGTTGTGTTTCATTGTGTTGTTTTGTTTTCTGGAGTCGTTCTGCAGACTGTCCTTACACCAGCAATTTTGCTTCAGTCTGCAATTTTATACTTCTCGTCTTGCATGGCTCTACTCAGCAGACTTTCTCTATCAACTTGGCCTTGGATCACTGACAGCTCAACCTCTGGGAGGAGGGAAGGGTACTTTTATACTATAAATCATTTTATCAGGAAGTAGAAAGAGACATAAAGTGAATCAGATGAATCCTACTTTCAGTGTGATTAGCTACTTTTTTCCTTCAACTATACTTGATGGGTAGGGCAACCAGCTAAGAAGCAGATGCCTGCATCAGGGACATCTAAGCCAGGTGAGATGAAATCTCTTCCACTTCTCTGCCTTTAACCCTTCAAAGGAAATGACCACTTTACACTTACTAAAGAACCACCAAATCTTCACAAGTTCTTGCGGCTTTAAAACCAGCCATTTTTCAGTGTTCTCTGCCAACTGTTCATATCACCAGGACTAAATAATAGCTGCAACCTGTAACAAAGAGTTCTAGCAGATGGCCAAGGCGACCAGTGGCATCCTAAGGAAACAGCCTCAGCTTGCTGCAGGGGCAGGTTTGGATTAAATATTAGGAAAAATTTCTTCACTGAAACGGTGGTCAGGCATTGGAAAAGGCTTCCCAGGGGAGTGGGATATGGCGCTTGGGCATATGGTTTAGTGGTGTTTGGACTTGATGGTCTTAAAACTCTTTCCCAGCATAAATGATCCTGTAATTCCATGATCTCTGCTTAGGCTTGACACAGGACAGCCAGTACCTCAAAGGATACTTAAGGATCCTAAACACATTCCACTAATCTATTTCCACTAGGGAAAGTTAGGAGGGTCAATGTAGTAAGCAAAAAACTGTAGGTGAAAATGAGAGCTATGTGTTAGGCAGAACTGATCTAACTGTGACCTTCACATACGACAGAAGCTCTGACTTGCTATAGGACATCTCATACTGTGATGTATCTATAAGCTTTACATTTTATGTCAGTATTTTTCAGGCTGTTTTGCCAGAAAGGGAAGAGAAAACCAATAATTCTGGAAACAAGTACATTTTTATTTGAAAACTAAAAGAAGACTGTAATACTAACTGTCTAGCTGAAAATATATTACATTCTGTAATCTGCAGAATCAGTGAAACATTTAGAAAGTAATGTACTAGAATCAATATAAGAATACACCAAGGCAGTGATAGCTTGTTGATATACAAGAAAATTAAAAAACATGTTTTGAGAAAGCTCAAATACTTATCACTACAAGCATTTTTTCCCTCTATGTACCAGATCTAGCAACTGTCTGAAATCTTCCAAAACTCCAGTCAAGATTATACTTCACTTCTATACACCCACAGGTCCAGACAGTGAATGGTTTTGTCTGATCAGGTTAAAAAAAAAGATAAAAAGAATTTTTCTAGCATTGCAAAAGTCATTATATGATGGGAAAAGAAAGGATAAAAGCTTAAAACTGAAAAATCCATTAAAGCACTTAAAGTTATCTAAAGCTTCACCACTGATTTCAGTGGCTCTGAGATTTTGTTAAGAGAAAACTTCAAACCAAGATCCCTAGTTTTATTGTCTTAATGAAGATTTCAGAGGAAAAGCTGAGTTTATGAGCACAAAAAAAATTTGCAATTATTAAACTGAAATGTATCCAGTGGCTTCTCAGTTAAGGACAATCTAAATTTCATTTGTTAGTTTGGAGTTTTTTTCTTTACAAGTATGAAAATCAGTAACAATAATTAAATACACATACATATAAACAGCAGCATTATTACTTGTCTGGAAAGCATCCCAACATTGCGGATATGTGCCATTCAAAACGTTGGGAAATGGTTTCAGAAAAAAATCAAGTTAATTCCAGCAGTATATTTTTTAATAGAGTTTTGGATCTTGTTTGTTGTTTTGAAGGCTTGGAATGCGGACTGAAATTTCTCTGAAAACTTGAAGATTAGGCTACTATAAAAAGAAAACAGCATGAAAATTATGATTATCTATTGAATTAGGCCTGTGTTCTATCATGATTCCAGATGTGTGAACCATAAAAATAAAAGAGTGCTTCTGGTGAAAAGTGAGTTACCAGAATCTCATTTACGTGGCTTTATGATGACTCTCTAACTGGACGTTAGAGAGATGTATATTTCCATGATTATGGGCATATGCTGACATCTAAACCACAAGGATAACAGCCTCAAAATGTGTGAAATGTACTGATATATAACATGAGCATAGTTAGATGAAACAACTCATCTCATACCCCTTTACTGTGACTCTCAACAGGAAATATAACATTATTTTGCTGAATATATGAATAGTTCATAGTGTCACTATTCATTAGATTTCTCATGCCATTTTTCATATGAAAATTATGTTATATTATCCATCATAAAAAGCATGAATATCCATCATTAGTGAATTTGATGGTCATTGTTTTCCCTGAATTCAAGGAGTTCTGTGTGTCCATATATATGCGTTATGTGAAAATATATGTATACGTATATACACACGCACACACACACGCACACACATATTTGTGTGCATATGTGTGCATGGACATGTAAATTCCACTCTAGAAATATCAGTATAAGGACAAGTAACCTTGTAACAAGCAGTTAAATAAATGTCTGATGTTTCAGTGAAGGCAATGGAAAGATGACCTAGTAGCTTGACCAGCTCATCTCCCTGTAGGTCTGTTCTCTACATAGCATTTTGTAATGACTTAAATGATTAGCTCAAAGGGAATCCTTCTTATCCTAACTAAATGGATCTAAAAGTCATTATAATAGAAGTCACTCTGGAGGCATTATTGCACAATCTGTTTCGTACTGTGGGCCAGAAGGGAAATAGTACAACTTAGAGGTAAAATATAGTTCTTATTATCTACGTTCACAATAATGGAAATAACATAAAGGACATTAGATCATGACTAAATTTTCTGTGTAAAAAAGTATGTCTGTACTTTCCTTTGAGGACAATTATCAAATGATTTATCATCAATATTAAAGGACAAAAATATGCCATATCATTGATATCTTCAGAAAAAAAAAATCCTACTAAAAATGCTGGGAAAGGAATCTGAATTTTTCTTAAAAAGCACATAAGTACTCAACATTCATTTCTTCCTTAATATAAATGCTGTCAGTTTCTTAAAATATTTTTTTCTAGTTCTTGTGTGTATTTTAATAGTTTGTTATATATGTATGGTTATAAATAGTCAATCCCCTGCTGTAAATTATATCAACCCTGTAAGTTATAATCCAAATAGTGTGATTTTGAGCAAAAACTTTGCAGAACAAAGAAATTATTTGAATTTTAATCCTTTATATTTCCATAAAGAAACCATTGACAAGCCTTCAAAGCTTTAACCCAGACTCTAAGAGGTTGGTTTCATTCTAAAATCCGTTAATGTGGACTTCAGCTGCGTTTGAAAACGTTAGCTGGTCTGAGCAAATAATATATTGTTTTTCATATTAGTGAAATATCTCAAGTTTGGGGGTTTGGTTTGAGTTGTGCTTTTTTTTCTTCCCCTTTTTTCCATTACCAATTCAATAGGATATAAAGTTCTCTTCTTATTTTAACACATTTTCCTAACAGTTGTAGCAGTCTAAGTCTAATGAAATACTAATATTCTTGTTTTACCTTTATTAAATCCCTATTTATTGTACTCGAAGTTCATACAGACAGACCAAAATATAACAATTTACCGAAGTCTGCTCCCTAGAATTTTCCTCCTCTCTCCAGCTTCATCAGACCACCAGCGGTGGTGAGAGATAGGTCAATGGACTCATAAATAGAGATACATGCTACAGTACTCGCATAGATAAATGCATGATAACTTTTCTGACTATGAAAATGGTATTTTCAGTTGATCCACTGATCCAAAAGAAAGCACTAGGTTTCACTTAATTAGATTTATTATAGAAAACATCTTAGCTGCATCCTACCTATTGCTCCACCAATACTATGGATCATTAAAACAATTTATGTGCTTATGTTTCTTCCTCTATAAATTTTTTTTTTATATTTCTTTTGCCAGTAAGGATTTTCATACATGAAATATCTACAAAAAATGTCCCATTTTTAGTCACTATATATTTTTCAGGACATGAGAATAGAAACAAATAGTTGAATACGGTTACTCAAGACAAGCTGACATTTCAGCTTTACTTTTACGAGTAAAATGCAAACTATAGGTAATAAAATGAGAAAATTTGGAAAGGTTATAAGTCAAAAGAAAATTTTATCTCCTTGAAAGACAAGTGGTACTAAAAATGATTGTCTCCTGCCTTGTGGAATTTATAATTAAACAACCTTCCAAGTGAATCAGTACAGTGATCTCAGGAACACTACTGAATTTCAGCACAAATTTACCAGACTAAATTCAAAAAAAAGGACTATAACAGAGTGTAAATGTACTATATCAAGTTTTAGAGCATCATAAGATTTACTACAACTTACAAGATTCCCATCAAGATGGTAATTCACCAGCACAATTCTTAAAAAAACCCAAAACTCTTTTTTTTCAGAAACTATTAACATAAGATGTTAATTTTGAAAACAAAACCCCAAAGAAAAAGTAGGTAAATAACTGTCATGAAAACTGTTACAAAAAAAGTACTTTTGTTGCATTTTATTTTATTTAAACAGTGTCACATAGAAAACTTTTCTTGGGCAATGATATGTCTGCAAATAATGAATACTGTTTTTTAACTGTTGTCAGCACTTTTTTGGTTATTTTAAATATATATAAGTTAGCAACATTTTTATGTTCTGTGATGTTCTGATTTTTTCAGTCCAAACCATAAACTTCAATATGAAAAAGATTAGAAAAATGAGAGGAAGGTCAGTATTTCTACGTGAATCATTGTAACAGGCTAAAGTTTTCACCACTGACAGTCATAGCAGGGCTTCATTTATATTTATAGTTTAAAGTGATGCTTATAGTCTAGAAAGAATTTTGCAGCCCATTTTGAAGAAAAAAATTACTTCAAATCCTGTTAATCTTCAGAGATTTTTATTGTCCTTTTTCTAATTTCAAAGTAAGTGCCCCGAAAATACATATGACCCCAGCTTATGTTCTCTACACATTGAATAATTTTGAACACCTAGATAGCCAAAAATACCAAATGTACAGGCCAGGGAAGTTGCTAACACCTTTCAGTAAAGGTAAGACTTGCAATTCAGCTACAAGTTGTAGTATTTCATGTGTTTTGAAGCAATGTGATTTTTTCTCTGTTTTTTATTTTGTACTAATACCAAATAGCAATGTCAATTGTGTTAGCATGTGTTTGGTCTCACATATTTGAATAGCCTATGGGGGTGTCATCAATGGATTGTATTATCCATTTTGATCAGCAAGCAGAATACGTAAACTATCAATTTTCTTTTAAATCTATTATTTCACTTAGTAACTAGTTAATATAACAAAGTAACTGAATTTACTTCAGGCTTGGTGCTGTGCCCAGTTCCCTGGGAAGCTTGTTGTAGTGCCCAACCACTCCCTGGGTGAAGAACCTTCTTCCTAATATCTTATCTAAACCTCCCCTTACACAGCTTCATGTCATTTCTTCAGGTCCTGTCTCTGTTTATCAGAGTGAAGAGGTCAGCTCCTGATTTTACCTAAAATGTTACCAGTGCTAATTACCTTTTCATTATGCTGTTTTTTCATTTTCTCTTATCATTTGTTTATTTGTTTTCCAAAGACACTTGATACTCCAGTTTTCATCAGCATGCAAATTCTGAATCTTACTTATTTTTGGAGGTACTTGTTTCACCTTTGCTGCAACTCAAAACTTTTTGCCATGCATTTTGCCATGTCATAAAATCTATCATGTATTTGATTTATGCTTATCTTAATCATACATTCTCAATACAATCATTCTAGCACTCTCATTTTTCATACATCTGATAATTGAAGTAAAGTATTATCTTAACCTACTAATAACATTCCCATGCAGGTACTAGTACGGAAAGTAATACAAACTTAATCATGCTATCAGTGTCTTGATAATGGTGAGGACTTTGTTTCTGCCAAAGTGAGCTGCTTTTTCAATTACTGTAAGCAAGGGACCTCTGCTTGTATCTCTTTTGTGGTATTTTTTAACACTAGGATAGTCTTTCAATGCCAGCCATACTTCCTGAGTAAAAAGAGTAGATTCCTAAAAGAGTTATCCAACAATTAATAAATTTTGAATTGTGATAGATTTTTAAACTGTGATAAGGAATGTGGGAAATGAGCAATTTCCTTCTTTTCTCCTCACACCAAAACAGAAAAAAGGCCTAAAGAAAGCCCTTTTATTTACAATATTAACCCTCACAGGAATATGTGATCAGGTTTGACACTGTCAAGAACCTGAAGATCAAGGACTTGAAAAGCCAAAGTTTCTCCTGCTTGAGAAGCACTTTAAGATACACTGGATTGTTCAGTGAACTCTGTCCCAGTCTAGAACTTTCCCTTGAGGAATTACATTCTACAGGCAGAGTCCATGAATCATTCTTTGAAGTAATGATCGATGACTGAGAAGTCAAATATAAATCCCAGCTCCAGCAGTAATTATCAGGCTATCTCATTTGTTAAGTTTGCCAATATCCTAGACAAAACAAATGAATTAGCTATAATCTAAGATTATTTCAATTTCTAAGGTCAAGTAGATGTTATGAAATGCAGCTTTGACTGTAGCAAGATGAGGAAATGTATTGATTTTTGGACACAATTTTTCTGTAAATATAGCATTCCATGTTCTTTTTTTTTTCCATCTTGCTATCTATTTGGGTTTTTTATGTATTAAAATCAAGGCAAATATCAAGAACTTTATCCATATTTTAATTTTCTCATAGCAAAGATAATATCAGAATGTTCAGTTACTTAAGAACAAACAATGACCTGATAATATCAAACAACAAAAGATACAACTACAATTTGTACTATCTCTGTGTGAAGCAGAAAAGTTAAGTTACAGGCACCCTTGGGGAAAAAAAGGAGAGAATCAGACAAAAAAAAAATAAAATAAACCTAAAATATCTTTCTGACCAAGAATCAAAGAATTTCTACATGAATAATAAGTAATGCTATCCTGAGATGGTGCTTCAATAGGTATGCATGCCAAAGCAGTATGCACTGTTAAAATCAAGTAGGTTTTCCTATTTGTAATTCATATGGCTTGAGTTTTGGTCACAAAATCTTTTTTTTCTATAGTGTAAAAAATAATAAAAAGCTTATAAAACTAGTCATTATGAAACAGTTCACAGTGCAAACCTTCTTATTAAGTTCAGAACAAAACAGTACTTAAAGTCATCATTTCGCTTGTGAAAATTTATGCAAGTACACCAATTATGATAAAAAATTGACCAGTAAGAAACTATAATCTAAATTTTAAGTTTGCAATTTGGTGGCTTTGAAAAGAACAGTTTGATTTTGAAAACTCCTGAATAATGAGTAACTCTTAGTTGAAAATGAGGATTATTTGTTAGCTAAACATTGAAGATGGAAGATGAAGCCTTTCCTGACCTACAATTTTTCTTAGAAACACCAGTAGTAACTACACTTTTTCTCTTTCACAAGGAAAGCATTGTTTATATACAGAGATCATTTAGTATAGCATACCCTAACAGAAAAACTAGTGATTAAAAATGGATGGATTTCATCACAAAAAGCAAAACTCCTTGATGGAATGCCCTTTCTTATACTGAAGTCCTTTGTACTGGATAGTGTTCTAGCCTCCAAAGAAGTAACAACTGCCTTTAATTCTAAGCTTTTGAAAAAAAAAAAGATACTACAATAATTTATTCTTACCTCAAGATACACAATTGCAGAATTCAACGACATTATTTCTTTTATCACTACATTGAATTACAGGTACTTGATTCCCAAAGAATTTAGGAAACATCTACACGCGTGAAAAGTTAGTTGGTACACTTGGGTCTTAGGATATTTGTTTCTTCAAGGTTTTTGGGAAATATAGTATTTCAGGATAGCATATTCTTCTGATTACGACAAGCACAAACAATTGCATGTGTTGCTGAAAATCGTAATCTAGGAACAGCAAGCCACATACTTCCTCTGTCCATCTCCACTCTTTTCCTAAATCTATTATTTTACTTCTACTGTCTACTACCTCTTTCTTCTCTGTTCTTCAGACTTTCAAACCCATAGTCCTCTCATCAAACTCATATTTTACTATGTACCTCACTAGAATACACTGCTCTCCATCTGCTGTCTCTTTACAGTGCCATTCCACTTTCTTCATCCATTCCAACCAAGATGTGAGTTATTTCTCCTAATGTTCTGCTGTGGCTAGTCTAACCCCAGACATCATACCTTCCAAGTTCCCACAGTCCTGTTTTAATTTGAAAATGGCAAGGCCTGTCATTGGTTACTGATATCCACAACTACTTTGCAAGGATGAATAAATGAGAACTCGAGTTTTCAGCTGGTGATTAACTTTTAAGAGGGCAGTCACTCAAAATTAGCTGTGTGAACATCTTAACTATCCAGCCACCAACTGATCATTGTGTGGGTTACCATCACTGTCACTGCCTACAGTTTTTCAACTGCTACACACAGCAGCAGCTCTTTGGAGATTTGGGAGGTGCAATTCTCTATCAAGTCATGTGGCAGACAAAGCAAGATCAAATGCAAAAGGTAGAGGAATTTGTTCTGTGGTTTACATTCCTTCAGTTCCTTCTTTGTTTTGAAAACTTGCATGATAATAGCAGAGCTTGTACTCAGATCCTCAGTATCTGTTGCCATTGACTGACAACATTCCCTTTCAGTATGCTGTCCCTTTCTGTTCATGTAGTCAGAGCATTAGAAGGTCTTGAAAACCATAAGCTCTTCTAAAGCTTAACACTTCATTCCACATTTGTGGCTTTAAATCTTGTTTTGAAACTATTTTTCCTTTTGTTTTTATTTTTTTGTTGTTTCTGGAACGCTTTATTTTGAAAATAGAGTTGTTCTGCACCGCTGATGTACCCTACTTACATGATTTATAAAGACAGATCATTCCAGACGATAGTTTACAACAAATTCAGAGGAAAACAACACTGTCCTTTTCTGTGTTCCTCAAACCGTGACAAAGAAAGGAGGAAGTTAAGCATTGTTTATTTTGACAAACAATATGCTTACTTCTTTGTTTCCTTCTTTTCTCAGAAACTGTTGCACTTCCACTAGCAGTTTGTGAATTAAAAATTACATTTTACTGGCTATTGTCAGATAACCCCTTTTTCTTAATATTTACCTTGGGGAAATAATTTAAAAAGGATTTAAAATATATGTTCCTATATAAAACAAACAAAAGTGACAAGTCTTGATATTTAAGTTGTTATATCACCTGGAACAATATATATGAAAATCTGAACTTCTGAAGAATATTTTCATGTTTTTCCTATTTTCATTTGAGGGTAGGGTAGAGAGTGAGAAACAGAAGTAAGATAGCCTTAAGGAGAAGAGAAAGATAATAAAATGCCAGAGAGAGAGAGAGAGAAGGAAGGAACAAAAAGAGTGAGAAGTGGCTGATTTTTTTCTAGATACAGATATTATGTCTGATCCAGGTGGAAGGGAAAACCTTAGCAAGGAAGAACCACCCATCACATATATTAGGAGTCAGTGCATTCTGATGAAGTATCTTCGTATTCTCTGAGGCCCAAATATGAAACTGTCTATCCTGTGAAACAATTTTAATTACTAAGTTGATGTTAACATGTCTTATTCATGAAGTAGGCCCTAGAGTCTTTTTACACAGAATAGTTATTAGTCACTCCTTGCCATTTCTCTTACAGACATGCTGTATAGACACTGTTTGCTACATGTCTTTTTAGTTCAGTGGTAGTTTTCATAGTTCAGATTCTCAAAAATTGTATAAATGCCAGATACCATTAGGAGGGCAGAAAGAAACTAAGGACGACATCTAGAAACACAAAAATAGACAAGGGTACTGAGTGAAAGCAAGGAGATAAAACTATGCATGTAGACTTCTGGAAATGTCACTGCAATTTCCAGAATGAATTTTTGTCTTTCTGTAATAGGAAGCAGAAGTGCTAAAAAGAGCAATGAGCAAAAGAGCAGTTTTAAAAAAACCTGTATTTATAGATCAGACTTGTTTAAATACTTAAAGTGATGTGAAGAAGGACTATTTACGAACCTGTCCTGATGAAGTTTGAAGTTGATAGTTAGAACGTAAAATCTGAAAACTATTACTTTAAAATATCAAGAATTTGAAAGGGGGAATAATTTTTAGCAGCATCTGAGGAAATTAAGTCAAACATGGAATTATGGAGAATGTGTTCTCACTTTGCCGAAAGTGGGCTGTAGAAAAGATCTGATTAAAATAAGCAACGAGCCTTCTGGAAGTTTTGAAATAAACAAGAAGCAAATTGGATTTGCCAGGCTGAAAGACAAAAGCAGATGAGACATTTTTCAAGGTAAAATAAGTAAAGGTAAAACTAGGTGATGTCCTAATGAACTAGGTTAGCAGTCATCAGACTCATAGGAAGAAGGTGAATTAGAAATAAATCTGCAAATTGGGAAGAGAAGCTTGTGATGTCATGATAATTTTTGCTTTTTTATATACCCCTCTTATATACCCTTTCATATACCCTTTTATACAGCTTTTATGTATCCTTAGCACTTTTAGCCCACATACTTGTAATGCCCTAAGTCTGATAACTGGCTTACACGCAAAGTTCCATTAAGCCAAGGGACCAAACATCTTGGAAGCCTCACAGCTGAGGGTCAGAAAGCCCCAGGCACCAAGGTCCTCTCCGGAACACATTCTCTAAACCAAGATAGGCCCATCCAGGGGGAAGGTTCCTCACAACGGGGGTTTCTCTTGAGCCTCTCATTGGGGAATCTTCAACAGGTATGCTAATTTGCAAGGTCTATAACTGTATACGCGAATTATTGGGTGTGTGCATTTTTCGGGATGTGCCTTTTGGGGGGTGCATTATTCCGAGGAGGGGAGCACTTTCTGGTGTGCATTTTCAGTGTGCATTTGCGGGTGCATTCTACCTGGATGCGGTGCACCTGAGGATCCTTAAATAAATATTGAGGTAAAACCTTTTTTTCCCCTCTAACCGTGTTTCGCTTTTAATTCTAAGCCCAGGGAAAGGCAACACTTGAAAATGCCAAATAACAGAAGAAATCTTATGTATTATCAATATCTTACCTGTGGGTATATGTATTTACAGGAAACAGAGCTAGTTTGTAAAACAGGCAAAAGGGAGAGGCTCTAGTCAAAAGACTTCACAGACACATACAAAAAGCATTACTCTGTAAGATAGGAGCATTAGAGAATAAATATCACTTGGAATTACTGAAACATGTGGGTGTATCAGCAGGATGAAATCTTTATTCCTCACAGGGGTCCATGTTACTACTTCTGAGCTCCACACAACTACCTATCAATATAATATCTTGAGTTACAGTAAATGATTTGAAGAAAAAAGGCCATTTTTTGAGAGCAAGCAACCATCAATCTAATTACAGGATTGAAAGGATTTTCTGCAGCAGGTATAAGCGAAAGGGATGCAAAAATAAACTTAAATAGTGAAAATATGTTTGCTATTCTTCTGAGAAATAGATTACGCAAGCAGTTGCTGAAAATATTCCAAGTTGATCCAATTAAGAGAGGTCAAGAAACCTGCACAGTTGTAATGTAGGTAAGATATGATGTTAGATATGCAGATGAATAAACAGGTAAACAGGAAGAATGATCACTGTGTCAGAATACCACACAACATATTGGTATAACACTAGTATATGCTGTCAGTGTTTCATGACATTGTTATCAGTTTAATTACAAAGGACAAAAAAGGGAAGCCATGGTTGAAAAATGTGATAAACTACGATGAAACAACTGGCATGGTAGGGAGGAGTGGTTACTGTCTATCTAACTTCACTAAGACTTTTAACCATCCCCCATAAGATCCCGTCAGAGGAGTTGATGAAGTACAGGCTGGACACTGCGCTGGATTGCAAACTGTCTGAACAGAAGGTACCAGAGGTCTAGTTGGAGGTTACCAGTGTAATCCAGGGGTCAGTATTGGGTCCAGTCGTGTTTAACATCTTGATTAATGATCCAGGTGATAGGACAGAGTTTGCAGATGGGAACAAACCTGGAGGAGCAAATGATAAGTCTGAGGCTGGTGCCTCTGGAGGGTTCTCTGACAGTCTGGAGAAAAGGGCTGACAGGAATCCCGTGTAGTTCAACAACGGGAAGTGCAAAGTTCTTCACTTGTAGAGGAATAATGGCAGGCACCAGTATATGTTGGGGGACGATCTGCTGGAAAACAGCTTTGCAGAAAAGGATCTGGGGCTCCTGCTAGACACCGAGATGAACATGGGCCAGCAACGTGCTGCTGCTGCAAAGAAGGCCAATGCTATCCTGTGCTGTGTTAGGAGTGTTGCCAACTCACTGAGGGACTTGATCCTTCCCCACTTTACTCAGCAGTGGTGGGTGGACACCTGGATTCCTTTGTCCAGTTCAGGACTCTCCAGTACACAGGAGATATGGACATAATGGCAAGTCCACATATGTTACTAAGAATACGGAAATGTCACACACGAGGAAAAGCTGAGAGATCTGGGACCGTTCAGTGTAATTTATTGACAGCGGTGCCCAGTGACAGGACCAGATGCAATGGGAACAAAATGAAACACAGGAGGCTCCTTTTGAACATCAGAGAACACTTCTGACTGAGCACTGGCACAAGTTTCCCAGGAAGTCTGTGGAGTCTTCCTTCTGTGATATTCAACAGTTGTCTGGACACTGCACTGGGTAACCTGTCCTAGGTGGCTGTTCTTGAATAGGGACGTTGGACCAAATGACCTTCAAAGCTTCCTTTCAAGCTCAGCCATTCTGTGATTCTGTTATTCTGTATTTTCTTGACCCCTGATTAGTTTTGGGATTTTTTTTAAAAAGAAGTTTAAGTTTCTGAGACTTGCAAATTCTAGTTTCAAGTGGAAGCTCAAGACAAATTAGTCCAGTTAATAATATTTATTTCCTTCTCTGTCTTCAGAAATATTCTGAGTATTTTTCAGAATATTCTTTCATAATATTCTAATTATTTGCCTATTATTATATTATCTATCATTGCCACCTCAGATATAAATTCCTTGTCTTGTTTAATTAATATAGCAGAACATGATACAAAAGCTCAGGAGCAAATTATTAATTCTAGCTTCAAACAGTGGTTGTGTTCTCTGGAATCAAGGGCATACAGATTTAACAGTAAATAAAAGAAATAGCTAGTGTGCAATAATGCAACCCTCTCTAGTCTGTGACAAGAGATATTTCAGAAAGGACAAAAAAAGTCAGTCTGGGATTTTAATTAAAGGCTTTTTCATAATAAATATAAAAATGTTTTTAACACTCCATTGTAATTTATATTTTAAACTTCTGTTTTAATCTTTCTGCAACAATTTTTTTATGCATAGCATTAAAGATCACGTGTAGTACACGGCAAAGAATAAGAATAAAACAAGAAAGTAATCAAAGTTACATTCTGATGGTAAAACATAACCGGTTTTGATGATACTATGAGTAATAAAATTCAGAGTTTGAAAACCTTTGTTACTCATGTATATTTTCTGAGACATAGAAAAGCACTTTGACAAATTTTATAATTAAATTAAGGAGAATTGCAACTACAATATTAACTCACATTCAAGTTGCAAAAATGAGTTTACAAATTTCATCCACAGAAAGAAGTATACCTCTTTGTAAATTTGAGTCTGCATTATATTCTCTTTTTTAATTACACCTATGTTAGCACCCAAGTATTGGACACTCTTCAGTATTTTAGTCACAGTTATTAAACTTTTCTGTCTTTATTTACCCAGTGTTATTAACTTCAAAACAATTTTATAAATTGCGGAAAACTAAATATCATCTGATACAACACTGGAATATAATTATATAATATCTGTGTTTCATCTTGACACCATTCACACTACTCTTTTGAGCTAAACATTTCATGAATGGGTCCCTAAACAAATTTAGCATCTAAAGGCATCACAAAATGTTAATAAATTAGCTGAAAAGAATGTAAAATATATTATTGTTATAGAATTACTTAGAAACTCATTATAGCTTTGGAAACATATTGACTGATCAAGTCATCAAATTTATCCAAGTTCAGACTAATGCCATGAAAAAGATCATTGAAGGCAATTTACAAATACGAACAAAGTTAATTTTATTCTAATAACACTGAAAATACTTGCAAATAGAATTTATTAGGATGGTCTTAATGGAAAGTACATGATTTTGTGACAGAATAGCTATTTCCCATAAGGTTTATAAAAATTGATTCAGCCATATCTATTTATTTTTTGCATATGTAAAGACATAGAAATAATAAAAAAAATATATATTTTACATTAGGTAGAAGCTGTTTAGTTCCACTGTAGTAAAGACACACACAAAAAAATTCCACTGTTACCAACTAGTTAGGATTACATATTTTATACATGAAATATTTTATGTTAATTCATCTATAACATTTTTGTGAACCTTGGTACTGAAGTCTTTTATTCCCATGGCATATATCACTGAGGAGCACTAGATCTCTTCAGTTTTTCCTCCGAACTTAAAACTTAGTTGGAGCGATTGCAGCCAGGATGTAAAGGGTAGTTCACTCTCCATGGTCAGTCTGCCCTGGCCTCTTTCCCGAGGCTTCCAAAAGGCATACAAAAAAGTGCCAACCAGGTTGGTCGTTTTAGGAGGTCAAATATCTTCTCATCAACAATAAGGAAGAAAATCAGCTTCACATCTCTTCAAGAAGCAATGTCACATTTTCTATGGTTCCTTTCCTCTTCCAATTCCACCTTTTTATGACTTCTCAATCTTCTTCAGAGACATAATAGTATAATGGGACTATGCTTAAATTTTAACAGATTAAGTCAAAAGAGACACAGAATCAACAATAAACAAGGCAAGATCCTATTCCTTAGGCTGCCAAAGGAAATGAGTGAATTCACTTTTTCAGGTGTTTTTGGTTTTGGGGTTTTTTTTACATTTCCACTGACTGCTTCTGATATTACTCACTTCACACACTGACACTGTTTATCAGTTCTTTGCTAAACTCTATAGTACCTGTTACAATGGCTCACAGAACACACAAGCTAGATATTTCTGCGAGGGAAGCAATATTATACATTTTTACCAGCATAATCTCTATATTTTGGATAATCACCGAGTGTAGTTTTGTCTGTGAAATGACAGCCCCGGGGTCAGTTTTCAGCCAGAGATCCACCTATACTTGTGAAGGATAAAGTAGATTTTGAGATAACACATTAATAACTCTTGCCATACTAAACTCAAAATTACAGCTACTGCTTTGCGCTTTTGTGGCATTTTAGACACACATCTGTTGGTTTATTTGTTCTTGAAGCATTTTGGATAAGAGGTGCATTTGTTACACTAGTCATTAATTCAGTTTTCAGTACCACTGTAAACTGCCCTTCTCATTCAGATCTTTTTTTAATTTAGTTTCTCCCAAAGGAAAAATGAGTGGGGCATTTGTCTTTAGCAGAATGTGGGCTTTAGGAGGTAGGCGACTTGTTTATTTGTCTATTTCTTTGTTTTTAACATGGTATGGAAACTACACAGACAAGATACTGTAAAAAATTGGATTTCACCCTTTGATCAAAAGGACCATCATCATAATTTAGCAAAATTAAAATAATATTTTAAAAAGGAACAGGAGAAAAGCAAAATGCAGATATCCTTTTTTTCTCCTTGTTTTTACATTTAAAATATTTTTCCTCTCAGACATATAAAAATTTATTTAAGCCTTTATTTAGTAATTGTAATAATATCACACAGACCCTCAAATTTAGAATGGCCGTTACTGAAATGTCAGCTTTTACTTTTGGTTGCAATACAAGAAATATTGCTATTCTTTCATGTTCTATCACATCACTCTTCGGTGCTTCCTAAATACATTTTATGAGAAGAGTTTCATTATTGTATCTTAAGGGATTTAATACTCTCAGGAGTATGATCTACCGTGAGAAAACAAGGGTTCTCAAGGGACACAAATTATGTACAACAGAAAGGAAATATTTAATTCCAGAATGAAAACCTACAAATTACTGAGCCACTTGAAACATACTTCTTTATTCTCACAAATGAGTCTCTTCATTTAAAGTAGTTCATTACAATGAATAAGACAGCTGTAGCACTTTAGCCATGATGGAAACATTTCTTTTCTTTGGAAAAGATCATTATTGAATATAAAGAAGTAGTGTAGGGGTAATTACTACTCACAGACCCTTGAAAACTCTTGATATGTAATCTTATACACAATTTTAGCTTAGATAGTGTGTTTGAAAAAGGCTTTATTAAGTATGGAATTAATAGAGTACTGCAGGGAAGCTGTAGATCTCCAGCACAAGTCTGCATCATGTTTCTGATTTTTAAAGCTCCAGCCCATGTTTACAGTCATGACCTGCAGACTTTGCTCTCTGCCTTTCATCACAATTCATACATGTAGTGTTAAGTGATGTCTACCAGCAGCTCCAGCCCAGGTCTTGGAGCTCAGTTCAGTGTCTGGGAACCCAGAGTCTCTGCCCAGACTGAGGGACACGGCTGTTGCTTTCCTGTTTGCTCAACATTTATCCCAGAGACTGACACACAGTGACACATAAACACACACAAAGCTACACAAACATACTCATCCCATAGGCACCCTGCACTCATGGGTCCCCAAATACAAGTGTGGACACTCTTCTGTCCTGGTACCTTGCCCCAGACCTGAGCACCCATACTTGACAGGTGATCCACCTTGACCTTTGCTAGCAGATACACATGCACACCCAGAGTAACCTCAATTTGGTAAAGATACAGATACTCACCCCCAGCAAATGATACCAGGCACATGGGACCTGTGGTCCTGCTCCAGCTGCTGATACTGAGCTCCTCACTTGCCTCATTCATCCCACTACCCCCGTAGCCAGCTTTGGGCACACTCACTGTTCTCATCTTAGTGGCTGGAGGTTAAAGAACCCCACTGGCTCCAGGAGCTGCTGATGAAACGCCACTGACTTCAGTTACTGACACCTCAGGCCATGGGTACCCACAGCCACAGTCTCACTTCTCACATCAAGAAAATACGGAGGATAGAGAGTGAAATTACTCACAGAAATATAAGAAAATATTTACTAAAATGATATGAGAAGACAGGACAGACTGCAGTGATCAGGTGCTGGGCTCAGCCGGACAAGCATAGTAACCAGTCCTGTTTTATACATGACTGACCCCTTTTACAACTTTTTCTGCCTGATTGCCTCTCTGTTCCTCCTTGGCCCCCCTTTCTCTGCAGATAGCCTCATGATTTGATGCAATCCTAGAGACTCCTCCCAACATCATGACCCTTCAGGGCTGCATCCTTATCAGCTGTGAAATTCAAGTTGGTTCTCTTTGAAGTGGTTCTTGCAGTTTCCTCATAGTCAATTAATTATTATGACTGATGGGGTTTATTTCTTCTCATTATCTCTCCTGTTGCCAGACAAGTCTGGTAGGTCTATGTCTCAGTATTTTTTTTTTTTAGTGTCTTCCTCTTGCCCCTGCTCACCCATTTTGATCAAGGTCCTCAGTTAAGTGATCTTACCAAAATAACATTCTCACATTCCATCTTTATCAATCGTGTAACTGACCAGGTTTGTTTCTTGTTTGTTGGTTGGGTTTGTGCCCCTCTGTGTTTGGCTTCCTCCTCTTTTGTACCACCTCATTTGACCATGTCCTTGGTCAGATAACTGCAAGGGAGTTCCTCTTGCCTTCCAGGTACCCTTACACTAAACAGAAGTCTGGGTGATAAATACTGAACGCTGTAAAAAAAAAATTAAAAAAAAAAACCACCACGACCAAAAACCTTTCAACTTTTGACAGACAGATGTTTTGAATGGATGTACCATTTGTTGCTGATCCTCGCGATACAAATTTCAGAAACAGCAGCATTATTAGAGAGACGTGCGGTAAGACAAGGGAAACCTTGCTGTAAGCAGCTGCTGTGACCCAGAAAGATCTGATCAGTCAAGCATTTTTGTTGTCAAAAAAATCTACCCCCTGGACTTCTGTGGGATTATAGTATTTCTTCTGGCCTTCATGAGATTCCAAGAAGGCTAAAGTTGCATTCTACCACTAAGGAAAAGCAAAAAGTTTAAGTTAAGTCTTTATTTTACTTTCACACTGAAAAAATATCTGTTCTCTGGACCACCCCAATGATAATGAAAATGCAACAAATAAAGCCAAGATTTCAGACTTCCTTTTCAGATTTCCTTGTGGAAAAGCATATGATCAAAAGTCTACTTTTTTTTCTTTTTTTTAAAGGTAGGTTTTATTTTTGGCTGCTTATATGATTTAAAGTTAGACTTCACTTCTTGCTTTAACAGTAAAAATGATACTGAAATAAATTAAGCAATAGTGTTACAGTGAGGAGAAATTAATTTTGAAAGTGCTTAAAGGCTCAAAATTTTACGTAATTTTAAGTCTTCTTATTAGTAATTTTTCAATCAATTTGCTTATTTGATAAGTGCTGGCTAGCAGAGAAAATGTTCTGGAAAATGTTTTCATTGAATGATCAAAATACTTTTCTGCAGAAGGCTTATGATTTCCTATATGAAAATATTGAAGGTCACAAATACTGTGAAAGATGTGGTCTATTCCCTGCAAACAGCATAGAGAGCTACTATGATATCTCTTCCACTGAATTTTTTATTCATTCATAAAGTCCAACAGAGACCCAGTGATTCAGTGATAAAGTGAAAACTTTATTGAGAAAATTTTGGTAAGTCTGTGAGCTAGTCTTACAATCAAAACATCAAAAATTACACTAATATTTTCTTTCAGCAATATAAAATTAAAAAAATTATGAATTCACCTAAGTACAGTAACTTATTTCAAATTTTTTAATAATAATCAAATTTATAGATGAATATAACAAATATAATTAGTAGAATTAATATTATGTGTTGAAATAAAATGAATAGTGGATAAAATGTAATAAATATATGTTTTCTAATGCAGTATATGAGTGGAAAATATAATCTATCAGATAGATACTCATAACAGAGTATAGTTAGTGATCTTCATACACAAATGAACTTGAAACAAATCAGTAGCATTTGTTTGGAATAAGAAAACTTATAAAAATATGTGAAACCTAAACTTCATTCAAAACTAGAGTTATACTAACAATTTAGTTTGGGCTTGCTAGCATAAAACTGGAATAATATAACAATAAACTGAAGAAATACCCAGCTTATGATAGAAATATTATCCACTGAAAATAACTACAACATATTACCTCTCTTTGATACTTGGATTTCTTTACACTCTTCTGTAAATATTAGCACTGTAGTGGTATAATTTAGCCTTAATGAAGACCCCTTAAGATGTCCTAAAACAGGAGTAAAATGCAATTTACTTCCTCTGTAACACTCCATTACACCAGAACAGTCGAAATGATCTTCAATCTTCATAGAAAGCTTGTCCAGAAAATTTTTTCTTATTATGTGAGAATTTGTATTTCTAAACTATTTTTCATATAATAAAAAGAGTTTTCTTCTTAGTTGTTTATTTAGGATTTTCTTCTTCCTTATACTGATGCTTTCAGCTGTCTTTTTTTCTTTTTGTTAAACTCTGATATTTTAAAAACAAACTTAGAGTTTACTAAGAATGTAATATTGAGTTCTAGCTTCATTATACCTATCTTTAAGCATCTTAAGAGTGTTGTCACCCTGGACATTCAAAATGTGGGACTGTAGTAATTGTTCCTATAATTTGTCTTTCCTTCTTTATTGTTTAGTCAGCTTAGGCTTACTGCACTCTAAATTCTCAAGTGTCCAAATTTAAAGGATAATTCATGTAGTTAGAAGGAAGGATTGCTTATTTGTTACAGTTAGCAGGAGAAGGTTTCATGTTCTTCTTTTCTAAAGAGCGTAATGGCAATAAGTTGATCTTCAAGTAAGGACGGAATTAAAAATACCCTGGGTGCTCTTAATGAAACTTTGGAACTGTCATCTATGAAAAAGGTACTTCTGTACGTCTGAGAGATGCAAGGAAGTGTGGGGTGAAAAAATCAACATTAAAAATCCTAAAGAAAGAAGTAAATATCTAAATGCAGGCCAAGATTTGTAGGTTACTCCTGATAACAAGTCAGTAAGAATTAGATATATTTTCTTAACCTATCCAGAAATCCTATATGTTTTGAAATCTGGGAATAATATCAGCAAAGGTTTGAAGCATTTTATCATTACATGCTAAGAGTGCACAAGAACTAGACCTCAAGTAATCTTATATATTCTATTTACTTACCATGGGTACTTTTTCCTTCTGTGCCAAGGGTGGAACAGCTGCCCTGCATGGTCTTCTTATTGTATCTTTTCACATTTTTTCTTCAGTGCTAGGCTCTAGAAGATAATTTTGACAGATGAAGGAACAAAGCTTACACATAATGGGGAAGCACCCAGGGTACAACGGGGGAGTTGTCTCACTCCTCTTGAGAAAGTGGGATGATTGAGGGCCGATCTGAAGTGTCTGCACATAAAAATGCAGAATTTATAAAATAAACAGGATCCTGCGATGACAAGCCAGCCCTCATCATGAAACAGCCAAGCAGGGAGACAAATAACAATTAGGAATTGAAGGAAACCACTGTTGGAAAACTCAAGACTGGAGGAGGAACTGAAAAAGGCAGAGTGGACAAATAAAAGGAATGGAATTCGTGGCAACCGTAAGTCTGTGTTTAGTAACGGAATTATGATGTCATAGGAATTACAGCAACATGGAGGGACAAATGTTTGCCCTTCCAGAATGAGGTAAACAGATAAAAAGTCCTTCTAAACTCTTTATGGAAGGCAGGACAAGTTGTACTCTACCCAAAGGAGCAGCTCACATGCAAGAACTCCTTTTTGAAATGGAACTGCCTTGACAGCTTTTGGGTTGAGATCAGAGTGGGTACAGATACAGACAGCCCAATCAAAGCATGTAGGCAGACAAGTCTTGTTGAAACAATGAGAGGAAGTCCCCAGTTGAAAATAATGATTCTCATGAGGGACTCTGATCACTTTGACACCTGCTAAAAGGGGAACATATTAGGATCCAAATAGTCCAGGGAATCTTTGACAAAAATTTTCTGTTAGTAGTGCTCACAAATATTATCAAGGAGAAGTAGTCTGGGCCTGCTACTCTCAACGTAGGAAAACTGTCAATACATTTTTTTGTCTGCAGTCATTCCAAGAGAGTAGGATCCTTAGGAAAGCGAGGAAATGTTCTCAGAAATGTTTAATGTCCTCATCAATAAGCTTGAGAAGAACACCATCCTTAGCAGGTTTGCAAGTGACATTGCACTGAGGTGGGGGAAGTGCTGCCAGTATTCTGGAGGATAAGGATTCTATTCAGAGGAATCTCATTAAATTGGAATGCTGGACCTGCAGGAACCTGGTCAAGTTCAACAAATACAAAGTCCTGTGTGTGCATTTGGAACTCATGTATAAAAAATATGGGGACTGATGGGATGGACAGCTGCTGTGCAAAAATAGAATCAAGGGGTCCCAGTATACAACCTGACCATCCGTCAGCATTTTTCCTGGAAACAAAGGTTAACTGCTTACTGAGCTAAATCAACAGGAATGTATACAGCAGATCAAGGGATGTAGTAATGCTTCTCATCTAACTTGAGTCTGACATTTTGGAACGTATGACAAAATCAGAATTTGGAAGAGGACACCCTTTTTTTTTGGCTCTGACAGTCTTTTGGCTTGCACTACACTTACATAATATTGAGGGGTTATCAGTGATGCATAGGAGGAAGAAAAGCATGGAGCTGGAAACAATTAGAATCTGACTGAAAATGCTCCAAAAACAAAAATAAATATTTTATACGTAGCATTAGATGAATCAGTTTAGGGTTATAAAACAAGATGTTATTCACTGGACCTATAGGTAAAGAGTTTAGTGCTAGCAGTTACAATACAATGGTATCACTGATACGATTTCACAAAATATCTTGAAAATTATTTTCAGTGAATTTTGTTGCCATAATTACAGAAGGCTATATAATGTCAAACAGAAAACAAAGAAACAAAACTGAACTGAGAGGTTTGTCCTATGTCTTTCACTTTACAGCATAATGAAATTAAGAACATTTTTTTATTGAATATTCTTGTGCAATGTGTTGACTAAGACTTAATGAATTTACTGTAAAAAGATACAAATTTTTAATTCTAATTATTGTAATTAAGATTTCATTTGTTCTCATAGATTTAACCATGTGATTAAGTGTGAATAAAGTGAAATAGAAGAACTTTATATGCCACTGAAAAATGAACTTCAGTTAGACAGTTCTCCTTTATATTCCACTCCCAGTCTTTGCAAGGAGGTGGTTTGGACTACCTTTTAACAACCCCATTTGTATTTTCTATCACAGATGAAAAGTGATATAAAACTTAATTCAGTAATATCTAATGAAACTTCCAGAAAAGAATTATGGAACTACCCATCCTTCAAGAAAAAAAATCATCCTAAGAATAATCTATCCAGTGTGTAAAACCCAGTAGTCATCCGTAATAAAATCATCATCCAATCATTATTTTCTGCTAGCATTACTAATAAAACTGATAGAATCAATAATTTATGTTGATATTAGCTATTAATTTGAAAAAAAAAATTATTTTGGAATTTGTCATCAAATTAATATGTCTTCCAGAGTAACTCATGCTGTCTTGTTACAATTTCTTTCAATAACCGCACCATATCATTCCTATGAGGGTGATATTTAAGACTCTTCCAGTGATCTGTAAAGCCTCCTCTGTCAGAATGACCATCTTGCTCCCCTCAAAGAAGGCCAAGTTCCAAGTTACAATATTTTTAATATAAGTGTCACTACTCTTTTCATGGTGTATATATGGAGGTATAGTAAGCATACTAACATGTTCATAGATGTCGTGCTCATCTTGCCCCAGAACATTCAACCCCAGTGTGTGATTCTTTTCTGCCTTTATATATCTGTAGTGAAGGCAACAATTTTCAGTTTTAATGATATCATTCCAGTAAAATTATGTGTTTGAATTTGTTTTGTTAAAATTGAAATGAAATACGAATGTACAGTATTTTCCAGAACATCACGATATTTAACCCCTGTTATTATCAGAGACAGAAGTTTGCCTGTAGCAGCATATGCTGTGTATATTCAGTCTGCCCTTATGTCTTTCTGCTTTGGGAGACAATGGACTGCAGGGTAGATTAAAGTGAGCACTGTACATAAGGCTTTACTCTTTTTCCTTCTCCAAAGGCTAGTTTCTGTTTGGATCTCGCAAATTACTTTTTTTGGTTCATTAGTTTCAATGAGGCATTTGGAACTGTTTTATTCCACCTGCTTGAAAGGAAAGTTTTTTTACTTTTTTTTTTACCAGTTTAACACATCTCACTGCATTACAAATGTAAGTAGAACCCTATTTATGAAAATCGTTTTAGTTGAATAAGACATAGGTACACTAAACTAGATATTATGTACTTTGTCTATTAATATTGAACTGAAATTGTTTTATGAATGTGATAGCTTGATTTAAAACAAAAAGGCATTTTCTTTAAAGGAAAATTACTATTTTTGTGTAAAATTCCAAATGAAACAATCACACTTCAGAGTGGAAACAGAATATTATTTGAAATTTTTCAGTTTCTATCATATAGCAGTAAAAAAAATCAAATCAAGTAAGATTCATCTTCATGCATTTTAAGTCATGTTTACATAGAAGAGGATTGACTGGTAGCTCTTAATAATGAAAGAAATCAGGACACCAGAAATAACCACTAAACTATGTGTTTGCAAAAAGACAGATACTACGTCTAGCAAATACTATGTCTAGCAAATAAGAACTATTTCTCATAATTTGATCTCTACTCTTATTATTTCTTTTTGACATAGAACATAAATATAGCATTTTTATTATCTTAGTCATTCATCCTTTTGCAAGGCCTAATCAGTATTGGAAACTATGAAAAACAGTAAGAAGGAGTTGGGGAGAGGAAGGCTTCTTGTATTTCCTCTAGCTCTGCTCACAACTGCATGGACCAGTAGAGAGGAAGACAGCTGGGTTTACTTTTCTGTTCATTCCACATCGACTTCAGAAGCAGCTGTTCTTCCATTAAGAAAAAATGTATTTGCTGAATTTAACATACAGTGTTATGCGTTGTCACCCTGTAAGGCCCGAACAACTTGCTAGACTGTCATGCATTGTCACCCACATGAGATAAAACAGTATTTTAGTCAGGAGATTTGGTTATAGCACAGCCATCTAGAAGTTCTTGTTTCTTACTCTGAACAAAGCATTTTGTCAAAGAAACAGCTTTGCTGTGAGCTTCATCTTACTCTGAGAAAGGGGTCTACATTGGGACACAGAAGTTGTACTGAGGGGGTGTCTGTTTCTCTCCATTGAATATAAAAGACATGTAGAACGGCTAATTAAGAAGTAGATGTTTAACTTTTCAGCATTTAAATTAGGTGCAATAAGTCCCAACTGTAGTGTCTAAAGAAAAATGAAAGGTTTTTAGCAAGCTAAAATAGCCTACCTACCCTCACATCTACACCACGCAAATACACCAAACTGTTAAATGGACAAGTGATAAAAAGGCAGTCTTTAATGTTCTTATCTTGCTGTACTTAGTCTTAGCAATGACCCAAAACCCAAAAAAGATCATTTTTATGGTATTAATAATCCTGGTAATTTCCTGCTACTTTTTCTAGATGTACATTAAATTTAGTAACATCTTTATAATTGACTTTTTATAGAGGACACACTAGAGCAAAGACTAGGTCATGAAGTCCTATTCTTGTATCAATCTGTGTATAACAAAACCACTCCTTCCGCCCTGTCCGGAAATCCTATCTGCCACATATCAAGCTCAAAATATATTCAGAACTGCCAGCTACTCTTTCACAATATTGACTTCTAATAGAAAACATGACTTTTTTGGGTTTTTTTTCCTTTTAGAAACAGAAAACTCCTTTTTCATTTTGGAAGAACATTCAAGTCATTCTGTTTCAGTCGTGGCATATTTGACTCTCAACTTGTACTTGATTAAAACTCTATTAATCATTATTAAAGATTTCTTCATGCAAACAAAATAACATTTAACTCATTTAAGTTATACTTGTTCACTAATTGAGCAATAAGCAGTTCACAGAACTCTTAAATTAGCATAAAAGTGTAAAAGATAAGTACACTGGGAATAAAGTTTCTTACTGCATAGTTTCGGTTGGTTTTAATATATACACCTCATAACACGAATGATTGATATAAAATTATATTGCTTGTAAGAAATGAGTTTTCATTAATTATAACTCAATTTCTTCTCGGTTCATGTAATATGAGGAGAAGGAAATTAAGCAGATATTCGTCTTGTCTATTTACACTGTCTGTAAGTAGTATAGGTCTATAACTCCTACATGCTCTTTCACATTTACAAAAAGATTGTGTCTTTATATGCTTTAAAATCAAATAATTTTATCCATGTAAAAAAAAAGTAACAGTTTCATTTTGGTAACAGAGTTCTTCTATTTGTATTTCTGGAAAAGTAATATATTTTATCCTATTTTCATCAATCTCATAAAACCAAAATAAAAAATAATTAGTCGCTCTATGGAAAATATGTTACAGGATTTTATGTCAAATCTTTTTTTCCTAGTGTATAAGCTTTTTAAAAATAACAGACCAAAGCAAAAAGGTGAAAGGCTGGGTTCTAGATTTACCTGCTAATTTAGTGGCCTTCTGTGAAGTAGTGACTGCATCAGTGGACAAGGGAAGGGGTGTGGATGTCATCTATGTGGACTTCTGTAAGGCCTTTGATACATGTTCTTTCTGCTGAATTGGAGAGAGAAGATTTTGATGGAGGTAATAATTAATGGGTAAGGAAATGGCTGGTTGGCTGCATCCAAAGTTTCAGTCTACAGCTCACTGTCCAAATGAAGATCAGTAGCAAGTGGTGTCCCTCAGAGGTTCTTACTCTGATATCTTTATCAGTAACTTAGACAGTGGAATGGACTGCAAGTGTGCATATGACACCAATCTGACTGGTGCAGCTGATTTGCTGGAGGGAAGAGGAGACATCCAGAAGAACCACGACAAGCTTGAGAAATGTGCCTGTGTGACCATCAGTGAGGTTCATCCAGGCCAACTGCAAGGCCTTGCACCTGAGTCAGAGCAATCCTTGGTGTCAAATCAGCCTGGGGGATAAAGGAATTGAATGCAGCTGTCCCAGTATCAGAGGGTACTGGTGGATGAAAACTGATCATGTGGTGGTAAAGTGCCCTTTCAGCGCAGAAAACCAGTGGTATCCTGGGCTTCACGAAAAGCAGAGTGTCCAGTAGGTCAAGGAAGATGACTCTACCCCTATACTCTGCGCTTGTGAGACCTTAACTGGAGTGCTGCATCCAGCTCTGGGTTCCCCAACACAAGAGAGACTTAGACCTGTGTTAGGATCCAATTATTATTATTATTAAGGTTCTTTGGAAATTCCTCTGCCCGAATTAATGTGCAAACGAGACCATATGCCAGTGACAATAATATGGGTTTTATTTGATGGTAGATATGAGAGAGAGAGAGAGAAAGAGAGAAAGAAGCAGAAAATAGGTGAGGGGAACAGAAAGAGAGTGACAAGGACAGAATAAGGAAATTATCACCACTCCATGGATCCCAGTAGCGTTCTCTTGATCCTCTCCAGCTGGTCTTCTTAGTGGTGAAGGTCCCCCCAAAAAGCATTGAATCTGATAGGTTATATGCTCAGGCTAGGTAGGCATGTTCAGGCACGTCCCCCTGGTGGAGGGAGGGGACAGTCTCTTACAGCAGACTCTGGGTCTGTTGCATCATGTGCAGTCCTGTGGGGCAAAGCCTCTCATGTGGATGTGCCCTGAGGGGTTGGGGGTTCCACAGCTGGGCCGGTTTGTGTAATCGGAGGATGGATGTTTATTGCCTCTCACCAGAGGTTACGCCATGCACCCAAAAACCTCCTCCTCCCCCCTCGGTTGGGGGGAGTCTGTGTAAACCTGGCTTCTGTGAGCTGTGCTCTCTCCCCCACCCCAAACTCAGCTGGATGGCAGCTGGAGGCTTTGGCCTATTGTGGATGCATACCTTTCCCTCAGCCTGAGGTGATTGAACAATGGGTTTCCTTTTATCTAATCAGCAGTTTGACTTACAGTCCAAAGTTCTTCAAGGAGGTGTCTGTGGTTGTAGCTTCTTTAAAACTTTATATCAAAGTTTGAGGCATAAACTATTTTCAGTCTCTGACAACCTGTAAAAGAGAGTCCAGAGGAAAACCACAAAAAATATCAGAGAGCTGGAACCTCTCCTATGAAGTCAGGCTGAGAGAGTTGGGATTGTTCAGCCTGAAGAAGAGAAGGCTCAGGGGAGGCTTTATGGTGACCTTTCAGTGTTTAAAGGGGCCTTATAGGAAAGATGAGAACAGACTTTTTACCAGGGCATGTAGTGACAGAGGCAATGGTTTGAAACTGAAAGAGGGTGGATTTTGATTCTATGTAAGAAAAAAATTGTTTACTATCAGAGTGGTGAGACATTGGAACAAGTTTCCCAGAGGAGCTGGGGATGCTCTGTCATTGGAAGTGTTCAGAGTCAGGTTGGATAGGGCTCTGAGCAATTTGAACTAGTGAAAAATGTCCCTGCTTGCAGCAGGGAGGTTGGACTTGATGACTGTTAAATGTCCCTTTCAACCCAAACTATTCCATAATTTGGACGTTAAGACTGGACATTACAGAATAGGAGACTACATGTGTTCTGGGTGCTTAAACTCAGCTCTTAAGCTCTATAAGTAACAGAGATCTAGTCAACAGCCATTGACCAACACTGATAATAATCAAAAGGTATATTTAAAAAAAATTAGAAGTCTCAGCTCCTATAACGTCTGTTTTTCATTTGACCTTGTCTGAGAGTGTGTCACTTAGGTATGCATGGCCTAAATGTAGATATACAAAGCCGGTAAGATGAGCCTTTCAGCTCCCCTAACCTCAGGCTCCTTCTGCCCAGCGTGAGTTCCGCACTGCCAGAAGAGTATGCATACCGCCTTGAAACAGGCGTTTCCATATGATCTGACTATCTGTATGCCAAAGTAGAGAGATGGCATATCCAGAATTTCGGCTTTCTTATAATTATCACAAACTGAGTTTTCAAACAAAACAAATTTTTGATAGGATAAAATAAATTAAATATTCTATTCCCACTTTTTTTTTGTTTTAATCCTTTACATGGGATTAGTTTGGAAACTAACATCAACCTGCAAAGTTTTTGTCTAATCAGGAGGTTTCAACAAAATCTCATTTAAAAAAGATTCAGTTTTACCTTGTGGACAGGCTAGAGGGATTTCAAACAGAATAGAGGTAAAATGTATGAAAAGATAATCTGCCACACTTATTCTATTTCCATTGAAATAAGATATGTGACATAAGGCCACACTGGTGAAAAAAAAAGGAGGAAAATAGAGTAGAAATGGACTAAGAAAAGTAAGGAGATGATGGACCACATATTACCCACAGGTCAAGAACTGTCAGATCAGTATTAACAGCTGAAATGAAGTACAGGCAGGCATGAAGTCCTCCCAGCAGCCACCAGTGCCACAAGGCATCTCAGAAAGAAATCCACACTAACACTATGGCAGTTACTTTTTCCACTGACCTTGACAAAATACACTAAGCTATTTGCACTGTCTGCCACAAGATTATCATTCCAGAAAGATGGAAAGAATTACTTGTGACTCCCACTATTGTAAATCACTATTGAAAATTTCACTACAGTAAGACATTTAAAGACATTGGTAAACTTAATAGTTTTAATACATTATTCATCACATTGTGTCTTCAGTTTCCCTTTATGTCCTGTTAATACTGGGGATGTAAGGAGGGGGAATAAATTCCAAATTCACTACTGCAAAAATATTTTTCCTGATGAGATGGTAATTAATCATGAACAAAATTCTGAATCTTAAAAACAAAATAATACTGTCCCAAAGGAATTAGACCAGACTTTAATCATAAGACTCTGTGCTAGTATTTTTTTTAATTTTTGGTCCAAGCATCAAAGAGCAATTGCTGAATTAACATTATGTCATTGTCCCATACTCACATTTTCTATCAGAGAATGTTCTGTCCTATTAGCTACTACTGCATGAAATAAAGATGTTTTCAGAACCTGGGGAGCAAATAATCAAGTTAAATACATTTGTTCAATTAATAAATAAAAATGCAAATATCCATACTACCATGTATATTGTCTGTGTAAACTAACATTGTTTTTCTTTGCATCTTTTGATAATCAAAAGCAGAAAACAAACCATGTTAAAATCCTGTCCCATAACTCACTGAATACATGGTCTTCAAAATATCCCAGTTAGAGGGATTTGCCTACACATAGATTATTACATCTCTGGGGATTAAAAGTGCATGACTTTAGAATATTTAAAAATGTGATACAATGACCAGTTGGCAAAACATTTCTGAGACTGAAATGAATAGGTAGCAATATTTTCATCCGACTTTAGATTTCCATTTAGGCAGATTCTCCAAACTTTTCTTAGTTCCCTCCTTCAGTGGCATTCCAGAGGCAGATTTTCCATTTCTACAGAACACTCCTTTCTCTTACTCTTCATTTTTCACATTTGCAAAAAAAAAAACAAAACAAACAAAAAGACCCCCTCAGTAGTATTTCACCAACTCTTGGAAGAGGCAACTCCTATGCACCCAAGACATCCTTTCACACCCTTTCAATAACTCTCATTTTCCTAAAAATTTCCTTTTTTTTCTCAAATTGATGTGCAGAAAATAAAATCTAATTTAAATTCAGATGTATAAACCTTATCAAACTACAAAAATTATGAGAAGTAAAAAAAAAAAGAAAGCAATAAAAATATGAAAACAAATTTTCTTGCAGTACATATTCTCTTCATCCATGTACTCTTACAGTTCTTCATCCATATATTCTTACAGTTAATGGAGAAATGGAAAACTGTATCAAACTAGTATAAACTGTAATCTTTACCAATAAATCTCAGAAGTCTATTGCAATTTATGTCAAGACAAATATGTTCAGCCACAAATCAAAGCCACAATAATTTTTGCTAGTCTAGTCTATCAGCTATGGAAGAAATATCTAATTCTATAATATTACAACAGATATTTGGCTCTAGAAGCATCAGTAATATCCCACTTTTTACATTATTTTTTCAAAATACAGAACTTTGATCATGTCTTAGTGCAGAGCTGTCACCATAATACCTGCAGTATTCGTAAATGATTTTGTATTGCTAACTCAGCGAATGGTTAGGTTACCTATGATTTTAAAAGTTTAGTGTGTTGATAATACATCGCAGAAACTTGACAGTTTTGTATAGGATTTTTTGAACAATCTTATAATATTTTGCAAGCTGAAGTTAAGTTTTCATTCAAGTTAATTAATTGTGTCTGCATTTCAGCCTGAAGACAAATTGCAAATCCATTAAAAATTAATTTCAGATGTTTTTGTTAAAGGAAAATAGAACTGTGAATAGGCTTAGTCTCTTCTGATTCAATAATGCAAAACAAAGAAGATTCAGAGGTTTTCAAAACTCAATTTCCTCATTCTATTCCCAAATTTATATTTTCACAGTTGGCTTACCAGGCCGACTGTCTGTTTTGTTTTACGATGTTCCTCTACAATCAGATGGTGATTTAGGATTTGCCCAGGGGAATTAAAAATAAAAATTCCTTTTGCAAGGAAAACTCTTCAGTTTGGTTACTATTGGTTTTGTACTGAACCAAAGAAAAATTTTGTAATTTTGTGAAAAAGTCAGAGTATCCTCATGGTTAAAGCAATTGGCTGAAGAGAACCATGATTAGACACTAGTAATGATCTAATTTTATTTCAATTTTCTTAATCTCACTCTGAGCATGACTAGGCCCCTCCAAGAACTAAGCAGAGTATCTGTTTATCTAAATATGACTTTCAGTTTAGGACGGACATGAGCGTTTTCACTTTCCTCCCACCCTCCAAAACCAGATTCTTCTGAAAATGATGATAAGTTTAGCATTAAATGTTTAGGGAACTTTAAGCCTCAGCAGAAAGATGGAATTTTTAATGCCTTTAAGTTAGATGGTGTTGGGAGAGTCAGATACCAAAATTTTTATTGAAATAAAATTTACTTCTCCAGAGTTTTTTCTATTAATTTCAGTAGAAGTCTGTATGACTACCATAATCAAGTACTGAGGCATTTCTTTACACCAGAAGAATTAATCCATGACAATTAGTTCCCTACGTCATCTTGTTCTTTGCCTTCATCGCTGATCCTTGCTTCATATTGTGTTCTGCACTTCATCTTTGGCAGACTGAGACACAAGCTCTTCCTATAGTGTATAAATATTAAAATTCAGCTTTAGACTCATGCATAAATAATACAAGAAAATTATGAAAGAAGCCCCTGGACATGGCTCAACAGATGAGGTAATAACTTGAGTTCTGGGGAAAAAAAGAAATTGCACTTCAAGAGAAAACTATTTTTTGCTAACAAAAGAAATCACTGCAGCTGAACATTGTTTTATAATTTTATCTATAAGCAAAAAGAGCTATCTGAACATTTTTTGTCAAAGTTTGGGAAAAGGGAGAAAGGTAGGTGTGGAAGGGATCGTTGTCTCATTCTATTTCAAAGTGAACTCTACACAGTGTAACTAAACTTCACCTTATTTAATCTTTTTTCTTTTAAATAAATACTTCTTATCACTAATTATATGTGGCATTTTCAGCACAGTGAATACTTCTAATGCTGATAGTAGGAAGGCACAAGGGAGTTGACTCAGAATATGGAGGCAATGAGCTGTCAAAAATGATGCTAAATCACGTGTCGGAACCATGGTTATCTTCTTGCTCTGCATTAAAAAGAAAGAGAACTTCCTCACTCCTTCTACCTCTAAAATAGAATAGAGGTTGAAAAAACACTTTCCAAGACAGCAGTGTGGGAAAAAATGAGATTTTTGACTGTATGAAAAAGTACTTATTGATACTGTACACTACTTTTTGGCACTTGTAAAAATTTTGTATTGCATTTGAGAGTATTGCTGAAAAGAAAGAACTTGACAAACCCACTCTTCTCCTTTAGTTCATGCAGTACTAAATTTTATCCTACATTTAATTTTTATTTTGTACATTTATTTCCTTAACCTTACTATGACCAAAAGAAAAGATTCTTACAACACAGAGAAAAAGTGAGAGATTCTTGAGATGATAAGGGAACCTGCTTGCAGCGGGGAGCAGATTTATAGCCAAAACTAAAAAAATAGAGAAAAAATATTTTCCTGGGGACTTAAAAGAAAGTAAGCAGAGAGTACAAGTTACTGTACTAAGAAACAATACTAGAATTTTACCATGAAAAAACACAGAAATAAAAAAACCCACTATGAAACTAACAATCTTAAAGCAACAGAATATATCTGGGAAAAAAATAAAATGTCATATTTTTTAAAAAATTATATTTTGAATTAAAATGTTAGATCTATATTTAATCTTTTTTTTTTTTTTTTTTTAAATTTAGCAAAGCTATGGTGACGATCATCATAATTTAGATTAGACTTGCAATATTTTCCTGGCTCTTATTTAAATATATTTAATTTAGTAAACTATTTTACATGCTGCTTACTTATCTCCAGAGCTGTGGTGTAGGAAAACTGCTTAAGTGTGCTAATGTCTAAAACAGATAAAGATTCAGAAATTCCTAAATTCTCTGCATTACTATTGTGGTTCTGATGTGCAGTTCCTTCATTATTCTGTTTTAACATTTCCTAAATAGCTGCTGAATGATGAAAACCATTCCTAGGTTGATAGATTTGATAGTAGCTTACCATAAAGAAGACTTGGGGGAAACCCTCTCACACATTTCAAGGTTTGAAAGGAATTTTTTCTTTCATTTCTGTTTTTCAAAGTAAAAGGTCTCTATAGGTATTAAACAAGTCCAGGACACCTTCTACAACCTTAGTGTATAAGGTTACTGACCACCTGAAATGGATATCAGTCATGTTTTTGCTTTTTTGTGAGATATTTAACTTCATGCTGAGGGCTCTTCAGTAATACAGAATGAGTTTCTGTTGAGTCAATATATTGCTCACCCTGAGGAAGCAAAAATAACATGTGTCTTCCAAAATCAAATTTTCCCCATACGAAGGCCTGATGAAAAAGGTCCTAGTTTGAACAGTCTAAAAGTTTTACAGTTTCCTAGCAGACCCAAATTCTTAAAAAATATTTGAAAAAAAACAGGCAGAAATCACAATTACTGAGGTTTCCACTTAAGACTGGCTTTTGTAATAAGTCAGAACAGCAAAATAGAACTTTGAGCCTGTTCTTAAGAATAAGTCTTTTAGTTAACCACAGACTTGTTACAAAGACTCTCTTGCAAAAAAGGATTTCTGACACACCAAGATAGTAATCTTGGCTTGAATACAGGCTGTTCAAGAGGTATATTTTGAAGATCAGTTGTGGGGAAGAAACTGTCCCTTTAGTTTTCTGGTTTGTTTTAGGCAGTACAGATAGTTAAAGCCCTGCAGTCATGCTGCATCACTCCAAGACATCTTTTTTAGTATTTCGAGCTGAGAGATTGCAGTTATTCTCCTTTGGATGCTTTTCCTGTCTTCTTGCACTGTGGCCTGTCACACTCCCATTCTCATCTTGAGAAGACCAAAAACCTCCATTCGTTCCTTTCCTTCCTCTTGCATTGTTCTTGTACACTATTACTGGTCTTGCTGTCATGTCCATTGTTCTTCTTCAAAGTGTCTTTCTTATACGAGGAATACTGTACACACATTGTTAACATCCAGTTGTTAGGAAATGCCTCTGCCTGAATTAAGATGCAAATGAGACCATATGCCGAAGCCAATGGTAGAGATTTTACTATTTATTTTGCAAATTCCTCTCTTCTCTGCTCAGCTCAAGTTCCCACTGTGGTGGCTTATCTTATGGCAAGTTCCTTCTGTGGCCTTGACAGTGTTTTGAGACAGGCAACTGCATTCTTTAAGTAATTATTAATACTCAGCTAAGTGATAATAAATAATAATTTTTCTACTAAAAGGCTTCTTTAAAATGATATAGCTCCCTTTTATGATTGCATTAATTTGGCTATAAATGAAAAAGGGAATGCAAAAAGTGGTTCCAAATGAAATGCATAATGAAGTTGTTAAGAAAATGACAACTTTATCTTTCATGAGTATTCTTGACAGTGAATCTTCAAGCTAAAATAGGAGGTATAATAGTATTATATTTTGTTTAATTATTATTGCCTTCTTCATTTTTCATTCTTCTTTCTAGTTGTTCTTGTTGTTGTTGTTGTTTGTTTTGTTTGTTTTTCCTACTTTCCCCAGTCAGTATTGAAGAATAAAAAAGTATCATGAAATGAAACTGGAGAAACAAACCCAAACCTTTTAACAAAATATAATATTAACATTTTTTAGAGAGATTGGGAAATTTAGGTATAGATGTTCATTTACTCAGAAAATATATTTGTGAAACTTTCGCTCATTTTAGTGTGATTTATAAAACAACCTTCAAAATAGATATTTCAATTAACTTTAAAATGCTAATTAATTGTGTTAATGAAAATACTTCAAGGCAAATTGTTTGAACCACTAAGTAAGGAGGCTGCAAAGATTTTTCAGAATACTAGTGGCAGCAAAGGAACAAGAAGAACCAATGACTGCAGTTAATTACCATATCCAAGAAAAATATGCAAATAGGAGAATAAGTAAAAGAAGAAAGGAATGCACAGGGGAGAATCAGAGGATGAAGACTAGATCTAGTCAGCTGACTTAATACGAGGAAAGGACTTAATGACAAATAATAGAAAATTGTGAAGGATGCTGGGAAAAATATTCCATCCATTCTTTGGTCTAACAGTTTCTATAGCAGATGATTGTAGAATGGACGACTCTTAGTTGCAGTACTGGAGTAAAACAGCTTTTGTTATTAAAATGAAGAAAAATATATGACTTGACTAATTTTAAATGGCTTCAGATACGCAGACCTGAAGATAACAAAAGTATAAAATGTTTAGTATGAGAAAACAACTTTTGATTGCCTTCCTGACCATTCAATTGTTCTCAAAATACTATGAGAATTTATTTATTTATGTATTTATTATTTTTTAATGTTTCATTATTAAAAGTAAGAAAGTCTGGGGGGAAAATCAATAAAAATATTGTACTGTAAGCAACAAACAAATAAACATGCTCAGCTTGTTTTTTATCAAGCTTAATTTTAGGTAAACCTTACTATACTGAGATTATTTTTAAAATCCAACAGTAATCAGTTAAAAGAATTAAAGCCCTACTCTATCTTGGAAGAACAGAAATGGCTTTCATTGATGTAAATGTGAAATTTTCATTAGTTAATTTTATTTAACAAGAAGTGTGAGATAGAGAGATAGAAAGAAATAGGAAACACCTGTCAGAGAGAGGGAACAAGAGCAGAAGATAATCAGCTGGACCTAGATGAGCTTTAAGGTCCCTCCCAAAGCAAAGCATTCTGTGATTCTAGTTGTATGGACTCCAGAAGTGATATTCACAGCTGCTTTCTGCTGAGCAAGCCCTTGGCAAGGATGGAGGAGTAGAGGGTGCCAGGCTTTAGCCACAGGGTCGCATGGAAGTTCCATTCTGGTGGATTTTTGCATGCAAAATAAATGCGAAAATGGTGAAAAGAGCCTTTACAGCATCTTTACAGCCACACAGAGCCTCAGAAGGAGCAGTCATTACTCCTTTCCCACACCAAACACATGCTTGCTTTCTAACACTGCCTGACTTCCTGGCCATCATCAGCGTCAGAGCATGGCTGTGATGGCTTCACTGTCCAGGCTGCACAGCCCTGCTGCAAAGGTATTTCCAGCATAATTCTTTATCAACCAGGCTCAACATGTGGCTTTAGTTTGCCTTTAGAGAGAAGGAAAAACCCTGACTTCCCAGCCCAGCTGGGAATTCTCACGCTGGTGTTGGTGGCTGAGCAATCACTCCTCACAGGTGACTCACTGGGGCTTGAGTTTGAGAATACATCAATATCTCTCAGAGATAAGAAATGAAATCTGTAGACTCGCATCTTATGCCTTACAAATTTTATGAGAAAAGATAAAATATCTTAAGTAATTTGAACAGTGTTCTTTCTTTGGTAGTATCCTGGGAATGTACAATATATCATAATTACAACATATTGTATATTCATGGTTTTACATCATATATAAGTATACAATAGATAATAAATATAAATGATTTGCTAATTCTACTTATTTATTACATTTTTGTCTTCATTTATGTATTTTTAAATTATTCTTCTTATTCTTAGTCTCTTTATTCTAACTACTTTTCTTCTACATATTTTTAAATTCTTATTCTTATTACTCTTCTATGTATTTTTAAATTATTCTTCTTATTCTTATTACTCTTCATCTTCTATGTATTATTAAATTCTTATCCTTATTACTCTTCTTCTGTGTACTTTTGAATTTTGCTTCTTTTGCTTCTTCATCTTCATCTTCATCTTCTCCGTCTTTGTCTTCTTCTTCTTCTTCTTCTTCTTCTTCTTCTTCTTCTTCTTCTTCTTCTTCTTCTTCTTTGTCTTACTCTTTGTTGACCCCAGCTCCCATTTGTTTTGGCAGAACTGTGTGTGTTGCAGTACTGGAGGGAGGTTCTGGGAGCAGTCCCTGCTGTCGGTGTCCTGTCTGCGCTACTCCTCTGGCTGTGCAGCCAGGCAGGGACAGAGGAACAGTGTGCGCAGTGCCCACAGCGCCAGCCTGAAGCAGGAGGGACGCTTCTTGGGGGAGCCGGCTGCCTGCTGTGGGCCTGGGCTCCCAGGTGGCCAGGCGAGGGGCTGCGGGTGCTGTGCTGGGCAGGGACCCGGCTCTCTTCCCATTCGGCTGCAACTATTGCTTCCGTTCCTACAGCCATCCATTGCTCCAGGGCATACTGTTCCTCCAGCTGCCGGCTCAATGCCTGGATCTCCAGTAGAACCTTGCTCAGGATCTCACTGGTGGTGTTCTGGTCCGTGTGCAGCTTGCCAGGCTGTTGCGTGGGACAGGGGGTGGGGTCTGTGTCCCTACTGATGTCGTCTCCTCACTGAGGACAGAAGAACCTGCTGCATTTTCCTCCTCTGGAGTGAGACGCTCAGGGCTCCTCATTCCCAGCAGCTCTGTCTGGAGCAGCAGCTGCCAGCTCGGTGTCTGTGGGACTCCCTGGGCCGGGTGAGGCTCTGGACAGGGCATGGGCTGCCTCTGCTGTCACCTCTGTGCCCATGCTGCTGAGAGAGCTCAGCCTCTCCAGGGGACATGTCTGGGGCTCCTCATTGCTCACTGGACGCAAGGGTCTGTCCCAGATCTTGGAGCTGGCATCATGTCTTCTGTGGGACAGCTCCTGGCTGCTCATACTCTCATCCCATTGGAACAGCTCTTGGTCACTCAGATCTTCTCGTCGGGGCAGCTCTTGGACTCTGTAGTCTGGTTCTTGGGACAGCTCCTTGTTGCTGCTGTCTCTCGTTTGGGACAATTCTGGCTCTCTCCTGTCTTCCCACTGGGAGATTTGCAAGTGCACATCTTCTCACGGTGAGGGTTCTTGGTACCTCTCACCTTCCCACTGGGATGGCTCTTGGACATCTTCTTATTTGGAATCTCCTGGGGCTCTCACATCTCTCCATAGGGATAGCTCCTGGAATCTCATCTTCTTCCCATTCGCACTCCTGCTGCCCTCTCACACCTTCTTCCCATTGGGACACTTCTTGGAATATCACATTTTCTTCCCATTCATGCAGCTCTTGGTATGTTTAGTCATCTTCTTCCCATTTGTACAGCTCCTGGACTCTTACTGTTTCTTCCCATTGGTACAACTCTTGGTGTGTCCCATGTCTCCACCAGGAAAATTCTTGGACTCTCACATGTACCTGTCATTGATACAGCTCTCCGCTTCTCCTGGCTCCCCATTGGGAAATTTTTTGGAGTCTCACAACTTGTTCCTGTTGGTATATCTCTTGCACTGTCATATCTTTTTCCCATTGGGAAAGCTCTTGGCCAGAAGCATCTCCCCACTGGGAAAGCTCTTGATCCATGTTGACAAAGAGCCATACCTGGCACCCTAATAGAAGTGGAGCAGACAGGAACTGGTATGGAGCAGCCCTCAGACTTGTGGACTTGCAGCCCCTGCTGTGCCCGGAGCCCTGAGGGGCTTTGGACAGGTTCCCACACAGCTTTGTGACCCTGCTGATGGTACCTCCTCACTGAGAACAAGACACTCTGATGCTTTTTCTGCCTCAGGAGAGAGAGGCAAGGGGGGGTCCTCTTCCTCAGCAGCTCCGGCCAGGGCAGCAGGTGCCGGTTCAGCATCCATGGGACTCCCTGGGGCAGGAGAGGCCCTGGGCAGGTGACGGGCTTCCACTGCTTGGAATTTGTTCAATCATATATTAAACCACATTAATATGTGTATATTTCTGCAAGTACACTTGAATTGTATGGCTTCAGAACAAACAAGGTACTAAAGCAAGGTACTAAGCACTTTTGACATTCTCCTTTGAAATCCTCTAATTACAGAGTTAAGCATGTAAGATCATAAGACTAGAAATACTGTAGAAGCATGACTTTAGTCTCTTTGTTGGGTCACTTGCAAAATGGCATGGAGGAACCCTCAGTCAAAAGCCTGGAGGCACTCACCAAGTGTTCTTCATATTTCTAATCCAGAAAGAGGAAAACAATTTTTGTCAGCTTTCAGTTATAATCTGATTTTAGTATCATTTTAATAAATGGGATTACCTCAAATTTAAACTCGTGTCACAAGATTTTACCCATATTTCATAAACGAGCTGTGTTCATGAGATTAATACATACTAAGTGGCATTTATAAAGCAATTAGTGTATTAGCATACAATGCAAAAATTATGTAATAGGGCTTGTTACTGAAATGTCAACAAACACCACTTGAAGACAATGATAGAAACAAAAAGGAAACACTTGACAGTATTCTGTTTGATATTAAATGTTGTAATTGCAAAATTGTTATATTTCTTGCTATATTTAAGTAGTATTACTGGATTTCTATGAGAAGAGGGAGTTGTCTGTTTCTTTCATCCTGTACTATCTGATAATTTCCTAAATTAAAACTAAAATCCTTTCTCTAATTATGAAAAAACTTTGTAAGAAAAAACTTATACATTGCCTCTCTTGAGGCAATATTTTGCAAAGACTAGAACTAAGAATACATAATCTTGTAAATCATTAGGGGAAAACAAATGAATACACAAACAAACCAAAATCATCACCCAAAACCACAAATGTCATGAGTATCCCAAAATGCTACTGTATTCCATATCTACCTGTTGCCCAAAATTGTTACTGTCTCTTTCAGACTTGGCATGATGTCTTGGGGTGATTTTATGATAATACTGTATTCCCCTATCATCTGCTTATTGCCCAGAAATGGGTCCTGCAGCTTTAAGCTGGGTCTGAGGGGAAGCAGGGGAAGCCAAGTGAATTCTTCAACATGGTTTGTGTTCAAGGACTCACACATGCTCCCCCACGTTCTCACCGCTGCAGAGCGGAGGGAGTGCCTTCTTGCTTTAACCAGCCTGTTAGCTGAGGCAAGAAATTTTCCCATACCGGCATACCTGCCTACCAAAATCCTCCGGAACTACTTCTTCTTCTGGAACTGTTTGGCCTAGCTGTGATCCGAGAACCAGATCATCGCGCCCCATGGACCGGCAGGGAGGCCTCTAGGATGCCGCATCCCGGCCTCAGACCTCAGCAGGGGCCAAGCCAGCTACAGAAAAGAACTTTGAATCCACCAGCTTTCTCTGCATCAGGAGGTTTATTATCTAACATTACTCATTTTTTTTCTTTGCCCCGCCAGCACTATGCTTGTTAAATAAATAGTTTTTTTCACTCTCATCCAAGAAATTCCTTTCACATAGGTGGGGGGGAGTGCTGAAACCTGTCTTCTGGGGAGGAGAAGTTCCTTCCAGAGCATTTCCCCCTAAACTTGTCTCAAACCAAGACCTATGACTGGAACCAGAATTGTGGGGCAGTCTGAAGTTGCTGGTCTCTTGAAAAGGTCCGGGCACCCAGACTGGTTTCCTCCTTTACCTGGCAGTGTTTGCTGAAGGTGGAGACTCTGCTTTGGGAAAATGTTTTTGGAGTGAACTTTGCAAACTCTATCATCAAAAAAGTTTGGGCCAGTCCCTTGGACCAGGTCACCCCATGTGGGACCAACAGACAGGTTTTTGCCCCCCCGACATATGTGCAGTGTGAAGCACATCAGCACCGTCGCAATCCCTACGGGCTGGATTCTTTCCAGCAGCCAAGCCCTTTCCCTTTACATGTGCGAACTGCAAAGTTCGAAAGACTAACAGGGACTCATCCCTGAATCGTTACTCATATCACAGAGACAAAAATGCCTAACTTTTTTGAACTGCTAGTGACAGAAGTACTCCTGATCATAGTGGCAGTGCCATATATAGCAAATTTATTTACAGTTTTAAATAGAACATGTCACCTGCCAACATGCAGTATAATCAATGTATTTCTGAAATGCTGAATTATCAGGTACGAGAAGAGGTATCACCATAGGTGTCTAGAATAACTGGGCAACAGTATCAACACCAGTGTAAACATTAAACAAAGAAAAGAGCAGTATTAACTTGGTTATTCTATTCTTCGTACCCATTACTCCCTTTTCCAGAAGCTGCTCAGCTGTTTCTCCATTACAGTAAATTGCATCACAACAAAATACCTTCTGAAGCATCAGTGACCTCATTGATTCTAGTAAAATATAAATCCATTAAAAGGCCATAATGGAGACTATGAACATGTTTGCTCTGGTTTTCTTCTTTTTCAGAACTCCCTGTGCTGAAAGGAACAGAATCAAAAGCCTTGTGGTGAAAGGGACCTTTACAACTCGAGTATAAAAAATATGGTGTCAACCTGTCAGACATATCTAAACAGAACTAAAACTACTTAACTCAACTTGCCACCTCCCACAAGTCCAGCTTTGTTATGTATCTGTCACTGCAAGTAAGACTTTACTTCTGAGCCATGCACTGATTTATGCAGCTCTATGAAATACATGATAATATTGTGCATATACAGAATAAGGTACTATACTAAAGGATTTACACTTTAAATCTATTTTTAATATTTTCAGTACTCTGAGTAATATGTGTTTAAGACATAATTTCCAATCTCTTATTTTAAGTAAATTTTTATTAGTCTGACCCATGCTGTATGTTACAGCAATAGATCTTTTACTGGGTTAAGGCAAGAATTCCTCATGAGAAGAAATTCTTTCAACTTTACGAATAAAAAGAATGAATCAGGATCCACATCTAAAGGTTCTTTGAGAAGCTCCATATTAGTACAAAATGTTTTTTTTAATCCAGTTGTGTAAATAGGTTTTTAAGCAAGATAAAAGGAAAAAAAATGTGTTCAGAATTCAGACATCTCTATCATTCTACAAGTAAGAATTAAGGAAGCCTCTATGTGGCATATTACTGGTTTTGCCACAGAAAAGAAAAAATACCTAGTAGGTTCCTCAGAATTACAGTTTTTCCTAAAAGTTTCCTCAGAACAGAACTCGTATTTCCTGAACTGTAAACAAACTGTGATATGCAAATCAAAACCCCAGGCTGAGTTAGAGGATAATGAATGCTTTCCCTACGAATTTCTAACCATGTGCTTGTTTAACTCTAACAGACAACTTAACTGATATTTTCTGCTTCTGCTCTCTGTTACCTCATAACAGTAACAAAAAGGAACATCTGCATACAGAATTCCTCCTTATGAGGATAACACCTGTCAACCTTAGAAATATGTGCCTACCCGTGACACCTTATAACAGTAGTAGTATACACCCATGTCCAGCGTGTATCTAAGGTGCATGTAATAGCACACGTTCTATAATGAAAACCTTTAAAAGCTTGACTAATATTTCTTATTCTACTGAAACTTGTCTTTAATTAGCAGGTACCATTCTACAGATAGAAGTACATCTGCTTTAGAAAATTGACATCTCTCTATGAGATTCATCTTTTAAATGTCAAAGTGCACCTTTTCTTACAAGGTGCTGTAAGAAAATAGGCTTGCATGATAGATTTCTGCATGATTTTTCATTAGTTTAGATCAGAACTAAGAGCACTTTTACACAAACGATTTTATTTTTTATGGTAATTATGTTTAAGTTACTGCTTCTAGTATACTCCCTTTAAAATTTATATGATTTCTTTGTTTTCACAGATTTCTCTTGTTAACAAAAGGAAGCTGACTGGTTAAACCTGATTAAATCTATTCAAACCAATGCCTCTGCCAAACCACACAGGTCTCGACATCCAACTAGACAAGAATAAATGTTTTCATTACAAACTGAAAGCCAAAAATCCATATCATATTATAAATCTCATAAAGAGATGACAATCAAGAGCAAAGTGAAGAACAGCAAAGGAAATGTCTTGAAGTTCAGACAGCTGGGATATGCAGATGTATTAATTCCTTCCAAAATTAACGAGAACCTGTTGTAAAAAAAAATATTAGCATGAATCTGCATATATTAGATTTCTTTCTAATTGTGTCAGCACACAATACTTCGGTTACTATTGCGAAACATTTTAAGATATCTCATCACTATGGTATAATTCCTTATTTAGATATATCTCAGTCAAATTCTACAGTTTAAGAATTATTATCTATATATTAGGTATATTTATCTAATAAATACAGCTGCATAAAACAATAAAAAAAGATTACACAACTATTTTAAGATCTGCCTTTTTTCATTCACAATTGATCCGCTTTGAAATACTGAAGATTTAGATTCTGACAATACTCATAGTTTTGAATTTTCTGTTAAAAGTCTGGTGCCTAATAGAATTGCGAGTTGTTTGACATTTCTACTTCACAGAATCACAGAAAAAGTGGAGTTGGAAGGGACCCTCAAGGAACATAGACTTCAGCTCCTGGGCCTACACAGCACTATCCCCAAGAGTCACACCATGTGCTCTGGAGTATTGCATGAAAACTCTTGTCCTTTTTATTGAGTTTGATTTGTTTGATTAAGGCCTGTCCAGTGTAAACACTTATCTCATTTAGAACTCTATGAGAAATTATTATACCACTGCTAGAAGGTTACTATGAAGATACTATATTGTAACTGCAAACTATAATATAACTGCAATGGCTCAATAAAACGACACTAGCAGTCACAACTGAAAGGACCACTTATGCCACAGCCATACTTTTGTGCAAGGATATCTGAAGATAGTGGTCAGAAATATAAGTGTAAGATGAAAATTTTGCCACTTTGTGTAGGATTCCATCTATGACCAGTTGCAGCCACATGCCTTAATATAATGCCACATAGCCAACACTATACCTGACCCTGGATTTTTCAAATGTCTTTGTGTTTCTTCTACTTTTTTTCCTTTTTGGATCATTGACTTCCACTAATTTAGAATGAAAATCTCCTCTAATTTTACTATGTGATTCTGACATTTTGCATTTTTTCTGCCATTATTCAAATAGGTAGAATTACTCAATATGACATAATTTTCTGATCCAAGAAATATAGTTTTTCTCCCAATTACACTGGAGTCATATTTCTATTTAAATCAGTAGACTTTAAAAAATGTGAAAAGATTCAAAGAATTAGAATCTTAAGCACTGTAAAAAACCCTTGCATTATTTTATACACATTATATTACGATTGCTTGAATATTTAAAAGGATCCAGGCCATGAAATTATTAGTGGTTTGGGATTGAAGTTCCTAACATAGTGTTTTTGCAATCATTAATCTAAATCATCATTCATGGTAGAAAAAAGCGGCCAAATATACAACTGGGCAACTATAAATTGTTAAAACATATTGTGCGGATTCTGAATGGGGAGGTAAGTGATGGTGAATTCTCATGCTATTTGCTGCTCACTGTGTTCCCCAAGAAATAATAATCAAATCCTCATACAGAATACTGGAGAAAGAATTTCTACGTGGCTAGAGCCCAGCACTTCATGACATTGAACTGCAGGTCATTCGCATGCTATTATCCATGACAGCTTTGACATCCAGGTCTATGAAAAGGCTTGTTTCTTTTTTTTCTTGGCTACCGCTTCTCTAGACTAAAGATCCATTGTTCCGTGCCCTGAACTGCTTTTGTAAGCCCATTTATTTATTGATTATCTTCTCTGCTGTAAAATCGAGCTTGTTAACTTCAGCTGTGGAAAAATGTTGACACTTTCATAAAAGCATCTGCCTTGATTTCCTATCCAGTCTTGGGTATTTGCACCATTCTTTTCCAATTCTATTTTTAGAACATTTTAGAACATGAGATGTCTGGGACTTTGAAACTGTCTTTTCACATAATTGATTTGATTTTCTTTTTTCACTGTATCAATTAAAAATTCTATGCAAGTGGATTCAGGTTCAATGTTTAAAACTTTTGTTGTTTGTTTTTTTTTTTAACTCTAACACTTGTATAGGTGTTTTATGTGAAATGTAAGGAGGCTTTAGTACCTAAAATATCAAAATGTCCTTTGAGAATGCATCACATCAATTTGTTTAGCACTGAAAATGAAAAATATAGACAAAAAACTTTTAAATTTGCCTTTATAAATGTTCTTTTGTAGCAAGCATTGCATAATTGAATAATATAGAAATTGAAAACTGATTATAAGTGAAGATCACATTTCCTACCAGGGCCAACAGCTAGAAAATCCTAGTTTTGTCAGAGTGAACTCAGAAAGTTGATCATTCTTGAAATACGTCAGTTTTCTTATTATCATCCATGTTATGAAAAAAAAAAAATCACTTCCTGTGTCTGAGATCTGGATACATATTTTGCCTTCATTTTGTCTCTGGAATGGAAATTCAATGCTTTACTCAGGATTCTGTCTCATCTTTTAGGTCCTTGTCCTAATTACAGTCTTCAGGACTTGCATTTTTATCAGAGGGAGACATTGTACAAAAATTCAAGAGCCTTTGTGCTCTAGAAATGTACTGACCAGCCTTATAAAATCCTTATCTTTACTCCATTCTAATTTAGAAATACATGAAGCCTCCTGTATAAGTCAAATATTGTTCACATAGTATGCATTGTTCATGTAGTAGGTATTTTTGTAACTTAGCTGAGCGTGTGCAAATCAGCCTGTTACTCCTTTTGTATTCACGTACTCATCAAATTCCCACATTACTTACAAGAGAGTATCTTGTCTGGATACACGTTGTCAGCTCGCAGAAAAATGAAACAGCAGTTCCCTGCAGAGATGGCTTTGTGAGTATTTTTGATATTCTGCAGGAAAATAAGTGGCACTGTTGTACTTGAAGTACAGTTCATGCTGCGTTGCTTTAGCAGATTAGTACCTAGCTCTTGCTTTGCAAGGGAGTTTACATTTTGATTGAGTATTATAGGCTGAAGATTTTATTGTAAAGGTAAATCTTACCTGTGAGGAAATAAACCTCATTTCTGTCTTTTGTGTGTTCTCAGAGCATAACTGAACACTGATCTTGTTCATGGTTTTGAGCTCATTCTTCATTTCAGATGACTGAGAAGGGCAGCAGGCTTTCTATATATCCCAGTATGTATTTAATATTTTCTTTTTTTCTCCCCTCGCTTGTTTCTTCGTCTTGTCAAGTAATAGAGAAAGACTTAAAACCAGGACATTGCACATCCACATTTACATGCATCTACATATCTACTTCATATGTATATCCTTTCTAGTCAGGGGGGAAAAAAGACACTTCTAGGCTATAAGCATTCATCTGACATATTTTATAATTCTGCTTTACAGTGAGGTTATTGTAGTTCTCTATGCTTACTAAGAAAAAATACAAATATTAACCTGATCTAATGAAGGATAACTATAACAAAAATCAAAACTTTTCACTTTTGAGTAAGCAAAGATGTAGGAATAATTTTAAGACCTAGACAGAGGATCCTAGGCTGAATTTAGCAAAATAGATGTAGTTGTGTGTAGAAAATGGAACAGTGATGGAATGGAGGAAAAATAAGTTAAAATTGTTTCTACTTATTAAGAAGAATGTTACTGTAAAATTTTGGGAAATGCTATGTGTTTATATTTCTACAAAGCAAGCATTTCCACAACATGAAAGGCAATTGCATGGGTCACATTGTTCACAATGCAATGAAGCATGCAGATTAACATCTGCCCTGTGACAGAGCAATAGAGAATACTAATGTGGTGAATGACTTATTTTCTTCAAAAAAAATTCCGGAAGAAAAACTGTGTTAAGTGTGGTAAAGTCTATTCTTATCTGGGTTTTATTTCTAGAAGCAAGCCACCATTAGTTTCTTTTTAATGTGTATTTATAAAAGTTGAGTATACTAGGGGGTTTTTATTGTTTTGTAGCAAAAGAATAAGTTGCGTACACTAGAGGTTTATATTGTTTTGTAGTAAAAGAAAGTTTAAAAGACTTTAAGTCATGCCTGACTAAATAAGAAAAAAACCTAGAATTTTGTGCTACTTCCCTTTTATTCCTATGCTTTTGTCTGTCCATCTCCTCCATCAAGATAACTTTATATTACAGAAATGCAAGTGCCTACAGCAACTTCTAAGTTCTGAAGTCAAAGTAATGAGAGTCATTATCATATTTAATTCCACAGATCAACATAACTGAAAGACAAAGATCTCTGTAAAAATTTCACTTTTCTTAGAAACCCCCAAAAATTCAAGAAAATACTAGTTTTATAATTTGGGGTTGAAAGAAGCAAGAGAGGAAGACATGAGGAATTACGACCAATCACTTACATGGAAGATTTTAGTAGAAACTTTTAAAAGTAGTTTAAAACAAAATTTCTAATGTAAACCAGGTAGGCAGTTTGAAGTAAGACATTTTGTCAGCTATTGTTCCATAATAAAATTAAGACATGCACGTACATAGTCAAAGTAACACAAAATCAGAAATGGATTCATACATGTTGAAGGTACTGAGATTTCATCCCTCTTTAGACATCTACAGTGATTTCATATCTAAGATAACCACTTTTGACTTGCTCTATAGCCAATGCAGAGAAACAAATATATTTGGTTTTCACTTTTCAGCTTTTTATTAGAAAAAGTTTCTTTTTTTGCTGAGAAAATATGCTGAGACATGACCTTTCCACTGGCAGCAAAGAGAACATAGAATGACACACATAGATATAGATTTAAGATGTCTGCTCAGATTAATCCTACCTCTGGTCCTTATTTGTCTAGGATTTCTACATTATCAGTGGATTTACAGAAAGTCATTAAAAGTATGTTTTTATTTCATGATTTTTGTAAAATGTCTGGAAGGGATGACATTAGTCAGTAACTCTGAACAGTACCCTACAGTTCTTAAAGCCATGTATCATCGTAGATGTTGGCAAGTTGAACTCCCATTCCTTCACTACTTCACCATTGTCCGTCATTCCTTCCAGGCCTTCACCTTCACCATTCTAATGCCAGTAAAATTAAGAGGGCTGCAGTGGCATATGGAGAGAATGACTTGAATGATAATCTACAACTTATTGACATCATATATCACTAATTCTAAATTGTTTGTCTTTTATTTTTTTTCCTTGATCAAATGTAAGGAGTAAAACTTTTGGCAAGGGTTAAACTACTTATTACATAGGTCATAATTTTATTATGTTTTTTTAATCAAAAGCCAGTAGTTCTAAAACTAGAAAATTTGATTACTGGTTCTTGGTATTTTTACTTGAAATTGATCCATTAGATCATCAAACAATATGATAATTGCAAAAGCCAGTGACATGAACTATTAACTGTCTTCTGAATACTGGCACCATTACTTCAGATTGTATCTCTGCTTCCTAGCTACAGCAATTTAAGCTAACATCAAAGTTCCCTTCAAAAAGAGAAAAGTGAAAAATGAATCTGCAGTCAATTTGGGATTTCCTAAGCCAATAAACATAAAATGCTTGACCCAAATACAAAACCCTAGATTTATGTACATTCTATTTTTTGAACACTAAATATTTTTTACATCATGATAATTAAGTAGTTTCAAAGAAAGTGTACACTGAAAATGCTGCTTGCATGACAGCTTTCTGTCATAAACACTAAAACGATTATATTGCTTATATATACATTATTCCTACAGAAATTTTCTGACTAAAACCTTGAACAAAAGCAACATCAAAAGGTAATTTCTTTTTGTAATAGCAGAGTACACCTTCTTTGCATCATTTATTTTCAGTCATGCACATTACGTGAATGAAGAATCAGGACCAAACCTACATGGGCTAGCAACACATCCCTGTTATTGATTTTCTTCACTTCAGAATACACAAATATTTTATTATACAGCATTTTTTAAGTTTTTTTTTTTTAGGTTTTTTTTTAATATTTTAGTATCAGGGTCAATTCTTTCAGTGGGTCCCTGTCTATATTGCCTACTGTTTTGGTTTCTCACATATTTTTGTCCCTAGCCTTCCTTATGCTCTGCAGAAGATCAGCACTGCCTCTCCCCAGTCCCTGCCTTTTGATATATATATATTGAAATTGCTTTGGTTTGTCAGAATGCAGTAAGTTCTTGGTGTATATAACCAAGATTTACTGAGTCCTATTCCAACTCCAATACTTCAATGTAATCTATGATTATATTTTCCATTAAAATTGTCTTTATCTTGTGAGGAAGACTGTGATTTTTTAAATGAATGTTTGGTCCACAGTCACCACGCCTAACTCAGTAGCAGTGGCACAGGGTGCCTTCTAGAGGGCACTCCTTGCTTTCTTACCTATTCAACAGAGAAAACCAATCTTTTCCAGAGAGAAATTTGGAGCACCTGTATTAGCCTCTGTCTCTGGATGATTCACCAGAAAATGCTTTCATTTTCTCTTTTTCTACTAACCTTATTAACTCCCTTCATCAAAGAACTTCAAATACATAGTCTAAGCATGGTCTGTGAAAACATGGAAATCTGCTTCAATCCTCCTTGCTAAGAATGCCCACAGTGCAGTGGATTTGTGTGAATTGAAGCAGGTTCTTGCATTGGGGGGGGGGGGGGGGGNTACTAGAGCTAGTGAAAGTTCCTTACATAGACAGCTGTCTGGCTCCTTGCTTTATGATTATGTATAATTAGAGTGTCAAAATTTTATTCCATCGGCAGGATCTCTTGTTATTATTTATCTCAAGTATCCTGGACAAGAAGATTATTCTTTTCGACTGTGACAAAACATAAGGAGTATTTTCCTAGTAGCTTTTTAAGAGCACCAGCCCTCTTCATGGACAGACACGGCAAATCTGCCGAGTTTGATAGGATAACTTCTGAAGTCAAGACATATCAAAACTCAGCTGACTATGCACCATATATTCTTCCTTAAATTATCCCTTTGCATCTCATAAAGTAGATTTAAGTCTGTGGAGATTCTTTAAATGCAGGGTAGTGTCCAGGTGATATAACACCGATATAAAATCCATATCTTTATGCAATCACACCTTGCTATATCCATTCAAAACCCACCATAAGGGGTATGCCAGTGACACTGTAGCAAATATTTGATTATTGTAAAGACCCAAGTGGGGATTGGTATCAGCAGATGCTGTATACTGATTGTACAACATTTTTGTGCTGTACAGAGTTTATGAATTGTCTGAAATAAACTTGAGAAAGAAAAACAGAAGCATAATTTAAATTTCTTTAAAGAAAAAACTGAAAGAGGATGCAATAGTGAATAAATCTCAAGGAAAAATCACTTTAAATGTTATTTTGGGTTTGTAATTAATCAGAAAATTTAATGGAATCCTGTAGTTGCAATCCTGCAAATTATATTATTCACATTTAGAGGATATTTGCAACAAAAGACATTCTCCATTTTTCTCTAAATAACCTTTTCAAAAGCTATGCTTTAGCTATAAGTGTCTTTTCCTAGACACTCCTTGAGGAAACATTCCATTTCTGCTTCACAATTGCCTATCCATGAGAAACTCCTTAGCATTTTCTGTGAGTTCAGAGACTAATAAGGCATTATAGACTGTGAGACATGCCCCAGTCAAGACTTTTTGACAGGAAAAAATGCTTTTCTACTGATTTGAGTCTGGAATTCTAAATTTCAATAAATACCACGAAAAGGCAGTTTTATAATACAAACACAGCACAGAAAGGTTTTAAGCACAGCCACTACCTTATCAGCAAGATTCCTACAGCAGCAAATGTGAAACTCAATTTTGCACAAAAGGACAATCACATAGGCAGCAATTTTATTGTATGAAAGAATTTGGAGAATACATTTAGTTTGCTAAGATAAGAAGTCTTACATAAATGGCACTATTTCCTTTTGCAAAAATCTCAAGTGTGCTATTCTACTTAAAAAGGAACTGAGTTACCCAATTTACTCTAGCTCTGCTTACTGAGGCGCTGGAAGATACATCTAGATGTTAAACTGTACATGAACAATTAAGGAAGAATATGTGCAGATGTGACAGGCCTTCAGATTTTTCTCTCAGAGCTTTTCCAATCAGTCAGAAAATTGTCTCTCTGTTTCTGGTAGAAAGTACTGTATGTTACTCTGCAGCAGCAATTGCTTACTAAAGGTTTGTGTGGTTTCTATCGTTTAACCAAGCTCATAACCATAGTCAATTCATTACAGAGTGTATGTCAGTCCAGTGATGTGGAAAACTATGTTACTGACATGGAAAGGTCAGATACTAGATAAACTCTAGAAGGATATGGGCTGTGAAATCTGAGTGAGAAGAGAGTCTTGGTCTCTCGAGAAATGACAAAAGAGACACTGACGTTAGTATGTTTCATCCTCTGATCTGGCCACAGCAGATGGCACTGGCAGTAGCTCTAGAGAAATAAGACTCAAAAATAACATTTTCAAGGGAGTTGCATAAGAATTAATAAGAAACAACTCTATAAGTAGTAAAGTATAATTCAATTGCTTGACAGTGTTGTGGACAGATTCAGACTCCCTTGCACATTTTAGATCTAAATCTAGCTGGGAAATATTTGGGACAGTACTAAGGAAAATAAGTCATTAATTTGATGAAGTGTTTGTCAGTTTGGCTCAATTGAGTTTCTTAATCATTTTTGCAGTCTATCACAACATGCAGGAAACAAACATTAGATCAAGCTTTTCTACTAAATTAAAAGGAAGATTCACCTGTATGTCAGCATTGCATCAATTTCATCATAATAGTGTGGAGATTATGATGCTCTGTCTTCACATATACATTTCTGTGCTTCCACTGTTCATTCTCCTAATAAAAGGATGGGATGAGGAATAGTAGGTACTCTAGTAAATCTGTGGGTAGTGAAATGTTAGGTTTGGTACATAAATCAGAACTCGGTCAAAGTTGAAAGAATCAGGTCTGTTTTGTATCCACATTTACACAGGCACATCGACTATTTCTTGAATAAAACCTCCTTAATCTCATTTAGATATCAACACAGTGTTGACTTTCTGATGAACCTCTGAATTCCACCTTGTCTTTCCTTAAAAGAAGCTGTTCAAGCAATATACTAACTCGTTTTATCCTGATCAGAACACCAGCTTACTGTAGCTGCGATGATGTGCAGATGTAGTAGTCATCTACCGTTGAGGAAATAGCCTTTTCTCCTAGCAGCTACTACACACAGTCTGACAAATCTTATCAGAATCAGTGAAAAGTCCATCCATGGTAGGCATATTTGGTTCCTGTCACCATACAGACTAGAGAAAGGACTATCCATAAGGGGAATAAGAGTGGAAAGAGGCACAGTAGGTGTAGCTTGGATGGTACACATCTTAGATCCCATCTTCAAAAATTCTCAGATATAGTATATAGTGCTGCAAATAGAACTGTGTCTGCCCATAGATAAAGTATCCAGAAGCTGGGTTAGGGAACATAATATTCTAATTTGCTTTACTGCTGAAAGGTAGCGTTCAAATTTTGACATTGCTTCCATGCAAGCTATTTCCAAAAAAGATGAAAATTTTCAACTTCAAGTGCAGATTCTGTGGACTTTATTTTATGTGGTTAATGGATCCTTGTTAAAAATACACCCACTGGATAATTTAAAATCTTTTAATATTGAAATTAAGTTTACATAAACTCTATGACTTGTTTTCTTTGACAATGAATCCTATGTGACATGAGAGACAGAATTTCAAATTCTTTCTCTAGTTTCTCCACATTCTTTTTTCAATCTGCTGGATGACATAAAATGAAAAGGAATTTTTACTTTTTAAAGAAAAAAGAATCAAAATTTCTTCTTTTGCTGTTGATCTTTTCATTTTTTCAGTCAGTACTTGATACAGTTGAATCATGTCAAAAGCAAAAGCTGAAGTTCCCATAGTAACATTGACATATCCAGAAGCGATGAAAAAGCCTTTAGAGTATCTCATAGTACTGTTTATTTCATTTATGTCTTTAGTTTTGCTCTTCCTTTTAATCTGTTTTTAGTATTCTTACAGTATTTCTCTTTTGAATTATATTAGTTGCTATGAAACGGAGGTTGTAAATAAAGATGAAACATATTGCTGCCCACAATTATTATATAAAATCAGTTTGTCTGAATTCTGAAATGTGTACTTTGACATGTAAACTCTCTCTGAAAAATAAAATAAAAATTAATACCCTCAACCCCCCTCAAAAAAGAAAAAAACCCCAAAAAACCCACAACCACCACCAACAAAAAAACCCCAAACAAAACCCTCCCCTAAAAAAAATTATCAGTAGTTAATATTGTATACCTAAGACTGAAAGAACCGTTTTAGAATAAAATAAGTAATACATATTTTAATAAAGTCTGAGCATGATATGCTGCTCAGTGAGCGTAAGAAAACATCTTTAGCTAGAAACTGGCCTAGAGAGGATTCAAGCTTCATCAGACAATAATTTGAAGATGCTGCTAAAATTTAAGTAAAGAAATCTTCAGGAAAAAAAAAAAAAAGTTCAGCACCAAATGCCCTAGGTTTCTTCCCTGCTGGTGGTGCATAATGATAATCACAGTGAGAGACATCTACAGCATGGAATGTAATACATGTTTGATAAAAGTCTGCCAAGAGGAAGGACTTGAGACTTTATAGGTTAAAAAAGAACTTTGACTTAAAATTTCACAATTTCAGTAGTTGCTGCTTTATAGAATGAAGAGGAAAAGGAAACATCTCAGTGTTAGATTGATAGTGCATGATACAGAATGTTTGTGGGGGGCTCTTGATGCCAGATTTAGAGATGTGAGAAGGAAGAATTGGATGGTTTATCTCAGTACCTCTCATTTAACTTGTTGCCTCAACAGAACCACAGAATCACATAATTTCACAAAAGTCAGATTTGAAAGGGACCTCTGCAGATTAACTAAACTAGCCTTCTGTTCAAAACAGGAACTTTGGTGAGGTTATCCATGACTTCATCAAGAAAATTCTTAAATCTTTCCAGTGGGGGAGATTCCACCACTTCTACAGGCATTTTGTCACAACATTTAATTGCCCTCTAGTTTTGTTTTAATGGTTTAGTTTTTTGTTTGCTTTAATATATATAGGTTCTGTCACTTCAGGCATTTCCCCTCAAGTGACTTCTGGTCTATTGCTTCTTGTCCTGGCACTGTGGACATTACAAAGAGCATAGGTCCTGGAAGACTATGATTAGATCTCCCACAAACTACTAGGGATTAGTCTAACCCAGATGCAAGACTTTTACATTCCCTTTTGTTGAACATTACATGGTTTCTGTTGGCCCAGTCTTCCACTTTTTCCTACCCACCTATCTAGCTCTCCCTCAGGTTGCTTTTATTTGTGAATGAGATGACAGTTCATTTACTGCTGTCAGGAAGGTAATTTATAGAGATATTGAATAGTATTGCGCCCAACAGCATGTCTGGAGGGACTCATTTTTGATCACTGCCATTAACCAATGTCCTTTGAACTAGTCGATTAAACTAGCTTTTCATACAGGTTACAGTCCATCCATCCGATCCATCTAAGAAAGATGTCCTTGGGAGATCATGTAAAAAGTCCCTCACTCTTCCCTCATCTCCTTACCAAGTTGTTCCATCATACAAAGCAATCAATTTGGTCAAGCATGATTTCCCCTTGGTAAATACTTACTGCCTTTTTCCAGACCTTCATGTGCCTGGTAATAGCTACTGTGAGGACCTCCTCAAGCCTCTGGAGTGAGACTGACTGTTCTTTCCCAGATTTTCCTTTTTGAGCTTTCTGTACATGTGCACAGTATTTATCCCCTGGTCGCGGTTGTTTCAAACATAATTTAAGCTATTTTACACTAGAAGTTGTGGGGGTCTTCTTCTATATTTGCAATGTACTTTTCATCAGCCTGCTGTCTATAAGAAACACACAAATAACACCAACATATTTGTGCATTTCAAGAAGCTTAGAAAATTTTTTTACTAAATCAGTCAGCCTCTATCTGACTGATTGCAGGTAGCAATAAGAATCGTTTATCTTTTCCTTTCTACTGTGATGTTAAAGCCCTGAACAATGGAACTGTATTTTCTACTTACTGCATGAAACACTGTGTGCACTTTTCATTTTGCCAATATCCCATGTGTAAAGAAAGGCATCAGGCACCTTGCTCTTGGCCAGATGGTAAAAATGCACATTTGGCCATTTTCCTACTTTTTGGGTTGCCTGTGTTATTTTGTGTTCTGTTTCCCTTCTACTTATTTGTTCTTGAACGTGTTCCCCTGTGCCCTTGCTTTGCCATAAAATTGCCTTTACTCAAAGCAACAGCAAGCTGTGTGTTCATGTTGTAGAGGTTTGACACTGTTTTCTCTCAGTGGGCTTCCCAGCACCTGCTGTAATATCCATAATCTAAACCTTCTTTGCCTCCACTGTTGAAGTATTTTTTATTTTTGGAATGTAAGTGTCAACAGATGTGATTGAAGATAATGAGACAGGGTACCACTGTGAGATTACAGTTGGGAGGGTGGCAGGGGGAAGCTGTGCAGAATACATGGTCCTTGCAAATGTATGCTGGTTATCTATCTGTAATCAGGTTGATTTTCAGTATACTGTCTAGATTAGATGGATAGATTATTTTTGGTTAATCAAATCATTAAAAGTTAACAAAACCACTCAGATATAACCTATAAGTACAGAAATTAGATGGATAAATTTAGAAATTACTTAATCTCCAGTAAATACATTACATCATGCCTGATGCAACACACCTTTAGTAAATTAAATACAGCACAAGTAGTTTGTTGAGCAGTTTGAGAAGGCTTATGTTGATTTGAAAAACGAAAAAAAAATTCTCATCAGTTATATTCCTACCAAAGCAAGTTTCTATACAGGTTTCCTCATGAAAATGGAAAAGGGAAATAAGAGATTGTAATTATTTGATAATGCTGGAAGCAAGTAGAATTGATTAGGATAGTGCAGGATAGTTTAGATTTTTTAGCTCATTAGTTCAAGACTGGAGGGTGTTGTTGTGTTGTCATTGCTGTTGCATGCAGCACACAAATGTTGAGATTTTGCCTTGACAAAGATGTGTCTACTCAAGCTGAACTGTAGTTGAAAGAAGAGAGCACAAACGGAAATACTGTGATCCCAGCCTTTATTTTTGTGGCATATTTACACACTAAGTTGCAATTCATTGTAAATGTGACCCTCAAAAGCTATCTATAGAAGTGAAAAATGCAGTTTAGAAATTGAGCTTCAGTAGGCAGTGAAAATAGAAAACCTGTGATAATATTTTTCAGATATTTTCTGATGTGATTTGTTCCTATCAAGCATTAAAAGACTTTCAGGTGTTCTATAAGTACTTTTACTTCTGTTGAAGGCAGTGGTTACATCTAGAGGAAATTACTTTGGAAACTATTTTCTATGTCTGACACACAGTCGAGAATTTTTGATACGATAAAAGTATTATGTTGAGTACAGGACACAACCTGCAAACACACTGAATCTGAATACACACTGAGAAGTATTTCCCACCATGAAGTATTTCCAACCAATGGTTTCTTTTACAGCATTTATTTTTCTTATTGCATGTAGTCGTTTTAATTTAGTAATGAATTGTATTTATTTTCATATAAATAACTAAGTTAGAACACAATGACATGAACTCTAACTCATAATTCTTCAGCTACACATGTGCTGCCACAGCATTACCAAGCAGTAAATTACATGATAAAATCTCAGTGTAAGAACCGGTACGGTTTCTTGTCTCTAGCTTTTTCTCTACGTATTTCAGTGATAGAATAATTTTAGTTTCCAACATCAATTACACAATGTTTTTCATTAGCAACATCTTGTACTTTTTCTAAGCCTACCTGGGAATGGAAATAGAGGAAGAAGAAATTTAAAAAGACATGGCATTTTCCAATGCAGAGATACCCAAGATGACATAATACCAAAGTCCTGTTGGAATGAGGATTTACTCATGCGCATAGACTTGTTCAAATGTAAGATTTCAGAGAGCATGGGTCCGAGAAGGCACAATGCATGACCTCTGTACAGATTTTACATCAAGTACCATCTTGATCTCTTTATCAGATGGAGGCATTTTCACACTCAAATCCAGGTAATGCTTTTAGTTTTGACTTTATTTCATAGTATTTTTCCAAGTTACACAGTAGCTGCCTCTGTGTGTTTAAGCATCTGTGGGTGGGAAATCTGTAGGATCATTTGTCAAAAAACACACTTCAAAATGGTTTTGTTTTGGAATGCAGGAAAAGTCCAACATTTAATCTGAAACAGCTGAAGGCTGAAGATATTTTCTCCTCCTACTCTCTAAGCATTGCGGGAGAGTTATTCCACATTCCTGCAAACACCCACTCGTTCTTAATATTAATAAGACTACTCTTAGTAGAAATACGTTATAGTAAAATTAAGCATGCTCAAGACAGTTCAAAGACGGAGTATCTGTTAAAGCTATTTCACTGAATCAATTGGCTTAACATATCAAAGAAAATATAAAATAGAAAATTGTTGCAGTTATACGAAGCATGAATGTCCTACATCATGCTTATTAAGTATTATACAGCAGGATTTCTTCCTCTTAGACATTAGAAAATCATAAGAAAATGCAGAAAAGTCATTATACGAGGTAGCACAGAAAATATTTCGACAGCTGGGAAGTGTTCTGATCTGACAATGACATCTCATTTATAAGCTGGAAAAATCTTAGCAGAATTATAATATTTTCCAAGCAAGTAGAAAGAATTTTGTTACTGCCCATCCAGACATCAGACAGTCCCTGCAATTAAAATTACAATAATGACATAAAGCATCACACAGATGGTGCGTTACCTTTTAGACATGGAGTCAAGAAGACAATTCAGGTGTTGAAGAAAACATCGTCCAGAAGTATAGACATCACCAGGGAGATGGTCATAAATAAACTGTACAAAATAAGGTATGCTGCTCAGGAAAGCTGCCTATGAGGCATTATAATGAGCCAGAGTCATGGCATTTGCACAGCAAAATAGGAAAGGAAACCCACCTGAGAAAATGGAAAGTCTGAAAAAAATTCGTGGGCACACAAAATGATCATCAAGATGCAACATACATAAGCAAATTAGATGACCTAAGAAATTATAACACTTTTCATTTAGCAAGCCTCATTGGTAAACGACTGGCTCTCAATGCTTTTTCCTCTTTAGATACTTGAAGTTGGATCAAAATTCTGTACAGATCTGAGCAGTTTCATTTCTCACCAATGTCAGTGGGAGTTAATGAGTCTCAGTGTCATGAAGGTTTGTAGCAATAAATTACTGCAGAGTACTAACCCAGTATCAGACTGTTTGGTACAGTAAAATTTGGTACTCTAAAACCTTGAAAGCTTTGCAGAAACCATAACAAATAAATTTCTTTTTAAAGTACATTCTATTTATCACCTGAAGTAGTGCATCTAGGTCTGGAGTCCACAACACAAGGAAGATGTGGACCTGTTAGAGCTAGTCTAGAGGAAGGCCAAAAGATGATCAAAGGGCTGGATCACCTCTCTTGCAAAAACATTTTGAGAGCTGGATTTGTTCAGTGTAGAGAAGAGGAGGCTCCAGAGAGACCTTTTTGTGGCCTTTCAGTACTTGTAGGGGGCTTCTAAAAAAGAGAAAGAGTGACTTTTTACACTGACACATAATTATAAGACAAGGAGAGAACTTTTTTAACTGAAAGAAATTTAGGTTAGGTGTTAGGAAGAAATTCTTTACTCAGAGAGCAGTGAGGCACAGGAACAGGTTACCCGGACAAGTTGTGGATTACCCATCTCTGGAACCACTTAAGGCCAGTTTGGGTGAGGCTTTGAGAGTGGTCTAATGGGTGTCATCCCTGCTCACGGTGTTGGCATTGAAACTATAGGATCTTTAACGTCCCTTCTAATCTAAGTCATTCCTCTATTAAGGAATCAACATACAACCTCTTAAAAGTTGTTATTATATTTTCCCATTCTATTCATAGTAAATAACTTACATAAATAATATAATCTCAACTATTTTAAATCAAATATAATGGGTAACCTTTTTTGGTCAAATTCTGCTATTTAACACTACCACCTGGTATTTCTATTGTGCAATTCATCCAAGGATATGAAAATGCTTTATAAATGCTAATTAATTAAATCCACATTGGTCTCATGTGGAAGTAATAGAACAAAGGAGTGATTTTATATGTGACTTAATTGCAAACACCTTCATGTGGGTATGTGCCAGCTCTTTAAGACTTCATAACATCATTAGGCAGTAGATTAAGAAAAGAAGTGATTAATATTCAACTAAAACTACAGAATTAATGTGTTTACGTAAAACCTGCTTACTTGATTTAATCAAAGCACTAAAAATTAGTCATAAAATTTTATGTAAAGCGTTTATTCTTTTATTTGTTCCTCCTGCCTCTGGGTAGACACCTAATCTGCAGAAGGAAACCCCTCTGAATTTCTACCTCTTCTTATTGTTGATACTAATTAAGTTACCTTATAACTGACATATCCAACCATTATAAGGGGATAGTAATGAAAACATTCTCTTCTTTCTAGTCTTTGTATTTAAAACATTCTACAGAAGGGTAATTCCTTCCTAAAAAGGCTTTCTTCAGGTCTGTACCAATGCTACCTAGCTGTAGTTATTTTTTCTATCAATCATACTGCAGAATGATTTATATAATTTAATTAACCTCTGATATAAAGAAAAAAAGAAAAAGCCAACAGAACTGTTCACTTATAGAGAAGGCAAAATTTCTTCCATTTTAGGCAGCAATTCAGTAACAGCAGTTGTGGTAAAAGTAGAGATTTTCAAGACATCATAAGGGCATTATATGTTCTAATACATGAAATAAAGAAACATATGGAACACAACATGGTGAAAGTGTAGAACAGCTAAACTAGTTTAAAAGCCTAAGAATACTAGAGAATTAGAAAATTGTCTCCCTGAACACATAGCATGTTGTGGGTTCTTTTCACAGAAGAGCACCTTTGAAAATTATATTCTGCAGCTGGGACACACACAAATGAGTCCACAGACTGACCAGACTTGCATATGATTTTTTGCAGATATTGGCATGTTTGCATTTAAGTCATATGATTTCAATCCCTTAATAGTATTTTAATGTTTAAATGGCATAGTGTCCTGAACTTATTTCCAAACACTGATAAAATCCAGATTTTTTTTGTAGCATCCTTGTCCCTCCTTTATTGTGTTAGCACTGACAAGCAAGCAAACGTAACTCTGCTTTGTGTTCCTTCTACTCATTCATTTTAATTAATCTCACAAGACTGCAGCTTTGAAGCATTCATTTTTCTGTATAGTAAATTAACAGCCATTATTTCAGTTATAAATGAAGGCACTGAAAGCCTGAAACTACCAAAAAATTCTGTTGGAATTTAACATAAATACTAGAAGACAGAAAAGAAACGCCTGAAACATATTTTAGACTTACTCAAAATCTATTGACTCTTATGTCAACAGAATTGAAGAGTAAGAAGAACGAAATTTTTTTTTGTGTTTTGTCATGTTTCAAAGAGCCAGTGCAACAGAACTAGAGACATGAAGAAGGAAAAACAACATCCAATTTTGGATTATTAAAATGACAGTGAACTGAAATTCTTCTGAAACTGAAAGCACTCCTTTTTCTCTTATCACCATGAATATTTTGCTTTTATTAAAAAAAAAAAGTATATATATTGCATCTAATATCACAGTGTAAGCATACACACAAGGAATTACAGTAGGCCATCTATGCAATATTTCAGGCCAGTACCACTCACTTCAACTATATAAAAACAAACCAAATTATTCCTTCTAAAATATGGACAGAAGTATTCATTTGCAAGCATGAGCATTCAGTTTTAGCATGCTGGCTTGCTAAGTCATGAGGTGGAAGGATGCAATGTATGACCATGCTGATCATGTTGGGAAGAGACTTGGTTTGTGCTTTGACAGCAGTTCAAAGCTCTGTTATCCTAAAATGAACTGGACTGTCTTTTTTGAAGAACATGTAGTCACAGTCTGCGAGATTAGTAAGCAACATATGGGACCTTCTCCCTGGTTGTTTTCTCCTGAGATCTTCTCTTCCTTGTACTTTCCTCTGTGGGATGGGATGTTTTATCTCCAAGACTGTTCTTTCACACACTCGCTAAGGTCACACACACACACATTTGATCCAAGCTAAAGCTCTGCCTGTTTCTATGGTTGAAAGCATTAATGACCATGGAGAAGGAATGGTTGGGATGGCACACAGGACCTCTAGCACCTGTTGGGTAGAAAAAGGAGGATTTAAACAGGCTGCAATTCTCCACTTTTCTTAGCATTTTAAAGGGATGAGGGTAGGAGACAGATAGAAGATTTTTTGCTCTCTATTATCCAATAATGCTGCATTTTGTGATTTTTTTTTTATTGAGGGGTGGGGTGGCGGCCAGTGGGTGTTTAATTTGAGGCTGCACCTGGAACCAACAAAATAGCTTTGGTACATCCATGCTAAAAAAATCATTAGATGTGTCAGGGAAGGAGTAGCGAAACCTCAATTTAAAAATTAGTTGTGTTAGGTTTCCCTCTAAGGGGAGAAAAGAACTAAAGGCTCTACTGAGAGGATGACTCAGCTTACTGACCTGCTTAAAATCCTGCTATGTCTAAAAAGCAGCAAATACCATGTATGTGGAACCAGAACCTTAGTCAGTCCAATTAACATTTTAGATAGAAAGACCTTGCCTCAGACTCCCCCAGGCTGCTGCTGCTATGGGGGTCACACTACTCCAGGGGTGGAGGAGATGGAGTCAAAAATCAGAATTATATTTTCTTCTTATTGTAGATGGAGAGTAGGATTATGTCCTCTTATAATGCCACAGCTCTGCACCTAGATGAGATTAATCTAATGTAAAGTATTTTAAAACCTTGGGGAAGGAGTGTGTTTGGGATATTTATTTAGCACTTCTGTTTAAATTAATATATTACATTTAAGATATCCTTTCTATTAAGTCCCATGAAGATTAGACAAGGTATTTGCATGTTCAAAGGAAAACTGAATTTACTATGGCTCTTCAAACTGGGCCATATGGAAAATGGAAACAATGAGTATTTTTTGTCCTTGAAACTAGGGAGATTTTATTCAGTATCTTCCCTGTGAGCATATATTTTAAATAAACACTGTAAAATTTACAAGAAAATTTAACTGGCACAGCTGAGAGCTTAGCATACATGTTTGTCACATTTTTTTCTGCCCCCTCCTGACCATTGAATGCTTAACCAAGCAAATTTAGTATTCAGCTATCACACATTTGGTATGGAGTAGTATTAAATAATATGTACAGAACCTTTCCTTGGCAAGCTGGTTTTGATTTTGGTCCTCTCGTAGGCTGTGACAGGTGGAGAGAGATACTGAGAGCAACACGTGAGCATCTCAGGCTCCCTCCAGTGGAGTCTCCTGAGCTCCCCTTGCGCTGTTGCTAAGGAAACAGGACAAGCATACAGCTGCCGCTCCTCTCTCTGAAAACCACAACACCTAGAATGTGATTAAGAACTGTCTGTTTTCATGTTGAGGAGTCATAAGTTTTAAGGCTTCCAGCCCAGGTTGCTCTGAAGCATAATGGAGAAAAGAATAAATTAAAGAGTGGGGGAAAATTCTTACTAAAAATGTCTCAAGCAAGCTCCTGCTCTTTTAGTTTAGAGCTATGTATAAATACAGCTATTTATAATCTGCTGCTGCAATCATTATGTCAGTATATTCCATGCAAAACTCTTTGCAAGTAGTGCTGTGACTCAGAAGATACAGAATATTTTTCAAGGGCAAGCACTGTACAGCTTGGATCTCCCTTATATCTCTAAGAGTTTTGTGACTCTGAGTCATTGGTCTGCAAGCTTGCAATTAAGAAGGGCATAAATAATTCTATGGCCTATCATTATTGATACTTAGGATACATTATAAATTAAAATCTCCTCATAATATCACAACACTGATCTAGAACTTTCCTTGCCTCACATAGTTCATGGTTATGAAAAGATGTAACAAGGCACTTAGGTTGATATATATGTAGTTGTAGCTGGAAAGAAAGGGCACAGTAAAGCTGAGGCTTTTGCTTAAGTTCATAGTCTCAGACATTGATAGGACTTTTCTCATAAAGACAGCATCATGTACAGCTTCATGGTAATCACAGCATTCCAAACATAACACTAAACAACATTAAACCACTGAAGGGCACTGAAGACATAGATTCCTTCATAGTTCTTAATCTTCAGTGTGACAGAGGTTTTCATGTTTCCATAAAGTCTGAATCATTATATGCACGTGTATTTGGCACAAATTATGTTGTGTCTACACGGCCACTATTAAATATGCGTTTATGCACATGTGTAAGAAAATATATGCACATGTGACTATTATACAGAGGCACCAGTTAACAGCAAGAAAGGCTTAAACTGTTCAACAAGGTAACTTATTTATTTTGACAAGTACTTCTAGGAAGAAAAAAGCAAACAAAGAAACAAAACCCATAAGCATTAAAGAGAACACACGAATATGCAAGAACTACTGAAGTGCTAGGAATCTGTGTCCAATGTCAGATGCAAACACTCTAGACGTTGTTTGAAGACAAAAGCAACGAGGCTGTTTTTGTTAACTCCAGATTACATATCTCAACAAAACATCAAAGTTAGGATGAACTCTAAAGACAAAACACACTACAACCATTCTTAAAGGACTAAGGGAGTGGAAGAAGCACAAACAAGTATTAAACACGGGCAATGACATTTAAACAGGCATGGACACCATCATTTTGTCTGGTTTCATTTCCTTCATTTCAAAAAGTAGCTTCTTATTTTCCCAATTATTCTCTAATGACAAATTTCACATCATGTTGGAACTCCATTGATGAGCAGCTACAACTGTCTACTATTTTGGTAAGTCACAGGGATGTGGTTTTGAAAAAAATCTCTTTATTTTACCACTTACTTTGCTCTCATAATGAAATGAATGATGTGCTCATGAGCTGGATTTCTTCTGTAAGCGTTTGAGATGGAAGATATCCAGGAGCATATCCAGACACAAGTAAATATTGAGTCTGTAGAAAAATCCAATGCTCTTTCTGATATAAATAAATTAATACATACATAAATAAATTAAATAAGAATGGTATCTAGTGTAGACTTCTCAGGACAACACATTACACTATATTTTTGCTTCTGCCAATCTGTTTTACTTGCCACTACAGGTGTAGTCTATAGGAAGCAAATGAGTTCCTCTATAAAGTCCCAGCAAGTTTTACGGGAAGTCAGTCTAGGATTATATATACAAATGGATTTTACAGTCATAAAGCAAGATAATGACTTAAAATATTGCAGTCTGTAAAGTTCAATAAAGTCTAACACCAACTAATGATCTCATTCTACATATTATTTTCTATGCAGAAGATGCAGCAGTTTCCTCAAATCGATAAAATAAACTAAGTTTGAATGTTGTGTTGTTTTCCTAACAGATTAAAAGAGGATTTTAATGAAGATGAATGAAAGATTTTTTTCTCCTGTTTTTGCAAATTTGATTTTTCAAGTATGAATTCTGATTAGTTCTAAAAGTTGCAAAACCATTTCTTCAGGTATGGCTTTATACTCAAAATGTCTAAGAAATTACTGTCATTTAAAACAATCCTGCTAAAATGATAGAGCAAAACCCAAATTCAATAGAGCCAGCAGATAAAAAAACCTCCTATAACGAATTTGCTTGAAAAAAATGAGTGAAAACATCGTGTCCTGAACACTAATTTCTCTTCTACGCATAAAATAATGCAAATCCAAAGTGTCTTACACACTGAAATGGCATAGTTAAATATACTGTAAAATCCAGGATTTTGTTCCCCTTAATCTTAGCTTTACTTTGGGCTAATTTGCTCCTGTTATAATCTTTTAAAACATTTGTCTTGGAAGTCAAACCTCCTTGGAAGAAGTAAAGAGAACATCTCAAACTGCATCCGGTCTTTTATACAACTTGGGAGTAAGCAAGATCTATAGTAGAAAGGCTTTATACATTTATTGTCTCCAGTTATTCTTGTGAATATACTGAAGTGCCATTGGTTATGGAAATGACACCAAAAGCGAAAAATAGGAGACAAAGACATTGCAACATCAGCTGGTGTGCAGTCAGTAGGACTGGTTCACTTCTGAGTGTATAAATCATTATTTTTTAAAGAGTATAGCAATAGAAGTGTTTCCTCTACATGTTAGGAATCTCCAACAGATGACATGTGGGTCTAATAATTCAAAGATCAGTGTGTTTCCAGGCATTTCTTGGCAGTTTGATTTTAAGACCTCAAGGATCTTACATCCATCAGTATGTAATGTCATGTAATTTTCCAGATTTCTCTAACTGATATCTTTTGATTAAATTGACACAGTGGTTTTACTGTATTTCAGACAGAGATACATTGCTTTGACTTGCTGATTATGTAGCTGCTGATAAAGAAGTTCCACTTCAGCAGTTTCAGAATCAATAGCAAGAAATGCAACTGCAGGCCATATGCTTGCTTCTTACTTTATTACTTTCCTTTTTGGTGTTATTGCAGTCTAGGGGCTCCCTAGATATCTAACATGGTACTTTTTGATCTTTTAAAATGTCAAACTGCTGCCAGGACACTGTTTGAATGGGTTTACTCTCATCACTTCAGAGGAAAAGCAATAGCAAAAGAAAATCTGTAGAGAAAGCATTTTCCCCTTACTGATTTTGACCTGAAGGGTGCATGCAGCACACATCTGTTATCCATGAAAAGTATCAGCCAGCATATTCACTGATTGCTCTTACTTTTTAATGTATACTGAGTAGCAAAAAATCAAATTAATTTTCCTGAGAAATTGTTTACATTTTGCAGACCTATATTCAGTTTCTTCTGTTGCAACACAAAAGCTTTGCCTGTGCCTAGCAGTGAAATCCTATCCACAGATGTTGCAGAATCAAAAAAAATTTCAAAACCACCTTCACCTCCTCTTGAAGATTTCTTTACATAGTTACATAAATTGATTGCATAATCCAGCTGCTGTCAGCTTCAGTCTGGGTCTTGTCAGAAGCATTTCTCAAAGTACCTACTTTGATGGAACCTTTCTATTTTTTCTCTTCCTTTCTTCTTAAATGACACTTTCACTCGCAGTAAGCCTTGATAACCCCTTTAATTTTAAACAAACTGAAAAGACATAGATATTGGGAGAGAAGAATAGCTACTAGGAAAGAAAAAACAAAATTTAAACTCTAATTGAAAATATTTAAATCTTAAATAACATAAATAACTTATGCAGTGTTTTCAGACTACCATTTACATACACAATCAAAAATACTGTTAATAAGATACATTCTGTAAAAGTAAGATCCATTCTAAGAGATGTTAAGTATCCTGTTTCTCACTCATTTCTCTAGATCCTGTGAATCTCCTCATATTTATTAATGTTTTAAACTCTTAGTTATTGGAAAAAAATATCACTCTATAGATGACAAAAAAAAAGAAAGTAGTGCTTGATGAATCAAGACAAAACATTTTTATTTTAGGGAGAAAAGTTAATATGTAGAGATATACATTAAAATGCCATTGTGCAGGTAATTTTGTCTGTGGCACTTCTTACTGTGATCAGTTTCTCGGCAGCATCACAACCCACAGGCAGGGGCCATGATGTTCATTATAAATTCTTGTCAGGCTGAACAAAGACAAATGCTGGATACATGTCAGGGAATCTTATGATTTTATTATACAGTCACCATAACTCCATCAATCAGTCCATTATTTAGACTGAAAAGGTGTTAAATAATAAGATTTTAAATGTATACCATAGACTTCCACAAACTGGAGTCAAACAAGCCCTAAATTTTGTACAGTACACTTCAGTAAGTTCTCAATTCCAACAACAAACTCCTCAAAGGGGCTGGCTCACAAGCCACAATACACCATTACACAAGCTCAATACACCATTACACAAGCTCTCCACTACCACAACAGAGTTCAATACGGAGCAGAAAGTAGAACTTGATAGCTGTGCTTTGCCCAGGCAAAACAACGGAAGAAAGCAAATGTCACCAGTCCTTAGATCCTGTGTTGGTCCTGCTGTGAGGATGGCCCAGAGCTGGGGCAAACAAAGAAAACGAAAGAGAAAGAGAGAAGAAACAGACAAAAGGAAGAGAGCCAGAGAAAAAAGAGAGAAAAGATAACAAGGAGGCCTGATCTGCTAACTTTTATAGTTACATTGCTGTAGGTGCACTTCAGCTGATTCATTTCACCTCCAAGACTGGCATGCCACCCTCTGAGTCATCTCAGTAAGCTTGGCTGTATCCCCTCCCCTCTTCAAACATAGTTTAAAGCCCTCTCAATCAGTCCCTGAGTCATGAGTTATAATCCTTTTTCCCCTTCCAAATGGTTGGACCCACCTGTCATGAACAGGCTTGGTGCCTGATAGTCAAAATCACCAAAACTACCTCAACAGCACCACCCACCAAGTCATGTAGTAATCAGGGTAGTGTTCCTGTTCCATCCAGTATTCAGCCCTGGTATTGAAGGGAGTGAGGAGAACACAACCTGTGCACCTATTCCTTTGACCAAATGTCGCAGTACCCTGAAGTCCCTTTTGTTTGCTGTAGGACTTCTTCCTTCAATCTCATCACTACCAAGCTAGAAAACTAACAGAGGATAATAGTCAGAGGGCCATACCAGATCAGGGAGTTGCATGTATATAAATTGTATTTAAGATTACTTTAAGAAAAAAGGCTGGTTTTTACCACACTTCAGAAACAGATTAAACCTTTTACTTAGCGGCAAGAAACAAAACAATCAAATAAAATACTACAACAGGTAAGAACAACTTATCAGTCCCTTAAATAACTGAATATTATCAGGTGTGAATACCCAACTCATAATCAGTGCAGATGATTATCTGTAAACGACCAGTACTAAATAGCTTATCAAACAGAAGTCATTCGGAAATCCATTAAAAAAACCCAACCCACAACCTCATACCTAGTTGTATTGGACATGGTTGATTCTTTGCATGTCAGATAAATCTAAGCAAAAATACAAGGATGTCTGAAGGATACTCTTGAATAGTATATTCCTGCTGCACTCCTCAAAAGATGAGATTGATTCATCATTATGCCTTTTATCCAAAGACTTAGCCTGGTAATAAACTTGTCAGTTTCAGTGTCAGCAATCATTAGCCTAAAAGGTTCTTTCAAAGAAAGCTGGATAGATATCTGGTCCAAAAGCTTTCTATTATTACACTAATTAGGTTGTGGCAATGCCTTAGATTTATAGGGCAGGAAGAAAATAGAAGTCTTTTAGGCAAAACAAGAATATTGCCTGATCAGAGCCAGAATTGACAGTTCAACTATGCCTTTTTTATGCCTCTTAAAAATAGGCACAAAGTAGTCCTCCCAGAATACATTAAAAAAAATCTTGCTATATTAAGCACACCATTGGATTTGTTGTAGAGTCTATTACATAGACTGAAGGAAACGGTCTCCTAACTTTACTTGTGATTGATAGAGGGGAATTACACAAAATTTGATTCCTGGTCTTCACTCAGATCTCAAGAATTTTGTTGATTTTTGTTTGTTTGTTTGTTTTGGGGTTTGTTTGTTTTTGTTGGGTTTTGGTGGGGTTGTTTGTTTGGGATTTTTTTGTGGTTTTGTTTGTTTGTTTGGGATTTTTGTTTGTGTTTGTTTGTTTGCTTGTGGAGGTTTTTTTCTCCTGTAGCCACAGAGATGTTCACACTTGTATTTCTGTCTAGATCTTGATTTTTTAGCGTAATCAAAATCCACCTGTGGTTTCATCATTTGCAGGTCCCTGCTCCACAGACTAATAACTCAGCAGAGCTAATGCACAGCATTCCCTTAAAATTAACTATAACAGCCTTAAGTAAAATTAATCAAATAGCTATGTATTATAACAGAGAAAAGTTTATGAAAACATGGTCAGAACTGAGTCTCTTAGAGAGGTTTACTGTTATCAAGATGCAGAAATGTGCACTTGGAAGGCATGGATAGCGATGAAGATAATACATGTTCCAGAGTGATGAAATTTTTTTGTAACTGATTTAAAACAACAAAAAAAGTGCAAGTTTCATGACAATTTTCTTACCCTCTGAACAAGTTTGTGGTTTTTTTTAATTTTTGCAATTACTAAAAGAAGATAAAGAAATGGATCTTTCGGTTGTGTTGAGGATGAGATTTAAGGATCTGAAGTGGAAACACATTATGATGAGGATTCACTGCAGTTTCATAGCATAACTGAAGGGATAATATTGTAAAAGTTGTGTAATGTATATATATTCCATATTATTGGGTGATTAGTACTTGAGATTTTAAACTGAAATGCTAACCTAGTTATTTTAAAGCAGCAACTGGTTTAAACCCTGACTGATGGCACACATTTCTATTGTAACAGTGAACAGTGTACATTAAGCATTAAATAATTGTGTTGAATTTTAGGCATATCTCAGTTCAGTGTTAGAATGTTCACCACAACTTGTTTATTGAAGTCAAATATTTAGGTTATCATTTTGAGATATCTGTAAATTATATTATGATTTAATGTATCATTACTATTTACATTTACATTTTCTAAGATAGGTAATTCTAAATTTTATGTTATCATAAGGAAGCTTAAACATTCTCATACAAAAAAAAATATATAATCACATACTAATTTGCTGAATATAAGAACAAATAACTCCTTATAATGCAAAAAAGAAAATTGAGGCTGTTGAAGAGTAGAGAAGATCTACATCTTGTGTTTCATAAGTGCATTATCTTCCATTGTTCTTACTTGAACATTTGCTGCTAAGGCTGAAATATTCAACAATGTTTTGCCTATATAGAAAATAATTTTTTATACTAGATTTGTGAAAAGCGGTGCATGAACTACTGTATAATCACAAAGATCATAAGTGGCTCGTCTAAAATAGAATTCAGTTTCTCAAGGTCTTGCAAGTCAGATACATTTGTACTTCTTGCAGCATAGCTTGATAATCCACCATACATAAGAATCTATGACTTTATTCAGGTGGGCACTGAAGTGCAAATGTATCTTTTATGCCAGGTACATGTATTAGTAAGAGACTGTTTTCTATGTGTTTTTTATGTATTTGAAATTTTACTCAGCATTTCCACTTCAATATTTACTTATTTTAAGTATAACGTTCAGTTACACGACGTGGCAAATATTAGTATGGACAACATTATTTTCAATATTTTTTATTTACAGAAAAAAGGGGAAAGTCTAGAGTTTGGTCTTTATACAATTTGAAGTTCATTTAAACTTATTTTACACTGCAATTGTGTTCATTTCCAGGAATTCCTCTCATGTTTTGACATCTTGTCAGATGATTGCTCTATAAATATACCAGCTTGATGAAAGCAGGTTTTCCACCCCCTGAAACCAATCTTTTCATGTTGGTAAGTTCAGATTCTGCTCACTACAGATACTTTTTCCTGTAATGTAGCTCTGCTGATGGCATTCACTGTTGATTTCAATTAGGCTTTTTAGATCAGTATTAATTTTTAGATTAGTATTTTTTAGTGGATGTTACAAAGCATTTGAAGGAGAACAGTCATTAATGGTGATATCCAACTTGAGATTCAGAAGCCTAACTTCAGAATCTTGGTTCAATTGCCCGCTCAAGATGTGCATTTCCATTTCCAGCTCTAGTTCCACTTGAAAAGCTCTATGATATTTGAAATCCCAAAGAGGCTGGCACATATAAGAGAGGACTTTTGGGACCTCTGCTCTACTTCTAGGGTTTGATGCAGCTGCTGGCAGTTGTATGCCTGAGTCACTTGCTATGTCGTCAGGTATTTTAACTGTCTTGCAGCTGTTTTTCAGGTTTGTGTATCTCTCTTGGAACAGCAGCTAGGAATTAGACAGATAGAAAACCTCTAGTCAGATTCACCTCAAAATTTTGGCCTGCTTGATCTTCCTTTATATGTGAAATCGTATTAAGTTAAAATCTGTAATGTGTTATTGCACATGAAGAAACATATCTGTGAATGAGATAATGTGGAGCTGTCCCAGAGTGCATCCCGCCATTATGCACAATATTGTTCTTTTATTTTCAGAAGTTCAGTACCTTGATTAATCTACTGCTCTGATGTATAGTATCATCAATAGAAATGTTTTGACTACAGTACCTTCAAAGTTAATTTGGAGAAAACATGCATATGATGGTATGTATTGATCTATTTTAAGTAATAAGTTTAAAAAAGCTCTGATATGTCAATGAAGGAGTTCTAAACAGCCATTTAAAAAGGAAATTATAAATTCAATGCTATCAAGATAACTGATTTGGAAAAAACCAAAATTTCATAAAAAACAGAACCACACTCTCAACTTCGTTCTCTGAAACAGTATTCCTTGTAGTAAGGACAGCACACTTCTTACAGGAAATCTCAAAGACGAAAGTTAATTTCTTGGGGTTTTTTCTCCCAAATAATTCATTTTCCATGAAGTCTCCCTTCTGATATAATTTGAAGAAAGGAAGAATAACAATTCAATCAATATATTTTAGAAGAACATTTAAAAAAGGAAGAATAACACCTTTCTTTTGATGGATCAATTTTATATTGCATCATCAAGAGTTGATGGATTATTATTCTTCAGAAATTGTTTTTGTAAACCACATGGAGTAGTTTTATTACCTTAATTCTCATTTAAGTATGTTTTAGAAAAAAATTACTGGAAATTACAGTAAGAGCACTTAAACATATTTTGAAGATTTATTCTAAATGTAGATAATATTTTATAATATTTGATAATTTTTGAAAATAATTATATATTAAAACATGAACTATTTTTTTCTCATTATTTAAGCATTTTTTAAAATCCATTTTGTACAACACTTTAAAGTCAATGTTAATGTTAATAGAATATCAATAGTATTAATAATGTATTCAGGTTTTTGTTTTTCACCTTGATGGTATATTTGATGCCTAAGACATACCTTATCCTCTCTTTTATGTACAGTTGCACTAATTGTTTTTCAGTTTCTGCTTAAATACTTATTGAAAGTTTCTTGTTCTGTTATTTTTTCCCAGCTATTTAATGATGGGAAGTGGGATTAGAAAAGCTATTTGCTTTGTATTTGTTTAATGTTTATGATTCTAAAGTACCTGTCCTTAGGTGTTTTAGGGACACTTTTCATGAAAAAATAGATACCTAATGAATTCCACCTCAGTTTTTCCTATATCGTACAGAAAATTTATTACAATAATAACTGCTCTGTTTTGGTTGTAGGCATGCATTCATGCAAAGGAATTTATTAAGGAACAAAATACCTGATCTAAGAAACAAAATATTCTGATGAATAGGTGTAAATTATACACATTATTCTTTTGATTCAAAGATGCAGAATCTAATTTTTGTGTAATTTAATAATATTTACATGTTCAGATTTTCATACTTGTCTGGTTCTATTAAATATACACCCAAATTTACTGAGTAATAAATATTTTAAACAGCATGTATATTCATTGCCAAGTCAAACAGGATTTTTTTTTAAATTTTATGCCAGCATCCATGAATTTAGGCCCTGCAACTAACATACAACAAAGCATGCCTTGCTGTTCTGAAATTTAAAGTTGCTTAGCATGGAACTTAGCATGGGGTACTTAGTGGAGTACCTCAATCTGGAATTCAAAAATCTTTCTTTCTGTAATAAATATCATTCATGATCACAAATATCTTTCACTTTTCAGTATGAAAATGAGAGCTTTATAATTTTTTTGTCTTGCTTCCCATGAAAAGTATTGTTTTGGCTCCCACATGGAAAGAGTTCTAAAAAGCACCAAATAGCAGTGGTTTCTTTACATCTTTTTAAGTTAAATACTTCTTCTCAATATCCTTCTGTCTTTAGAATCCGAGAACATGATAAACTCTGCCACACTGTTTTAAATTTTCCAGTTTATAAATTAACTGTGCAACCCCCTCAGTGCCAATAGATAGGTACTACTCAAATAAATTGCTCCTGTGATTATGATTAAAAGGAGTAAGCTCTCAGGGTGTCACAACCCACATTCTAAATTTCCATATGACAATTGAATACTCATGTGAATATATAGTAATCGTCAATTTTACATATCTGTAACTGTTGTATGAGAATATTGATGGCCTACAGAAGAAGGATGCCCTCTTGATGGCAGTGTGAACACTTACGATTCATATTGTGGTTTAACTTGGGCTGTAATTGCTCTTTTAGAAACAGGTTTATTATACTAATTAATTAAATTATTTTATTAATGAAAAGACTTGAACTATGTGTCCAGGAAACACTACAGCACTAGCTCTTTTTCTGGGACTGCTTTTTACCACCCCATCTGACTCTCTCCAAGACAAATCTGCAATGGATGTTAGTTGTAGTAAGCAGCTTCAGATGTCAGCCTGATAGAATTATAGCATTATAGAATAGTTTGAGTTGGCAAAAACCCTTAAGATCATCAAGCCCGACCATTAAGCTAATACTGCCATGTCCACCACTAAACTATGTCTTTAAGAACCACATCTGCACATCTTTTAAATACCTCCAGGGATGGTGACTCAACCATTTCCCTGGGCAGCCTGTTCCCAGGGCTTGACAACAGTTTTGCTGGAATATTAACAATCAGTTTTGCATTAATTTTAGTAAAATTATAAAAGTATTAGAATTTTTTTTCAAAGACTCATACTTTCACATCTGGAAAAGAGGGACAGATATTTTGTTCTTATAATTAAATTCAGTTCTGTTTGCTGATCTGGCTAATTTTTTATGTGACTAGAATTGCCATAGTGGATACATGTTGAATCATGGTATGGATACAGAATGATTATCATGATACAGTCAAACTTTGCAGAGTATTTATAGCTGAAAGAAGGTAAGAACAGAGTGTCTGCCAAGCTGTGTTGACTAATGCTGCAGTAGTTCCACGTCTGGACCTGGATTCAGTCTTTATGCATATATATGGGAAAAGGGATTTGTGGAGCTTCTGACATTTGCTGTTCCTCATTAGTAATATCTGCACTGATCATTTGCTTTTTGAAGCAGCAATGACAGCAAAACTCCATAATTTGACCGTTTGTGGAGGAAGAAATGTCTTCATATGGTCATACTAACCCGTTGGAAAATCACTGATGGTGCAAACAACCTTGGTAGGTTAATTTAAACTGAAGTGACATCAGCTGTGGAAGAGAAAGGTAACTCTGAAACAAGGACAAAATTAATCTTCTAGGGCATTGTAAGGTAGGCGGATATTGATTTGTGTAGGGAAAGATAGAAAGTGCCAGTAGAGAAGTATACATAAATTCTGTAAAAACCATAAAACCTCCTGTTAGTGACTATTAAGACTCTTGTGAGAACATACCAGCGTGAATGAAACATCAGTTTAAAAAGTACTGGACGAAAGGCTGGGCTGACTGGAAGGAAAGAAGGTTGGGCCGACTGCACATCTCTTTGCTCCAGAGTACCTAGCATCAGCCTGATTAGGGTGTTTAGATGTACTTTGCCTCTTTTCTGTCTGACTTAAATCTCTTTCTTTGTTAAGCAGACAGTTGGCTATTTTATAATATCTGACTCAATTTCTATCCCTTGATATTGTCTATTTTGTATAAATATTGAATTATTAATTAGAAAAAAAGTAGGCTATCCGACATCAAGCATGAGTACTGCAAACACGGAGTAAAACTGAAGGAAAATGGGGATTAATTGCTTTGGAGCTAAGTCTCTTTTTTTCTCCTTGAAAATTTTGAATGTTCCCTCATTACAATCATACTGGTCAATAAGAAGATTCACAAGGGATACATTTAGCCAAGCTTTCTGGCCAACACCGCATAAAAGCATTTGGGAAATCACAAAAATTTTCCAAGAGTGGGAAAATTATGTCTCTCTAGATCAGCACATTACATTTCTATTGCTTGGCAATAAGACTACACAGCAAGTTTACCAGCACAAGAGGGACTTAATGCCTCTTGTGAAGTACTCGTGTTTTGCTTACAGTTCTGCAAAATTTGAGTTAGTATTTATACCATATATTATATTAATTTCTGTAAGCCTTCTTCCAGCACCTGACTGTGATCAGTAATTTCTAGATTCAATTTGAAGAAATTATTTTAAATTTCTATGTACACATTTAGAACAATAAAACTAAATAGTCTGATGCTCAGCTAAATAATTTGCTCTACTTAAAACACATGAACCAATCTCTTTGGTAAAAAGAGAATTTTTTTGGTTTTCTCTTAAAGGGAGAAAACAAAAAATATATTAGGAATAATAAACCAATAACAACGTGTAAATACTATCCCCTGCAGGACATAACTTTAGGAATAAAACCAAAAGTATTTCATAGTTTATGAAACTCTTGTGTGAGGCTAGTTCAGTTCAGTCTTTTCCCTCGTAAGTTGGAAACTTTTCACTTTGTTGGGAGGTTTTTTGTGTTTTGGTTTTTTTTAAATACCTTTCAAAGGTAAACAAACAGCACTGAAGAGCTAACCACTTCTAAGATTTCCACTTTGATCTCTTCATCGGTATCTTCTCCTTTTCATAAAATATCATTAAATTGTCTTTTGAAGTTCATCTTTCTTGAGTACTTTTTTTTCTTTTTATTGGGACAAAAAGAAGGTGAGGTTATGCATGGTTTAAATTTTGTTTTATCCCCTAACTGCCTAATATTCACAGAGAAAGGAGGCCGTGGGAACACAAACTTAAAGATCAGTAGGTGTGGAAAGGATGTTTTAGTTCAACCCTTGCACTGTCACAAGTTCAGGAATGCTTAGGTGATAGTATCAGATACTGTGTTATCTGTTTAGAAATATTATCAAAAAATTCTACACTGCCCATCAGAAGTGCTTCCCAGTCAATGGTACCACCAACTCTCTGTTTTCAGTTGTCCTTATTTCAAATTTAACTGACTACTTCAAGCTGATTTCTAAGAATGCCTGGAGAAGAATCAGTCATCTCTAGCAATCTGTGGTACACTGGTTCCTTTTCCCATCCTTTTAACTTTTATTTTCTTTTAGCAGCCAGAGACTCGAATCTGTTGGTACAAATTTTAGACCTGTTATCATGCCATCTCCACAGGCAATTGAGATAATATTGAATTCCAATCTTGTCTTCTAAATCTTACTCAATCCTATAGATTAATGGAATCTACACTTCTCACTTATAGGGGATACCATTTTTTGCTGATGTAAATACTGACTGAATCCAGGAAAATTTCTGAAAGGTTATACATATGTCTTTTTAGTTGGCAGTGAATAGTTATAACTCTTATTTTGAAACCATTTTTCCATATATACGGGTGGATATTTTTATTTATACAACAATTACTAAAATATGATGTTAAGAACAACATACTAACAATGTAAAACTTACTAAAGTTAATATTTTTGTTAGAATTTTTTTTATTTTGCTGTTACCAATATTAATAAGTTTTAAGTTTTTTCACCTGACTTTTTTATACTAGTACAAGTTTCTCATTATGTTTTGTAAGTGTCTATATAAAGATAATCTCTTCTTTATAAGTAAAATAAATTTATTTTCTTTTGCAGAATGCATTATCTTGATCAAGAAAACTGGAGGCTTGCTATCTGCAAATCTATCTTTTAATTTCCAGAATTCTTCTCCAAGAATTATTCTTCAATGCTCAGCTGAAACCAAACTCAAGAATTTAAAATACACTTTAAAGATTACATGACTTACAAATGCTTAATAACAACACTGAGAAGGTTATTAATTAAGTATATTTGACTTTCTAACAGGGAATAGCAAAACATTCATTAACTTCTGCTTCCCTTCTCTCATAGATCATCATGTAATTGCATCTACATAAAGTATTTCTCAAGTATCATACAGATACATGACTGTGCTATAAGAGTAGCAATCCTTGAATAGAACTGGCAGGTTTACATTAGAAGTAATTTATTGATATCTATGAACAATTCCGTATCATCAAATATATTTAAGTAGACCCTTAATCTTTTTTGACTATGAGGGATTTTTCACTAGACAAGTAACTGGACATTTATATTGTACAGAAACATAGACAAATATTTCTGAAAGTAGATTTTATCACAGAAATAAATTTATGACTTAAGTGAATTAGAAATGTCACATAAATCCTTAAATTAACACACCCTTCTCTGGAGATATGAGTATAACCAAGAAGAACTTTAGGGGCCGATCTCTACCATACTGGAGATCACGTTCTGTGTTTATGAGGAAGTTGCACTTTAACACCAGTTCACTCAGTCTGTATAATTCTGTCTCTCAGCAAGGAGTAGACTGTTGCTGGTGTCTACTTAGAGAAAAAGCTAGTTTTCACAAATAATATCTATTGGTATATCTAGGGCAACCAGTTTTTCTCACATTTGCTATAGTATTTTTAGATTTATCAACTACATGTTGCAATGGTCTTTGGAACAATAGCTTATCCAACTCCTTAATAGAACCCTCCTGCCTGTTCCAAACAAATCGAACCCACCAGAGCATCATTATTATTTAGGGAAAATTAAGTTACATATTTTTAAGGAGGGCTGAATGCATGACCTAAAATGCCCTGAAAGTATTATATCATCCTTGTATAACATTACTATTTCCTCTCCATCTGGGAGTTGTACTAATTTTTTACTTTTGTGCTTTTCCATGGTGTTGCTCACATCTTTTCTTTTTCTTTTTTCATTGCAGTCTTCCGTAATTATTTACATGTCCTTGCATTGGACATTTTTTCATATTGGCCCTTTTTATCATGCCCATCTACTAATCATAAAAGGCAGATGTTCACACCTCTATTTCTACACCTCAACATTTTCTAGTGCAGAATTTTCATACAAATATTTTCCTCCTTCCTTCCTTCCTTCCTTCCTTCCTTCCTTCCTTCCTTCCTTCCTTCCTTCCTTCCTTCCTTCCTTCCTTCCTTCCTTCCTTCCTTCCTTCCTTCCTTCCTTCCTTCCTTCCTTCCTTCCTTCCTTCCTTCCTTCCTTCCTTCCTTCCTTCCTTCCTTCCTTCCTTCCTTCCTTCCTTCCTTCCTTCCTTCCTTCCTTCCTTCCTTCCTTCCTTCCTTCCTTCCTTCCTTCCTTCCTTCCTTCCTTCCTTCCTTCCTTCCTTCCTTCCTTCCTTCCTTCCTTCCTTCCTTCCTTCCTTCCTTCCTTCCTTCCTTCCTTCCTTCCTTCCTTCCTTCCTTCCTTCCTTCCTTCCTTCCTTCCTTCCTTCCTTCCTTCCTTCCTTCCTTCCTTCCTTCCTTCCTTCCTTCCTTCCTTCCTTCCTTCCTTCCTTCCTTCCTTCCTTCCTTCCTTCCTTCCTTCCTTCCTTCCTTCCTTCCTTCCTTCCTTCCTTCCTTCCTTCCTTCCTTCCTTCCTTCCTTCCTTCCTTCCTTCCTTCCTTCCTTCCTTCCTTCCTTCCTTCCTTCCTTCCTTCCTTCCTTCCGTCCGTCCGTCCGTCCGTCCGTCCATCCGTCCTTCCTCTGCCTCTTTCATCCCTTTCATAAAAAAAAAAAGTAGCAGGTTCCTGGAGCATTGATTTCTTAATTAACCAGTTTACATGTAAACAGCTGCAGCATAACATCTACACAGAGTACATAAACAGGCATTGCATTACCTCTTTTTATGTCTTTATCCTTCACTTGGTGCCATAATCCCCTTGTCATAACCTTCATCTAAGTATCCAAAAAGGTGTATTTCTGCTTCCAGGCAGAAAAGTGTATGAAAGAGTGACAGGTCTTCTACCTGGGGGTTATTTCAATGTGTAATGCTCTCGCATAGAAATTTGAACTTTACAAAATTCTTGAGGAAGCTATATTTTTGACAGGTAAGGAAACATCAAACACCGTGGTGATCAAAGAACTGAAAAAATATTAATTGGGTATACTCAATAAGAATTAATAAGATTAATTACAATAACCATTCTACTGGATGTGAAAATCTGGAGGATGATTTTCAAAATACCAGCCAATCAATAAAGAATATGAAAAGTCATGCAAAATTCAATGTTGGGGTTAGATCCATATTTGTGACAAAAATAGATGCATGAATTATCACTTATGGGATTGGTTCTACAGTAACAGTAACTACTCATGTATATTATTTAGCCAAATTTTTGCTCATGCAGTTGCTAGTCTGGCCTTTGGGCATTGGTACCTAGTCTCATTTAGAATCCAATCCCTGTGCAAATTGTTGTATGAATTATAATTTTCTCATTTATTCTGACTAAGATTATATTAACTCAGTGACTGTATAAGAGATCCTGAATTTTCCCTCTGCATATGACTACCTCCAGACAATAGTGTAGCTGTTTTATCCAGGAGCATCTGCAAACCTCATAAACTCTGTGGAGCTCCTCAAAGTGAACCTCCAGTAGAGGAGTTCAGAAATACATGTCTACAGTCATAAAGACATTGGCAACATTTTTCTGATTGCTCACCTGAGGATGAACAACCTTGCATCAAAAACTACTTTAAATACACATTAAAAATACAAAAATCCATAAGGCAGAATATCACTTCCAATGTCAATCTCTTAAAGCTTAGCTAACCCTAAGTCCTCTGACAAAATGCTTAAAACAATCAATAAGACTTTTGACTCATTAATACTGAAATAGCAATACTAGATTATGTTAGTAAACCACTTTAAAATTAAATAAAGCAGAAAAAGGCACGCATGACAAGAGTCTAGATTCTGCGTAAGTTCCTGAATATGAAGAATTCTGTCTCATTTTTATGTGAGAAATAAGCACACCAGATATGAAAATAATTTAAAAAATTAAACAAACCCCAATACAGAACACTAGAAAACAAAGGGTGCTGAAAAAGTGACTGTAATTTATATAATAATAGGTGGGGGTGGGGAGTGGGGGTGGGAAAGTTAGATCAGAAATTCAAAATATAAGAATAATAATAGATGGGATAAATTAATTTTTTTTGCATGCCCCGAATAAAATAGAACATAAATCTCCTTTATAGTTATAATGAAATACTGAAAAAAGAGGCAAACATGGCGAAGCAGACAAGAGAAAAGTATTTTTAGATGAATTTTGAAACAGATGGAGAATCATGTGGCTACAAACCCATTTAAATATATGGCACTTTAAAAATTCAGGAAAATGTTGGTGGTGTTAGACTGAAAATAGATATCTATGTATCAGGACAAATTCAAAAAATATGAGAAGTGTAACTTAGGCGGTGACCTGAGAAAAACAGGGGAGGGAAGAGGTATAGGTAGAAGGAGAGAGGGAGTGAGAGACATGTTTCTTATAACTGTTTACAATTCCTTTATGTTGGTTAATCTTAGTTGCCAAGAAGCTGAAAAAAATGTACAAGGTAGAAGTTAAAGTTATTCTATGTCCTGCATCCATTCAAAGCTTGTACTTCTCCAACCTCTTAAATGTGCAGTTTGTGCTAATTTTACTCTTTCTGAGATATTTTAAAGCCCTTGTGGAAAAGTTTACACTACAGTTAATATCTTTTAGGCATGAACACTCACAGTAAAACATTTTATACAGTAGCCAGAAGGAGGCATGGCTAGGACCCAGAGGTTATTCTATATGACCTCACATCATTTTCATGGAATGCGGGAAGGGCTCACTTCCGGGTCAGGGTAGCATGTTGGATTGTCAGGGGTTTTCCTGGGGGGCTTGAGCAGTAACACGTCTCTTCTTGCACCCTCTGTCATTAGCATTGTTTCTGTAACTGTTCTTTTTCTTATCTCATTGCTCTTTCCAGTAAATTGTTCTTATCTCAGCCCGTGATCTTTATCTTTTGCGTTTCCAATTTACTTCTCCAGCCCTATAGAGGGGAGGTGAAGGGAAGGAGGAGTGAGAGAGTGGCACATGGTTTGGTGTGGTTTCAGTGAGAACATTAAATTGGATAACACCGTTCCTAAACCATGACATATACATACAGTCATCAAGAATTTAATCAATGACATTTTTACTGTCATATTTCTGTACATATGTTTACTGAATCTCAGGACATCAGGTTATTTTTCTTGCATCCATAAATTCTTATCTATCTGCTAAGAAAAAGGAAGTCCAGATCAAATTTTTAAACTGTTAATATGATTGTAGAATGCTATTCCTGATACATATTTCATTGTTATTAAACTGATTTTTCAGTATTACTGCGTAAAAGTTCCATTTAGCATTGGGGCCAGTTTAACTGAGTATCAAGAAAAAATTTGTGGTGAATTCACTGTGGCAGGCTGCCAGATGCCCACCAGCTGCTCTGTCCCTCACCCTGCTCAATAGGACATGAGAAGAGAGTGAAATGGAAAAGCTCATGGTTTAAGATAGGCACATCACTCAGTAGTTACCATCACTCAGTAGTACAGCAAAACCAGACTTGATTTAGGGAAGATCAATTTATTGCCGATTTAAAAAAGAGTAGGATGGTGAGAAACAAAGAATAAAACTAAAGTATCTTTCCCCCACCCCACCTTCCTCCCAGGCTCAACTTCATTCTGTCATTCCCAGTTCCTTTAGTTCTTCATCTCCAAGCAGTGCAGGGGAACATGATGAAGGGGTTTGTGATCAGTTCATAACACTTCATATATGCCTCTTCTTATTCTTCACACTATATCCCTGCTCCAGCACATGGTCCCTGACATGGGATAAAGTCCTTCACAGAAAGACTGCTCCAGTGTGGGGTCCTCCAAGGGTAGCAGTGTGGTTGTCTGCCCTGATGTGGTCTTTTCCATGGGCTGCAGCGACTACCTGCTTCATAGAGGTCCTCACACGCTGCAGGGGGACAACCTACCTCACCAGAGAAGAAGAAAAATGTACGTTTCAAACAAGATATTGACATATACCTGCATCCTTTTCAGAGACTGAATCAGCCAAAGTATACGTTTTTAAAAATTAATTTAGAAAGTGTAGGAGTCACTTGCCTTTAAGAAATAAATTAACTAGTACTAACAGCACAACACCTCTTGCACATCATCTAAACTTTCCATCAAAAATTACTGGTCAAAGATTAGATCTTACATCGTGTTCATTTTAAACAAATAAAGTCTTTTGTACGTTTATAAGTCTGAGTAGATCAATGTGAAATGGTTCATGCTTGAGACATGGAAAATGAAACTATATATAAATCATGTCTATCCTTCTGCGGATTTTATTTCTGACTCATACTGATGCCCAAAAGCTATTCTTTACCTTTTTCGTTACTGTTGGAAATGGCTGCTTCTTACAGTAAATGATATCTTATCCAGGCCAAGATGCTCAAAAAAATTATTGAGCTGGATCAACATGTTGGATTTGTTCTAAAGGAATTATTTTTAAAGACATTACAGTGTGCACTGAGAATATTTAGTATTCATCTCTCTGTTCTCCATCCTGAATCCAGCTTGCACGTGTGCTCACCAGAGAAGGACATGAAAGGCCAATATTCATTTGGCACTTTTCCTTTAAGCTTCCTCCATACATCACGCATTTCCAGTGATATTCAGTTTGAGATTATGGGCACAGAGATAATGTGAACGTTGTACTAAAGCCAGCTAAACCAGAAAGAACAATGCCGACTATATGCCAGTGTTTTCATTTTCTGGTCAAATGTCTTACAGAAAGCCAGAGGCATTTAATATGCCTGTCTGGCAAGTAAGATCAATACGCATGTTTAGGGGGTCTAGGAGAAGCAAGAAATTAATGAAGTTTCACGTACCAATCAATTCTTTGAAAGAATGGAAAGTAAATGTAAAACATTATGCTAACGAAAATACAGGTTCCCCAAATTAAAGGTGTATTTTATGTTATATATCTTTGGGCATAAAGCTAATTTATCTTGCAGTGCACACTGCTTTCCAAGCAACAATGATGATGAATGAAAAGATGATGATGAAAAGATGATGAATCTAAGTGAAATAAGGCTAAAACTGTCCACTTCCCATATTTCTAAATATTTTCTCAATTTGTTGCAAGAATAATATTAAACATTCTACAAAACTTATTCTTAGTTTGTAATTTTCCTCTGTATTTTACATAACAGGTCACTAGAACATTGCATTTTCTAACAGAAGTGGCTACAAGGATCCATATCAATACAATTTGCAAATTCCTTCTTTAAACATGAAGTGTACAGCTTAAACATCTGAAACATCCATGGTCCTTATTCAAATAGGGTACACCAGAGAGAATTTCTTAGGCCTTAGAAAAATTATTACCATGTCATTGATAATGCAAAAGTATGACTCAAGTGTGCAACAGTGAATGAGTTAAGCTCAAACCAAAACAAAACTTCATTAAATGTGTGTAGTTTATACTGAAATGTCCTAGGGAAAATAATCTCAAGCAATAAATAAATACTGACAGCCCTGTATTTATGAAGCTTTTGGAGAGACAGAAGTGTAGTGAGAAACACTTGTGTTGAATATAAACAGCTTTAAAAGCATTCAGAGAAAATTGGTGTACAATGTTCTTTGGAAGAATGGAAAACATTTTTTGGACAATCAAAAGGGACCATTTTACAAATGCACTATTGCAGTAGAGGCAAAAGGAAGAAAAGTGGCAGTACAAATACGTCCTTGTTTTGTTTTAGAAGCCATAACAATATGTCTATTGTTTTAGAAACAGACAGAAAATATAAGTGCTTCAGTAGCAAAGCAAACGAATTTCTGTTATGGACAAAACCAGTGATGAATGCTGACTATATAAGAAAAATAATGTATTCGTGTAATGAGAAATCATTGCAAGTGAAGAAACTAGCATTTATCATATTTTAGTGCTGAAAAGGAGTTATGGTGTGATGTCTTCTGTCTTGAACTGCTTTAGTTTCATCGCTGGGAGTTTGATATCAGTTTCCATCAAAGTGTGTGCTCTTGATTATGATAAATAGATGATAATGATAAATGGATGGTATGAGGTCCACAACGCATGCAGTAAAGAACATAATGTACCTCAGTAAAAATCAGATGTTTTGTCTTAGTTGTAAATTCAACCAATTCAAATAGAAACTCTGACTAAATCCCAGCAGAAACCAAGGTGATGATATGCACTAATGGATTTAAACCTTCTTGATCAGAGACTTTGGAAAACAAAGCCATACAAAATTAAAATAGATCGAACAGAGCAAAAACTTGTTGGAATTATAGTATTAGCAAAACTTCTACAAGCATTTTATTTTGACTTTTTTTTTCTTTCTAGTTGATGTAAGAGGTCCTTCAAGATGCCGTACCCAGGGGAGAGCCCAGATGAACAATTCCTAGCAAGAATAAAGCAAAATGAATAAATAGCTCTAGAATATATTGCTGTTTTTCTGAGGCCTAGTGTCAATCTTAGTGTTCCCAGAAGGCTTCTGAAGAAAATAGATTCTGATGATAATTTTAACATTTCTCCGGTTGAACTGGTGAATAGATCTCTGTAGTACAGACATAAAATTGTTGAAATGAGAAGTCCTATTAAAAATATGCAGTTTTAAAGATGGGAAAAGGAGACAATTGCTAGAAAAAGCCCCACTCATTTAAATAAAACAAAGGAAAACAAAGATACAGAATAGCAAAAAGCTAGCAGAAACAGTTAAAGTTCGTATTTTAAACCTAAGTGGACAAAGTTATAGGAAAATAGATAATGGGGACTGGTTTTGGCTAATAGGTGGTCATTTTCCCCTTCTCTAACCCCTTAAATGGCAGCATTCTTTTCCATATGCAGTCTGTGGTATTTGCTGGCATGTGAACCACAGCTTGACCTACTTGACTGGCAGTCCCCAGTTCCTCACAGAGTACATCTATCCATGCTGTAGCATGGAGGGAGTCTCGTGGTGCTAATTTCCCTCATGGTATGTTTGCTATGCACTCAAGTGTGTTACTGGGGCACTTCATGGTTTCCTGATACGTGGTACTAGGGCTGAAGCGATACCCTAGGGAACCTTTGGAAATGTTACTCTTGCAAGGGGGATGTTCAGTCATTTAGCAGTTTGCTGTCTGTGCCTCAGACTAAAAACTGCCATGAGCATCCTTGCTGGTAATCTGGTTGTGAATGTATGGAGTCTTACCTCATGTCCTTCTCCGCCTTTTTTTAGTTGTTAATCAAATGCATCTGGAGTACACTGTCATGTTTTCATGATGTTTATGTCCTACTCAGTATAAAGCTAACTAAACATGCTTTCTTGTGTTTAATTTTGACATTTTATTTAAGTTCTTATTCCCCCAATAAATTCTGTATGATATACAACTGTCGTAAAGGCATAATGGTTTTCCTGTTCAAATGATGTGATAGTAAGGAGCATTCAAAATATGCCATAGTTAAACGTGACCTTACATTCATATCTGGAAGCACAAAAGGAGAAAATGAAGTTGGGTGTATATGGCAATAAGATCAGCCACCCAGAGAAAGCAGGGCCGTACTAAAGAAGAAAGAAGATAGAAATTATTGGAGAATAACATTTATACTCTAGAGGGTCAGTAAGATGGTGAAGAGCATTATTTGTTTTTGTTGTTGCCAGAATCACCGGGCTATCATGGACTACCAATAGCTTCTCTGCTGTTGATCCATTAGCAGAATATTCCATATGGCCATCTTGTTTCACTGGACTGAGCAGGCACAGATGTTCTGCAACAAAGTCACAGAAATTACCAAGCAGAATAGCAGAGTGGATTTTTCCCTCCATTACATTTTTCCAGGTGCTCTTTCCACTTTCACAATTATAATTCTTGGGTTATTATTTTTGATATTCATGTCAGCTGGTGCTTAGACAGAATTTATTTATTTGCTACCTGGTGCAGGATCTACTGACTGTTTTTGTTTCTTCTCCATTACTTAGGAAGTTAAATTGCTAATCATAGCTGGGTTCAGCTCATGAAAGAATAAAGTGCATTACCATTAAAATGATCACACAAGCAAGCAAGCAAACAAAAACACTCCTGAAAGCTGTACCTGGAGTTTCTTCCAACAATAGCTAGTAACAAACACAGCCGTGTTCTCTTTGTTATACATTTGCCATTAGCTTTCAGAAGAGAAAGCAACTCCTCAAGTTTTACATTCCAACATATTGCAGCACCTCGTACTTTCAGCCCGCAAAATGTATAATTCAAAATTGATAAAAGAGGATTGTTATATTCAGATATACAAGGTCTTTTCATTTGGTGTGCCCTTGATAGGAAGTTGTACTTCCTATACTGCTTTTAAATTTTTTCCTTGCTTGAATACTGGTCATAGTAGCAAGCTTTACTTACCCAACACTAACACCTCCTCTTGTCCACAACCCTCTTAAAAAAAATTTGAAATCTATGAATCATCAGAGAAGCAGAATGACATACTGAAAGCATGGCAACAAGTCCAAAACACATTAAAGAAACTGGAGAGATTATCAATGGGCTTAGAAAAATGTCAAAAGTCTGCACAAGACTTATAGGGACATTTTTAAATTCCATATATTTAAATGTGAATGAGCAATGCATCGTATAAGTGACATATTATGTGGAAAAAAACGGTGTTCCAGTCCTAGTCATATTCCATGCATTCAACTAATTTACTCTGCTCAGTTGGTTACATATTTAAAGAATGTTTCCTGAAGCCCTTGACCCAGCAGAGCATTTTGTTTACCTTACTGAAGGCACATAACGTAAACCATAAAACCCCTGTCACGACTGATTTAAACTTAAACTTTACTTCATGTAAGCTTATTAGGTCAGTGCACACATACACACATTACAAATTTTCTTTGTACAAATTACAGTATTTTAATACTATGAAAATTGCTAATTAATATTTCTCTACGTGCTATTAACAGTTACTTCAGGAAGAGCTTTATTAAAAGAAGTTCAAATTCTAAGCTTCTTAGACATAAGCTTTCAAATCATAAAGCTATAGGAATCAAGGTAATTTTTTAAATTTTTGTTTGTTAGAAATTCACTTGCAGATCAACAAATATTCTTACTTACAAAAATGTCAATTTAATAATTTTCAGAAAAAAAAATCCATAATGATTTATAGCTAATTTCACATCACCAAGAACACCAATCCTAAATCCAAAATATAACTCAGTTACAGTAGGCTCCTTGCAGTTCCTTTCTTGACAAGAAAGCAGTCAGATACCAGAAGTCCAATTAAATAGAGTTTGTGCAGGTTAGTTAAACAGAATTGAGTGGCAAAAGCTAACTAACATTTCGATATCTAAGGCTGTTTTTCTGTATAGGCAACAGTCTGCAAAATGGGCTACAATAGTGCCAATCTCATTAAGGATTCATAGTTTGCAGAAAAATATAAAACTCTCCGAAGGAGGCCCTATTAATAAGCGTGGTTAAGACCAAGCCAAGTACGCAAAGGTGACATTAGAATATCCTGAAAAAAGGGAATCTTTTGGGCCTTGTCACCCTTTTTTGGATAACAGATATTTAAAGATATGACCAAGTTTCAACATACAGGTGAAAAGATTACTTACAACAATTTAAATTGCATAAGAAATGATAATATATTATTCTTTTGTTACCTTGAAGAGATGGAAGTTGTTTTTTGTGCAGTTATCCCTTTAGAGATGTTCTCCACTTGTCCTTTCTTTGATAATTCGAAAAAAAAAAAGAATGTGAACATATTAATTCTATCTGTATTTTAATGCACTGAGTTTCAGTGTTTAAACTGAAAATGACATCAAGCTGTGTTTTCAATTAATTTTTAAAAGGAAACTCCTTGCAATTATTGTGGCTAGGATTCCCATCACAGAGGACTAATGTCAGCAATCTGTTTCTAATTTTACAACAATATCAGAAATCTTTTCGAAACAGAGTAGTCATTTTGCATGTAGGAGACAAGACACTTAAGATGTGAAATTTGGAATGTTACACTGTTTTATTTTAAAGATATTATACAAAATTGCTGGCCATTTCTTTTTTTTTTCCTTTCCTAAAAAGCCTTACAGCTCACACCAAATTAGTCTTAATTTATTTCATGCTATTAATTTCTAATGTTTCATGCAATTACCTCCATGTTAATTTTTTTGTCCAGCTATTTTTAAAAAAATGTACTGTTGTTCTGTACTGCTGTCCCCAGGAACAGAAACTATCTTTTTGTTTTGTTAGAGCATCTTTCTAAAAAGACAACTGATCATTTTTCAAAGACCTAAAGAAAAATGTCGTTTGAATATTTCTATTTGTTTCCCTTGAAGTTTTACACTTACAATTCTGATTTAAGTTTATGTGAAAAATTAAAACTGATAAAGAAAATAAGTTCTTTCATTTTATAAACATGTTTTGCAGGAGAAGGGGTTTTGGGTTTGGGTTTTATTTTTGGTAGGGTTTGTTTGTTTGTTTTAGTTTTGAATTGTTTGGGATTTTTTTCCTGAGCTGAAATAATACGTTCTACATTGGTTTTTTAGATGTGTTGAGTCCAAGGGATTCTGAGCACTCTTCATTTACCCTGTATGAAGAGACTGTACATGTGGAAAAGGCCAGTCACCTGCAACATACCCTAGACCTTTGCTGCAATGTAGGGATGGATGGAATGGCACATTCATACATTATGGATGTGTGGGTGCATCCAAAGACATACTTGGGATTTCCAAATATTTTCAAACATGGAGACAACCAGCAATGTTTAAACAAGCAAATAAATAAAAAAACTGAACTAAACAAAAAACCCAGAAAACAACAAGAGAGAGAGAAAATATGTTTGTTAAAACTGAGGTGCATTCTGCTGGTAAGGTATATATTAATAAAATGAAAAATACTCATAATGAAATACTGTCTCATAATGCAGTTGCTAATATTTGTAGACTGTGTAGTGATATGTTCAAAAATCATAAGGAACTGAGTACAAAACAGACTGAATTACAATACAAATTTGCTTTAAATATGTAAGATTACAGTCATACCTTGATCTCTTCTAGACATGTTTATTATATCAGATACACAACTATAATTGATCGATATTTTGTCCTCAACAACATTTACACAACTTAATAGCTTTTAAAATAGCTGGTCATAGAGTTTAAGTAGGACACACCTTTGAAGGGCACTGAAAATTAAGATAATCTATCACTGTTCTTCAAAACATTTTTAAGTGGAAAAATGCAATGCCTCTTCAGTAAACAAGCTGTGGCATGTAAAAAGATCAGGAACACCATGTGGGTAACAGCTGAAAACTGAAAAGGGTATGAGTATTCTTTAAACACCCACGTTCAATATGTGTAACTTTATGCAAGATGGAAATCACAGGAGAATCACACACTATCAGTTAAGTGAGTCATGGCTGATAGAGACCCAATACAAACGTATGACAAAGCGGAACCAAAAATTGTAAAATTATGTAGGTTTTCTCCTATTACTTGAGTGAATATTAAACTAAGGGGAAAAATATATTTCTAACAGTTATTATTTTTATATTCTCTCTCTTAATCAAGAAGAAAATAAATTAGTAGATGGGGGTTCCAAGTGTGCCCTAACATTCTTTTAGTAAATCTGTAAAATATACAATCACTAGTTAATTTCTCCAGTAAAAGAAAAAGGAATACTATAAAGAGAGACAACAAGCTGCATTTGATAATAAAAACTTTGGAACATGGCTTTTTAAGTATTTCAGTATTTTTCAGTGGCTATAGGGTTAACATATCTTCAATAAAAGCATATCCAAAAGTAAGCACACCACCAAATTCCTTACAAACATCCCCTTGCTGTGTCTCACTCACTGTCACTGCATTTCTACTCCAACATCCTAAATGAGGGAAGTGAGAAACTTGTTTCTCACCCCTAAAAAGAAGTTAGTTGGTGCCAAGATCCTCACACATCTAGCACAATAAATGCTTCAGCTTAGTGCCTCTGGTCTCCCCTCTCTCATCACTTTTAAGGTATTTGCTTGTTTAAGGCATTTTCAAAATGGTCTCTCAGGTGGCAGAAATAACCTAGCATAATCGATTCTAACCCTGGGTTCTGCCAGTAGTTGACTTTTGTGATCGTTCCTCTAGATAAAAACTTATCCCTTGTGTTCTGTTTTTATTTCCTATCATCTATCAGCAACATCTTTCTGATTTCATGCACGTTTATTTACAGAAGCAAGTTTTAAAATAATTTTGTCTGGAATTTCAAAGCAACCATTGAAATAAATGAAGCTAAATTGAATTGGAAGGATGAAAACGTTATTTGAGTGCATACCTTTAATCATAAGTGAAAACTTTGAGTATCAGAACGCAGATGCAGTGGATGAAGAAGCCATAAAGTCTAAACAGTCTTCAGAGACCCTGTGTTGCACACAGAAGCTTCCTGCATTTGCCTGATATATTTATTATGTTTTTTATTGGAAAAATTACATCATGATCTGCTTAAAAGTGTTTAAAAAGTTTCTCAAGACAAGATAATCAGCTAATTACTTCCTTACACTTTCCTTCAAATAATTCAAAAATTCTATATTAAATTTTTTTTCCGTGTATTCTAAAAATCTGTTTGGGTTTTAAAAAAATGTTACTGGCGTTAATTCAGAGAGTCTTCTTAATTAGCATGAAGCAGTCTCTATAAACAAATACGTATCATAAACTGTAATTCTTTAGATTCAGATGTGCTTTCCACAAATAGCCATGTTTCATAGAGGATTTTTCTCAGTTTTGAAGGTCAGTCAAACTTTTCTCCACTTATTGCTGTCATACTAATTCTCATATTAATCCAAATACCTTCCCTTGTGGCAGGCTGTGTGCATAAGAAATGTGTCTTCCTATGTGTCTGATTCCTCAGAATCAATTTCATCTTTCACTAAACTTTAAAGCAGTTGATTACCAGTTTGTAGTAGTGGAATACCTAAAAGTAAAAAAAAAAAAAAAAAATGCAATTGAAACTATATCTTAAGGAATTAATTTTTCCTTCTCCAAAGTCTCTAATCTCTTTTAGATTAAGCCAGAATTTGCATCAGGGATGCAGAAACAGCTTTTAGACACCTCAGAATTTTTATCTGAGTATAGCTCTTTTCAAGTGAAATAGACTATCTAAGCTCACAGAGTTTAGTGGAAATCTGAGCTAAATCTACATGTGTACAGGTGTCTAGTAATATTTGATAACACTTAGAAATCAAAATATATCCACACAATAGAAACAGACAACACAGGACTCACGTCATAAATCCATTGGCAGACCAATGGAATGACAGCTTGATGCCAATTCTGATATGCTGGTGTATCAAAAGCAAATTTCTTGAGGTATAATCGTACACAAGAGTCTTTGTTGAAGAGGGGTTTTGGCTACTGTAACCATCAGTAGGATAATGTTACTAAAATAAAGTCAAAGGATATCCTTTTCAAATGCAAGCTAAAATTCTTGAATTTTGTTTATGTTCTTTCATGCTGAATAAAATTCCTGTTTCTAGTAACATAGTGTTGATACAACATGTTAAGGCAGATGGTGTTACTTCTTACCTTAAACACTTGGATTCAGAGTATTTATTTCTACTAAAGTCTGAAGAGACGGTGCTTAAATTTTATGACACTTGAGATGAAAATTAGAGAAACTTCAATTTTTTCAAACAGTACTAATTAATGTATTAATTATATGATCATTGATTAGTTAATTTTTTAAATATCAATTAAAATATCTGCTTCTCCCTATTTTGGTGGGAGTTTTTTTGAGCAACAGAGTCACTTCTCTATTACCTTTTGAAAAAAAGAAGAAATAACTACAGACCTATGAAAAAAGTTTTATAGGATCTTATGAGATGATAAGTTAGAAACTCCATTTTGACCTTGAACATGCCTATCTTCTTACTTAAGCTGGTATGTCCAGTGTTATTTCAAAATAGATTTCCTGGTTTCCACTGCAATTAGAATTCTCTTGTTTCTTTAATTTGAAGACTGCTTTTATGCATTAATCTTGGGTTCTCAACCTCATTAAAACATTTATATTGAATCATAAATTGGAACATCAGAAAAACAATTCAGATTTTATTTATTAGATGTGCTGACATCCTGCACCTTCTCAAAACCACACTAATTCACATAAGCATGTGATGTTTATATTCTGGTGGAAACATCAAAATTCACTGTTTATATTGTGGCTTTATGTATTAGTTTTTGTAGAAATATGTAGGAGTAAAATCAGCCTAGCAGTGAAATTTGCTATTTGCATTATCAATTCAGAGATTCAGTCATAGGCATGAAACATCAAAAATAGTTATTTGAAATATTTGTTCTTTATGCAAAATGGTACAAGCCACTGTTTTCCACAGCTTCAACCCACAAACAAGTTTACTAACTGCCCAAATCTTTCTAATCAATAAAGAAACTAATTTTGGCAATGGTAGATAATAGCTTTATTGTAATGCTCAATAGGACTTGTTAAAGGATTGAGTTCATTTCATAGAAGATTGAAAATTATATCAGAAAATAATAACTTCTAAAAGCAACAGATGTAGACTGTATTCAAATGTATGACCTAATGCATTTGTTTTCTTTTTCTTCTAACAAACTGGTTTAAGTAATAAAATTTGGTTAGAGAGTAATAACTGAAATAAGAACTTGTTTCTAAGAAAGAAATGTGACAGAGAAATGCCTACATTTCTACTAAATTTTAACTTTCATTTAATAAACTGCAAATAGAAACTATGAATAAAGCATTTTATCAAATAATTCAGGCAGAATTCTGAAATGCTGTAATGTGTTGGATAATATGAACACAAAAAATTGCAGCAAACTGTAATACATTCAGTTTATGTGGTGCTGGCACATAACTCAGACGTGATTTACATTTTCAAATATTTACTTGGAGTACTGTGGTGGTATGATATACAAACTACAGAAACCATTAATCAGGGTATTTAGTTCTGAACACTGGTATTAGCTCATTAATTTTCCTGCAGTTTAAATGTGTTTCCATTAAGTCAAAATTTTGCCATTAGCATTACGTGTGACTCAAAAGCTTGATATTACAACTTCTCTTACAATGTGTTCTATGAATGTTCAATCTGCAAGCTATTAAGCAGAGATGAACCAATCAGAGTAAAAAATCATGTACACTCTAAGTCCTGGCTGGGTGCATTTGATTGCAATCAAGAATCATCCGATCATCTAACCAAGAGTGATGGAAATAAAATACACTCTGAATTTTGTGATATTTCACTTATTTATCATTCTTTCCTCCTTCACTCTAAGGGTTTTGATTTGCAGTCTGGTTGTTTTCTTACTCATGCAATGTTCCCTGAAGAAAAAAATAAATTATGTCCATAAATGCATCTGTATGTCATTCATAAAGTCACAATACATACAAGCACACAAAACAAACAGATTTAAAGGTCATTTTAATATTAATGGAATAAAAAATTAAGTAATCTATAAAAGATATACATTTCTGTGTTTTAACCTGTAATAAGACTAAACTATGTTTTTCTCAATTCTTCCACCTAGTTTCTTTAATTCTGACTTAGAAAATTTTAGTAAAGAATAAAATTGTTTCAGACATCTTTTAACATTAGTTTATACAAATCCTGATAATTTTGTAAGCCTATAAGGCATAGAAATAGCAATAAAAATATTCTGATAAAATGTATTTTTAGTTCACAGAGATCATTTGATGTTAATTTTAGTTTCTGTTTTGCCTTCCTGGCTTTGAAGTGAAGATTTCTTTTTAAAAACTTGTTATATAAAAAGGGTATTTTTACATCACCGCTGTCCCTCTCATCTGTAATGGTGATGTCCTAATCTGAATATGATTAGCTATATCCTTACCATTAGGAAAAAAATTCTTACGAAAAAGTACTGCACTTATATCTGTCTTCCTTTCAAGAAGATTATAAATCTGTCTTCCTTTCAAGAAGGTTAACAAAACTCCTGTTTCATGCATATTTTTATTCAGGTATTATCAAGCAATACTAGAAGTTACTCAGGGATGACACTTCTTTTTTTTTATTCTGTAAGAAATGCATTTTAGAAAGGAAAGGGACTTCATTAAATAGAAATTATTTAGTCCAGGAGGAACTGAGCTCTGATAGAGAAAACTCTGCAAATATTCTCAGAAAAACAGAACAGCACTTGTTTCCCAAATAAATTATTTTTATAGGCTGGTTAAGATAAAGCTTTAGGATTTTTTAGGCATCAGACATGTGGCACAGAGTCCTACTAGTACAGTATGTTGCTACCAAAAATTAAAGGAAAAAAAAGGCACATAAAAGCCACTTTTGGATTAACATTCAATTTGCATATGTTTTTTAAACAGGCCAACAAGTCTTATCCATTTTACAAGTGATTCTCTCAATTTCTTCCAAAAAAATGACTTCGACTATATAATAATATATTTTACAATTGATTATTCATTTTGGGGGGAGTAAGTAAACACGGACTTGCCACTAAACCTTGAACTGTGCTGTTATACAGACACCTGCAGAGTAAAGAACAAAAGGGGCCTTTTGCTGGAAACTCTTTCTCCTCTGTAACCTTCCATTCTACTATGGATTAATCTCAGAAGTATTTATCTTTAGTAATCACAACAGGACATTGCATCACTAGTGATGTAGCAGATGGCCAGATACATGAAGAAAGGTAAGAAAACTCCTCCCAACCAAAAGACAAACTACCAGAAACATTCATTTTAATATGACAGACTGATTTTGAGATATTGTGTGTTAGATTTAAAGCAAACATTTTCACCCTTAATTTTAAACTCTAGAATTTTCAAGTAAGAAATTATTGTTGCAAATATAACAACCTCCAGGTTGCGAATAGTACAACCACCAGGTAATCCTTTATCTTCCAGGTCAGAACACTAACATGTTTAACCTCCTCTACTGAAATCATTAAATATATGAAGGCCAAAGGTTAAAAATGATTATAGAAGGACAGAAAAGTCCTTTTTGATGTTAAGGTGTAAAAAGATGACTTTTTTCATGCCTCATATATATGCTTTTAGTTTAAGCAAACATATAGCTAAGAAAAATAGCTTTATGTGCTTTTTCAGGTTATTACACATGCATACATATCTTTATCTTGAAAGAGTCATCTTTGAGTCTGCTATGAAAGAGTCTGCTATGTTTTGGAAAAATTCTTCAAAACATGGCTTCTAATTTTATTAAATGAAAAACACTATTTATTAAGAAAATAAAATAGTGACAACAGCATGAAAAAGAGATTACTCAACAGGAATAGACAACAAAATTAGCACTATTAATTATCTGGGTTTTAGCTATTCTTTTCCACAAATATGCTTTAGGTAAATTTCCAGCAAATCCCTGAAGTATGTTTTTAAATTTAGCAACGCATCATAGTTTAAATACTTCCCTAAGTATTTTAACTCAGAATAAAGAACAGCAAAAAACCATATGATATTATTGAAAAAAAAAGGCTATTATGTAAGATAATTCAAAACATTAAAAGTATAAGTTTCTCAAAATGTTCAACAAGCACATGAATTTTCAGTGCACATAACCTTTAAAAACTAAACTTTTATAATCTTTCTTTTATATTTAAATTTTAATCAATTTCTTAACCAAACCCCATCAAACTTCAAAATAGTAACAAACCTGTAGATAACACCTGAAATTTTTTTATTAAGTGTTTGCTAAGGTAATACTTTAGCTTTTAAGTACACATGGTATTTAATCTTTTATAAATTACTAGCAATATATTTATTATTACAGTGAAACACTATAAAAGACATTAATGTTTTTATTTGGCAATCACTATTCAGCATTTACTGAAAGTGAATATTATTCTTCTTTTAACCAAGTTGATTTTGGTGATTAGGTATAATTGGGTATTTGTTAGTAATGCTTCGCATGGGCTTTTTCCTTTTTTATTTAGATGCTTAAAAAATCATAAGTGGAATTTGACTGACTCCATGCAGATATCAAAATAGAATCTATGAATTATATCCAGAAAGGTATCTCTTTCCTCCCTTTTATTATAAAGTGACATGACAATGTTACCTATAGATATTCAATTTTAAGGTGGATGAATTTCACCTTCCTCATCTTCTATAAAATGGTCATAATATTATATCATCATCATAAAAAAAAAATAGACTCACTTAATTATTTAAGTTGAAAAGAACCCCTAAATATCATCTAGTCCAACCTCCTTGCCATAAGCAGGGACATCTTTCACTAGACCAGTTTGCTCAAAGGCCCATCCAACCTAACCTTGAGCACTTTCAATGATGTGAACATGCATAACATCCTGGGCAACCTGTTCCATAATTTCACTGCCCTCATTGTAAAAAATATCTTCACTATTTGCAATATAAAGTTACCCTCTTTCAGCTTAAAAACATCATCCCTTGTCCTGTTACTGCAGACCATGATACAAAGTCTGTCTTTCTTATAAGTCACTTTTAAGTATTGAAAAATGCCAATAAAATTTTCCCGGAGACTTCTGTTCTCCAGCTGTCTCAGCTGGTCTTGAACATTATCATTACACATTATCATGTACCATCTGCTATTTCTATACAAAGTGAGCACTTATAAAACAGTTTGGAATAAAGTTTGTCTCAGACTTTGCGTGATATGGATTAAAACCAAATAAAATAAAAATAAAATAAAATAATATAAAATACCAGGCTTGCTTATTTTCCCCGAAGTCCACATCTATTCGATCTTCATGCTTTTTTCTGGCATAACCAGAGATGGCTATACCCTTTTTAAAAAATACCTTCTGTAGCTTCAGAAGAATTTCAGATTTGTGAATTGCTGCAGCTCACAATGTATGTGCGTAAACGCAACATTAAAAGTCTCAAAAGTATCATGCAATAGCCATTAGCACATAGATTCTGGTAAAATGAAAAGAGAGAGCACTGAAGCAAACCTAGCTCTTTAACAAAGACAGATTTTCCCTTCGTTTCCTGAAAAGAATATTTTGCAAGATATCTGGAAGAAGAAACCCAAACCAATAGAGAATTTTTGATAAAGACAAGTTGACGTAAGTTAAGAATCACCGTTTTAAAAATAACACACATGATTCTTTCCAATTGTGATCACATCAGGACTGATCTATCTATATTGTAAGAGAGAACTGAGGCAGACATGAACTGTACTGTTCAGATCTGCTTGTCCTCAAAAAGGATTATTCAGCCCTCTAAGGCTGGCTGCTCATCATACAGTGAAAGTTGTGTTGATGTGAAAGTGGCTCTGATGATGCCTCACATACACATTCATGCAGCTCTCTTTCACTTTGCTACTGATTGACTACAGACACTTTACAGAATTTGTCTTAAAACTGTTAAATTGATCAAAGCTCAGTAATGTCTTTCATTGCATTTTCAGCTACTAACTCTTTTTGATGATCAAGGCAATGAATCAACTGTAACTTTTGAAGCTTGTTTAAGCCCTGTGCAAAACCTTATTTTTTAACATCTATTGTTAGTCATTTCACTGATGTCTCCTCTGTTGCATTTCCAGAATACTTTCCTTGAGAAGTTAATAATTAAGAAAAATAGAAGCAGGCTTGAATATGGTTTCTGTTGTGAGATGTTATTTTTTCCCCTCCATCCAGAACTTTCAGAAAGACATTATAAAAGTTTTCTGAATATCCATTTTCTTACAAATAAAGTAATCTTGTCAAAACACTAACAGTGCCAGAAGAAATTTAATGACAAAAACTTAATACTATCAGCACACACCATGTATTCCAGGTGCAAGACCAACCTTATTTTCAATAAAAACAAAAAATTGATTAAATGTCTTTGACATTTTATCAATACTGTGAATATTACTTGATGTGTGAACATATGCTATAGAAAGAGATATCAAAGTGNATTTTCTTACAAATAAAGTAATCTTGTCAAAACACTAACAGTGCCAGGAGAAATTTAATGACAAAAACTTAATACTATCAGCACACACCATGTATTCCAGGTGCAAGACCAACCTTATTTTCAATAAAAACAAAAAATTGATTAAATGTCTTTGACATTTTATCAATACTGTGAATATTACTTGATGTGTGAACATATGCTATAGAAAGAGATATCAAAGTGAAAAAAAAGACTGAGAAACAACAAGAAATAGGTTTCCATTCCACTTATTCTCTTGGGAACAAAACTGACTACTGATCATAAACTTTAATTGAGTTTAGGACATTTTACTGTATTTATGGGAAAACACATATTAATTATAAGTATGTAGGTAGACATATATAAAGAAACCTGATATCAAATAAACTTGAAAGATTTTTCTCTTTTTATCCTATCTTTTCTTTTTTATGAAAAGTCAAAAGAAAGAGAAATAAAGGCTATTTATTTTGCAAAGACTCTAGAATTCACTAGAAGGACAGTTTGAGGTTCTTTAAACACAGGAGAACAATTCTGTTGTCCAAATATGGGTATCTAGAGCCATTATACGAAACATATATTTATTTATATATACAAGTCTGATGCAGAAGGGTAAGACTTAAAGGACCCACGGACCCACACAGAAGAAACAAGAGTTCAAGAATTAGAACCACAGTATCTGAAAAAGCTCTGGATTTCCATTTTTAAGCATTTCCTCACACCCTGATGGTTATGTTTCTAACTGATGAGACAATGGAATATTAACAGTACACTTATTTCTGTCTCAGACCTTGTTTTAGTTCAAGATGTACAGTGATGTATTGTATAAGCAAATACACGAACATACAGTTTTTTTCTACTTATTCGAGTGTTCTGTTTCAAAAAGAATCACAGAATCATTTAGGTTGGAAAAGATTTCCAAGACTTTTTGACTGATCACAGCCTTGTTAACTAGACTATAGCACTAAGTGACATGGCTGGTTTTTTCTTGAACACTTCCAGGAACAGTGACCCCAAGTCCTCCCTGAGCAGTCCCTCCCAATGTTTAAAAACCTTTTTCTTGAAGAAATTCCACCTGATGTCCAGTATGAACCTACTTTGCTGCTGCTTCAGTCTGTGTTCTCCCGCCCTGTCATTGGCTGCCTGGGAGAAGAGACCAACCTCCACCTGGGTACAACCTCCTTTCAGGCAGCTGTAGAGAGCGATAAGGTGCCCCCTGAGCCTCTTTTTCTCCAGGCTAAACAACCATAGCCCCCTCAGCCACTATCACAGGATTAACTCTCTAGTCCATTCACCAGCTTGTTGCCCTTTTGTGGACACACTCCAGTACCTCAATGTCTTCTCTGAAGTGAGGGACCTAGAACTAGACATAGGACTCGAGGTGCATCCTCAGCAGGGTGAGTTTTTCCCAGGTAGGTGGCTAAACATTGAGTGTTCTCTGAATATTTTTGTTAGAGTAAAAATGGGTACATTCACTTTGAAATAAAACCCTCACATTTTAAGGGAACACTTTAATGAAAACAAGCAGGTTTTTTTTGGTATTTATGTTCTAATAAATCGGACAGCAAGTAAGGAAAAGAAAAGGTTTACTCTGTTTGTTTCATGCTGGGTTTAGTTCATCTGAAATGAGATGGTGGAAGAAAAAGATTTTTGTCAACCACAATAAATGACACAACTTAATTAATATATGTACAATATACTCATGGATTTACCTCCAANATGTGTGAACATATGCTATAGAAAGAGATATCAAAGTTAAAAAAAAAAGACTGAGAAACAACAAGAAATAGGTTTCCATTCCACTTATTCTCTTGGGAACAAAACTGACTACTGATCATAAACTTTAATTGAGTTTAGGACATTATACTGTATTTATGGGAAAACACATATATTAATTACAAGTATGTAGGTAGACATATACAAAGAAACCTGATATCGAATAAACTTGAAAGATTTTTCTCTTTTTATCCTATCTTTTCTTTTTTATGAAAAGTCAAAAAAAAGAGAAATAAAGGCTATTTATTTTGCAAAGACTCTAGAATTCACTAGAAGGACAGTTTGAGGTTCTTTAAACACAGGAGAACAATTCTGTTGTCCAAATATGGGTATCTAGAGCCATTATACGAAACATATATTTATTTATATATACAAGTCTGATGCAGAAGGGTAAGACTTAAAGGACCCACGGACACACACAGAAGAAACAAGAGTTCAAGAATTAGAAACACAGTATCTGAAAAAGCTCTGGATTTCCATTTTTAAGCATTTCCTCACACCCTGATGGTTATGTTTCTAACTGATGAGACGATGGAATGTTAACAGTACACTTATTTCTGTCTCAGACCTTGTTTTACTTCAAGATGTACAGTGATGTATTGTATAAGCAAATACACGAACATACAGTTTTTTTCTACTTATTTGAGTGTTCTGTTTCAAAAAGAATCACAGAATCATTTAGGTTGGAAAAGATTTCCAAGACTTTTTGACTGATCACAGCCTTGTTAACTAGACTATAGCACTAAGTGACATGGCTGGTTTTTTCTTGAACACTTCCAGGAACAGTNTATTTATTTATATATACAACTCTGACGCAGAAGGATAAGACTTAAAGGACCCACAAAGAAGAAACAAGAGTTCAAGAATTAGAGCCACAGTATCTGAAAAAGCTCTGGATTTCCATTTTTAAGCATTTCCTCACACCCTGATGGTTATGTTTCTAACTGATGAGACAATGGAATATTAACAGTACACTTATTTCTGTCTCAGACCTTGTTTTAGTTCAAGATGTACAGTGATGTATTGTATAAGCAAATACACGAACATACAGTTTTTTTCTACTTATTCGAGTGTTCTGTTTCAAAAAGAATCACAGAATCATTTAGGTTGGAAAAGATTTCCAAGACTTTTTGACTGATCACAACCTTGTTAACTAGACCATAGCACTAAGTGACATGGCTGGTTGTTTCTTGAACACTTCCAGAAACAGTCACCCCACGTCCTCCCTGAGCAGTCCCTCCCAATGTTTAAAAACCTTTTTCTTGAAGAAATTCCACCTGATGTCCAGTATGAACCTACTTTGCTGCAGCTTCAGTCTGTGTTCTCTCGCCCTGTCATTGGCTGCCTGGGAGAAGAGACCAACCCTCACCTGGGTACAACCTCCTTTCAGGCAGCTGTAGAGAGCGATAAGGTGCCCCCTGAGCCTCTTTTTCTCCAGGCTAAACAACCATAGCCCCCTCAGCCACTATCACAGGGTTAACTCTCTAGTCCATTCACCAGCTTGTTGCCCTTTTGTGGACACACTCCAGTACCTCAATGTCTTCTCTGAAGTGAGGGACCTAGAACTAGACATAGGACTCGAGGTGCATCCTCAGCAGGGTGAGTTTTTCCCAGGTAGGTGGCTAAACATTGAGTGTTCTCTGAATATTTTTGTTAGAGTAAAAATGGATACATTCACTTTGAAATAAAACCCCCACATTTTAAGGGAACACTTTAATGAAAACAAGCAGGTTTTTTTTGGTATTTATGATCTAATAAATTGGACAGCAAGTAAGGAAAAGAAAAGGTTTACTCTGTTTATTTCATGCTGGGTTTAGTTCATCTAAAATGAGATGGTGGAAGAAAAAGATTTTTGTCAACCACAATAAATGACACAACTTAATTAATATATGTACAATATACTCATGGATTTACCTCCAAGTAATGTTTGCTAAAACACATTAATCAAGAGTCAAGGCTAATGATCACAGATCCAAATAAATAGCATTGTCATACTTACATCAGCATATCGATGACAAACGTAGTATATAGTGTACAGAAAGTAATTTCATGCTTCACTTTCTACTTATTTGCATGTTTAGATAAGCGAATAATGTCCTTCCAGCTGTTTCTGGATGTTGCAGTTCCTGGGAGTAGTACTGTGCATACCCAAACAAAATTAATTAAATGCTGCAAAATATTGTACTTGTTGGAACAGAATTCCTAGAACAGATGCAACCAGCCATAATATTGAAATGCAAAGGTTTATCTGTCTCAGTCTCTAGATGCAGTGAATGACAAAAATATAGAGAAAAATACAAGAAATATCCATAAGAACATTTCTCTAGAAAAATTCTCAGAAACTGCATAAAATATAGAGATTTCCTCAGTTAAAGGATATGTCTTTGAAGTTAATTACAGTATACAATAAAGTGGAGAGAGACATGATTGGCAAGGAAATGCCCTTTACCTATGGTAGCTGAGTTTGGTTGACAATTGACTTCTGCCATAGTTAAGAGCACCAGTTTACCACACTTTTTAAACAGACACAAAGGTTAATTGCCTTAACTAGGTGTTATGCAATACTGACCTCTGAGGAACACCACCTGTCACTGCTCTCCACTTGCACATTGAGCTGTTCACCACAGCTCTTTGAGTGCAACCAACCAGCCAATTGCTTTGTGTGGTAAATCCACCAAATCTGTGTCTCTACAGTTTAGAGACAAGGATGTCATGTGGGACAGTGTCCAATGCTTTACACATCCAGGTAGATGATGTCAGTTACTCTTCCTTCAACCATCAACTCTGTAAACGCATCATAGAAGGCTATCAAATTTGTCAGGCATGATTTGCCTTTAGTGAAGCCATATTGGCTGTCACCAATCACATCGTTATTTTCCATGCCCTTAGCATAGTTTCCAGGAGGATCTGCTCCATGATCTTGAGAGGTATAGAGGTGACTGACATGCAGTTGCCCAGATCTTTCTTTTTAGAAATGGGACTTGTGTTCTCTCTTTTTTCAATCAGAACATCACTGGACTGATTTGACTTCTCAGGTGTGATGGATGGTGGCTTATCCACTTCCTCCACCAGTTCCCTCGTGCTTCTCGTCAGTTCCCATGTATTTGTGGCCCTTCAGGTTCCATAGATATTGTCAAACCTGTCTTCTCCCATAGTGGGCCATTTTTCATTCTCCCAGTCTGTCTTCCCCTTCTGTGACTTTGTGGTGTGGCTGGAGCACACGAAGACCAAGCCAAAAGAGTCATTGAATACCACAGCCTTCTCCATACAGAAGAAAAACAGGTCTCCATTTTCTTGCTGGAGAGGGTGTCTATTTTTCCTAGGCTTCCTTTTATCAGCAGTATACCAATAGAAACTTTTCTTGTTGGTCTAAGTGTTCCTCATCAAATTTAACTCTTTCAGGGTTTTAGCTTTCCTTTAGCTGTCCTGATCTTGCTCAGACAATCTCTCTGTAGACCTCACAGACCACCTGTCTTCCATTTCTGTAGGTTCCTTTCTGTATTTGAGCTTGTTGAGGAGCGCCCTGTTCATCCATGCAGGCCTCCTGCTGTTTTGGCCTGACTTCCCCCTTGTTGGGGTGCATTGCTCCTGAGCTTGGAGGAGGCTGTCCTTAAATACGGAATATATAGAAAATGTCAGTCTCTGAAGAAACATTTAATACATCATTAGATGTTTCAAGCACTGCATTGCAAAAGTGCAGTGTCACTCTGCCTTACAATACAAAAATACACCCAATTATTCAATAGTCAATACCCAATACAAAAAAATAAGTTGTATGCAAATATTGAGCTCCAAAATCTGTAGCATGTTATGTACAACTGCATGCTCCTTGGGAACAATGTAAAATGAATTTATACAGGAGGGAAGAATATATATAATAAAGGGAATTCTTTGACAAACCAAATGAGTAAGCATTCTTTGCAGAACCGTTTCAAAAATATATGTAGATTGAAGTCATTAGTCCCTTTGTCATTTGAACTTACATCCTATATGCAGGGCAATTCTTCATTCTTTTCAGCTTCAGCTATAATAATTGTGAAGTAAACTTTTATGTATGTCAAGGTAGATTACAATACCTATCAGGCACTTATTTTTGGATGCATACAATGGAAATTTGTCAGAAACCTGAAATCTACCCAGCACAAGGTATCTGTGACATCCTTTAAATACGCTGATTTAACACTTGACAAAATCAGTGATCATCTAGCTGCTAAGGTTTAAATAAGAAAAAACGATGGGATTGCATGCAAGATAGACAAGAGGGGAGAAAAGAAATGAAATCTTCTCTTGTCTTGCTGCAAATCATATTGTTATTTCCCGTTTAGACATGAAACACCTGCAATCTAATATGTAGGTGCTCCTTTAATGGGTCATCCAGTCTAAACTAATTACCATATTTCCACAGGAAAATTCATATGGGTTCAATCAAACTTTCTGGTTTAGGAACTAGAAAACATTATCAACTCTGAGATATGAAATATTCCGACAGGCCACTAGGAACCTTGTTGGAGCCTTATTAAAGAGATGGGACCATCACGGTTATTCACGATTTATTACTTGAAAAATCAAACAAGGCATCAGTCTCAGAGGTCGTGGATTTAGTAACAAGTCGCCATAACTGAAGATAGTCACGAGTTCCAAAGTTACATGGCAATTTATAACTTTTTGGTCCAATAAGAAATTAACACGAAGCTTTGTTTTGACTTTATAATCTATCACCTTTGGTACTTTTTACTGCATTGCGTCTGTTTTTTAACCAATAACATGCTAGCTCATTTAAACACACATACTTCTATTATAACATCTAAGGTCTTAAGTTAAACTATAAAATCACATTACTATACTTAAAAACCCTCCATCATATCACCCAATACATATTCTTACTTATAACTATAGAAACATAGGTTTATAATTGTTCTGCTCAAGGTCTATACACCTTCAACATTACATCAAGCTCTTTCCAGGGCTGCAAATCAAACTCATTGGTGCCTGTGGAAGTTTCTACTCCTCTGTTTCTCAGAGAACCTGACAATTTTTTTCATATGTTAGCTAAAGACAGTGTCTATCACACCTTCAGAGAGTAAGAATATCAAGATAACCAAGCTCAGTTGCTGCACATTGCAAAGTCTGCTCTTTTTTCTCTCTGTGTTTAAGTACTTTGAATTACATGTTCTTTCTACAGTTATTACTTTTTAATAAACACAATTTTTCAGTTTTAAAAATGATTTTTAATGTCTTTAATATTAGTGAAAATGATTCATCAGATAATGTTATACAATTATATAGTAATATAAATTATATATTGCTTATATATTAATATATCTAAAGCTCAGAAAAAAATAACATTACTTCACCTGCATATAAAGCTACCATATCTTTAATGTAATCACAGGCAAATATTTGAAAGTAAATGAAAAATACCAAGTTTGGAAAAAATCTTTTCCCACTTATGCCAATAAAACTTTTTGAAATCTTGAGATAGTATAACTTGGTTGCTGTTTCTTAAGTACGTAAAGCGTAATAAAATTATCCTTTAAAGATGTTAGGTATAAAACAATGCAAATATTTCCAAGACAATAAAGATCTATTATTGCATTGATCACAGTCATGCTTTCTCATGAAATGTGTGCACTCATTTATGCAATAAAATATAGCTCTCATGTAGAAAAAGTAGGTTTGCAGGCGCCCACTTTGTTAATGCCTGTCACTGGAGGATTAACTCAAAGACCTACTGGTACATTCCTCTGAATTACCACTTTAAAAGACTGGATAAGCTCTCAGAGTGATGGTATTTACCCAAATTAACAATTAATGAACTATTTGGGGCAAAAATCTACTTCAGTCAAACCTCTGCAGGTTTTTTGTCAGTTCTTATTTATCAACATTCCAGATAGCTTATACAAATGAAAGTTTAATGCAAAACGTGTAACAATAACTGCACAAGTAATCACAAGTAATCACATATTCTGAAAAGTACAGCTTAATTTTTGCTCACATTTCTGTTGGTATTTCTTATGTTTCTTTTCCTGATTCCTACATAAAGTAACAAGACACAAAGGGCTACATCAATAGCTGATGAAGAAGCTGTCATTGATTCCATGGCTTAATCTTAAAGGTTGCATCAAAGAAAGTTTCATCTGGTTTAAACTCCATTTCATGCCCTATAGTTATTACGAATCTGGAATTTTGTTGGCTATGACAGTGGAAACAAAATAAGATTATTCCAGCATTTCTCATTAGGTTCTAGAGACACTCCTAAAAAGCCTCATGTTTTAATGAAGTATTAAGCATATCTTGTAAATTCCTAGCAATATGGAATGGTGATATTTTAGCACAATCTACTGTATAAGCACATTTTTCACCCCACATTTCAATAAGAGATAGGATTTTTTTTTAATTAAATGGTATGTAATGATTTGAAAAAATGGAAGTTTAAGAAACTGTGAGACTTCAAGAACCTTTTCAGCTAATGGCTTTGAAACATCATCCACGTTTAATTAAATATAATATTTTCACCACATTTTTTCCTGATGAAAGTCCCTTTATATACACAGGTCTGTCGTCATGATGTCTGACAACATTAAAGAGGAAGCAACACCTAAGCATTAAGACATAACCTTCATCATCTGGAAACCTTTGAGTTTACGTGATGCTTGGGGAACTCACAGAAAAATGCCATCCATCAAGAGAACATATGCTGTTATTGATTATGAAGGTTAACTATCATCTGTGGGAGAAATACCAAATATTTAGACATTCATAGCAAGTTTTGCTACTAACTTCAAGGAAAACTAGAAGTTATACTGTGTTTCCTATGAGGAATCTGTAAAACTTCGAATGCTAAATTATATAACTTTCTAAGAAAAGCCAAAAATCTGAGAATAATGAATTACAATTTCAAGATTATCATTCAGCATAATGTAGAAGAGAAAGGTATAGAGTGGAGGTTACACATTGTTTTCCAGGCTGCAGTATACTATACCTGTGCATGGTTTGTGTACTTTTTTTTTAAGAAAACAGTTTAGCTTTAAAAGCCTTTCTGCTCTGCTGGTAGGCTATATATTTTGGAGTGCTCCTTAATGAGCGTAGATTTATTAGAGAATTATATCCAAAACTGTATAAGCCATATCCTGATTTTCTACAGTCTTCATGCAGCACTCCAAACCTGAGAATTCATGAATTCCAGTACAATATCATTAACGCCTTTCATCTGTTCAGTCTCACAAACAGATTACCACTGATCAGTTTTGAGCTGGTTCTTTAACAGGAAAAAAACTGTAGTAGTGTGTAGCAGCCAGTCTTGTAAAACTTGAAGGAAAATAGATTTGGGTTAGTTGCTCAACTTCCTTGTCTGCATTTTTATTGATTGTATTCTGATTCATGTTATTTATTCTCTCTTTAAAAACACATTTCAGAAAGTTGGGGCTGTGATCTTGCATACAAATTTTCAGCAATAATTGCTTTTCAGAACCATATTTGCATAAATATGGAATAATTTAGATTGAGAGGGACAACTCCCTGGCCAGAGTAATGTCAGATTATATGAGATTGCTTAGAGCTGTGCCCATCTTTCAAGTGATGGAGACTTCACAACCTCTCTGGGCAGCCTATTTCACTTTTTCACAACTGTCACTATGATTTTTGCTTGTTTGCTTTTTTGTTTTTACATCTATTTGAAATTGTTCTTGCTGCAACTTGTTTCCTGTGGCCCATCATTCCTTCACTGTGCACCTCTGAGAAGAGTTGGATTTTTTCTCTATTACTACTCAGTGGCATCTCAAGAAAAGCAATTGCCTTTTCTGAGGGCAAGGCATGGGAATTAGGTCTCTTCTTCAGGATGAATAAACCCAGAGTTCTCGATCTCCCCATCCAAGACTTCAGCCACCTTTGTGGCCACTTGTTAAACATTTTCAGCTTCTAAATTTTCTGCTTCTTCTTTCCTCATACCTGGGTGTTTCTGAGTGTGTTAGTACCAGGCACTTCTGCAGGTGCAGTCTCATGAGTGGTGAGTAGTGAAAGGTAATTACTTCCTTGTACCCACCGGCTACTTCTAATTGGGCACTGTGCTCTCCCTGATGGAGCCCACTGTGGAGCTGGCCTTCCCCACAACAAGGGTGTGCTGCTGACTCTCATGCAACTTGGTTTCCATCAGGACCCTCATCTCCATTTCTGCAAAACTTCTTTCAGGTATTGCTGGGTAATCTCCATTTCACCGCTATTGAGGAAGATATCAGGACTGATTTTGTCTGTTCATAAACTAAGTGGAAGTTAACTGTAATTTACAAAAAAATTTAAGGGAGACAGTCTTATCCTGGGAGAAGAAAGGGATTCATATTTTTGCTAAGAGACAAAATGGAATTTCATCTGGATAAAATTGTCCCATTTCAGTATAAAGAAAGCTTGATTCGTTCTATGAAACTACTTGGAGAAATTAATATTTATGGAGAAAGAACATGAGACAACTAGACAACCATCATATTAGAGGACCAGCCAGAGAAACAATACTATAAACTAAAGAGATGAATAGAAGATAATAAATGAGGCATAAAATGATGAACAGTTAAAAGCCATTGAACAAGAATAAAATGTAAGAGTTAATTCTGAAAGCAGAATACAGCAAATTGACAAAACTGAAATTCAATACAGGAGCAAACAATAAGCAAAGAATGCAAAGTAGCACAAAAATATGAGAGTGGAAATGTGCCTCAGGCTTTATGTGATGAGGTAAAGCAGATGACTGGAAGACCTGAACTGAAGATGTTGGCAGTGAGAGACAAGTGTTGACAAATTACTATGGATAGGAAATGAATAAGTGATGGAAAGAAGATTTTGAAAAGCCATACAATGTGCAATTACAGGAGCTGGAATAAGCCTGGAGAACATTCTCTAAGGAGAGGCATACCTCAAGTAAATGAAGGAAAGCAAATCTCAGAATTCTTGCAAGAAAAAGTAAAAATATCAGTACAAAGCTTGACAAGTATGAATGCAGGAAGGGGAAATAATATGGTCTAAAAAATGTGAGACTTCCACAAGCTTGCAAGAAATTATGAGAAATACAAAAATTGCATCATCCAGAAGATATTTAACATCCATTTCAGAAAAGAGCAAGCATTAGCCAATGAGAAAACTCCTCTACAAGAAGGGTGAGAAGAACAAGGGAAAGACATATTAAACATTGACTTAGTAATTCAACTGGCATTTACAAGAATGCTGAAGACAAAGTATGTCAATGACTTTTCCAGAGGAGTGAATAATATGGATCAGATTCTTGTGATAATAGAGATTCTGGAAAATATAATCTGTTAAATAACACATTACAGTAATTTCAGAGGACTCAGATTTTAGATTACATTTCAAATAATAGAATATAGAATTTAGGAATGAGTGTCATTTTCAAGCAGATAAGCTTGTTGACACAAAATGTCCTTAGAGAATTAGTGACAGCAATAAGAGGAGATGAGAATCTGACCAGATTATTACAGGCTAACAGGCAAGACAATCAAAGATGCTATCAGATGTGTTCATTTTAGTGATTAAAAGTAGAAAAAGCTTTTGTACTGAGAGCCAAAATAGGAAAATTGATTTCACATGAGAAGTAAGTGAGACAACCAAAGGGGAAGCCTTAGATGTACAAATGATCATAGAATCATGGTCCTGTTCAACAACTATTTACAGAGAATCACAAGACCGACTCATTAGTGCCTTGAAGAAATTACTTGAAATCAAGTGCTGAATTAAAAAGAGTTGAACCAATCCCAAGAGTCAGATTTGTTGAAATACTCAGGAGGAAGAGGTCCTCTTTATTTTTCTTTGAAATCAAACATCAGTGAAATGTCAGGCAAGTCTGAATAGAGCAAGTTTCCTAAAGATGAAGAAAATCCTTTAAATTTTCGCATTTACTACTACAAAGAAACTTTCCATCAATCATAGCAACAGCACAACTGCAAGAACAAATTTCACTTTTTACATTTGAAGTTATTTAGATATAAAACCCTCCCTTCCTGTATGGTTAATGCGAGTTGTTTGAATACATGTTCATTATACTTTTAAGGATTTCTACAATTAGTAAACCCAACAAAATTTGATAAAATCATGCCATAAAGACAAACATGAAACAACATGTTTAAACAGTTCAACCCTCAAAACACAATGCACATTCTTTCAGAGCTAAAATAAATTGAAATTTTAACTTCTTATGATGAAAAACTGATTATTTAATATATTAATCCTCCATTAAAACTTTTATATATTCAATACTGGTTCCTTTGTAAGTCTCCGTCTCTTCTGGAAAATATCCAGACCAGGACTAAAGAGATAGCGGTCCTGCAAAGACATCACAAGAAAGAGGTCATAAAAGTTGGTTTTATATTAATTCCTTGTCTGCTACTGTTGTCATTTGGCCAACTAGTATCATAGTTGTAGTATTTTAGCAGAATCAGATGATTTCTACAGTCATCAAATGCATTTTCTCTATGCTGGTCCTCTAGAGTTCTGAGATGGCCCCTTTCTCCAAACACTACCTAGGGCTACATCAGAAATCTGTGCGTATAAAAAACAGACTGGCTATTTCATGTCAGAGTAACATGTTTTACATCACTGAAAAAGGTATTTTGCACATCTCTTTTCTTTCCTAATCTTTTTCTTCCATTAAAAATGTCATTGCTTTTTAAATAGGCCAAAACCTAAAACCATCCTGAATTCTTGAAGATGAGTCAGATTTTTTTTTCCTCTGGGCCTCTTTGGTCTGTTACTGACTCTGACTGTTGCAGCATTTGTAGCAATCCCATCCTTAAGAACACACTGTGCAGTTTTGAGGTACACCTACATTCGTTCTTTCTCATACTGCCATGACTGTAACGTAACTTACACTTACCCTTTCACCTTTGTTGACAAAGCTCTGTCACCTCAGCAGGAAAACGGAAGAAAACATTATGAAAAAACTTGTGGATCAAAATAATTTACCACCATAGGCAAAACAAACCTGACTTCATGGAAATTAATTTATTGTTGATTAATAACAGAGTAGGATAATGTCACCTTTCTCATCTCCCTTTGACTTGGTTTGAAAGACAAGTGTCTACTAAGGAAGGCAGGAGCCTCCCTTGGAATAGAAAATGCAACCCTGTTCCCTCCAAATTAGTATAAATTTGAAATTGAGGGGCTTTCAGACAAAGATATGAGGAATAGGAATAACAGCTCTTTTACTAATACATATATATTACAAAGCAATAATACAGAAACACTGGCTTAACCTGACAGAGCCAGGGTACGACCTGACACCACGCCGGGCAGGGCGGTGGTAGCAGTCCGATTAGGTGATAGCTGCAGGTCTGTTTGAAGTGGTTCTGTTGAAGCGGTGATCTTGTAGAAAAAAGTCTGGTCCTCCTCAGAAAGTCCAGTGGAGGTTGCGCAGCTCATGTCCTCTGGGAATCCAGTGGAAAAAGGCTGCCTGTGCTGTTCCAAACCCCAGATTATATCCAGGTGGGAATGCTTNAACAGCTCTTTTACTAATACATATATATTACAAAGCAATAATACAGAAACACTGGTTTAACCTGACAGAGCCAGGGTATGACCTGACACCATGCCGGGCAGGGTGGTGGTAGCAGTCCGATTAGGTGATAGCTGCAGGTCTGTTTGAAGTGGTTCTGTTGAAGCGATGATCTTGTAGAAAAAAGTCTGGTCCTCCTCAGAAAGTCCAGTAGAGGTTGTGTAGCTCATGTCCTCTGGGAATCCAGCGGAAAAAGGCTGCCTGTGCTGTTCCAAACCCCAGATTATATCCAGGTGGGAATGCTTGGCTCCTTCCCCCTGGGTGGAGCATCTCACAATGGGATGGTGAGTCACAGGGAAAGGCATTGTTGGGCCCATTAACAGGAGATAGTCCGGAGGCAGGAAACATTGCTACACCTGGTTTCAACAGCACATGAAGATGGTAATAGAATACTCTGTAACCCAGGACACCCTTCTTCTTCCGTCTCTTAGTTGTACTGATAAATTTTCTACCTCCTCCTGCCTTGAGTGGTGCAGGATGGATGAGGAGTGTGGGTTGGAGTCACCTCATAACATTTTGTCTCTGCTGCTCCTTCCTTCTCACTCTTTTCTCCTGCTCTAGTGTGGGGCCCCTACCATAAGATGGAGTCCTTCACAAAGTTCTCCAGTGTGGGCCCTTTCCACAGGCTGCAATTCCTCAAGAAGTGCTCTGGGATATAGAGCTATTCCCCACAGGCTATAGTTCTTGCCAAGAAACTTGATCCTGTGTGTATTCATCACAGGCCTCTGTTCCTGCCAGGAGCAGGCTCCAGCATGGGCTGTTCCTGGCATGCAGATTCTTAGCAGATCCACCTGCTCTGGTGTGGGGTCCTCCACTCTGGTCCTCCGTGGGCTGCAGGGTCACAGCTGCTTCACCATATTCTTCACCAGGGGCCAGAGGGGACTCCCTGCACCTGAAGCACCTACTCCTTCTCCTTGTTTGCTGACATTGGTATCTACAAAGTTGGTTCTGCCACATTTTCTCACTCCTTTCTCACACAGCTGCTGCACAGGTTTTACCCTTTCCAAAATATGTTTCCATGGATTGCTGATGGGCTTGCTTTGACAAAATATGGGTCCATTTTGAAATCAGCTCTGTTGGACACAGGGGCAGCTCCCGGTGTCTTTTCACAGAAGCCACAGCTTAAGCCTCCATCTTCCTAGTAAGACATTGCTACACAAACCAAATGCAGTAAGATGTCGCAGGGGGTCTGGTACTGTTCAGCATCGGTATGCTGCCACCTTCCTAGAGAGAGCATCCCGCAGGGAACAGCCCTTTCCAGGGGGCACTGGCAGGCCTCCCTGAGCTATAGGTGATTTCAGCAAGCATAGCAATTCCTCAGCTACAAGTGATTCCAGCTCTAGTGGTTCAGCTCTTTGTGAAATCACCCAAGGCAGGCTCGGGGACAGAGAGACAGGAGCCTCATACAGCAGTTCCATAGAGGTAGCCTTTATCATCCAGGCACCCTGCAAAAGGGAAGGCAAGGACAAATACTGCTATGAATTAGGGACAGAAGCAGAGGCTTTTTATGGGAAAGGCTGGGGGTAGGGTAGAAACCAATTAACCAACGGGGTACAGGCTATTACCATAATGAAGCGAGGCATGTTGGGAGCTCACCGTGACCCAGAGGAAGGCTGCGTATGTCTAGGGAGAGTCTTTTGGTTCTCCACTCTGGTTTTTCCAAGAGAGTGCAGAGGGCGCTAGCTCTCCATAGTAAGATATTAGAATTCTTTATTTAATGTGTGCTGGATATTTTCTAAAAGATGTGGTTGGGTGGCAGAGAGGTTTTCTGTTTCCAAAATGCTGGCTGGTGCAGTCTAGGTCAGACAGAACCTTAGAAATAGAAAATGGAACCAGAGTTTCTAGAGCGACATGGAGCAAAGAGGTATGAAAACTGGGGTAAGAAGGAAGTCTATGGCATTGATGCAAACTGGAAGAAACAGTGCATAAAAAGATATGCTGTCAGTCCTCAGATATAATAAAAAAAAGGTTTTCTACTCTGAATCTTTTGTCTCTCCATACCTTTTTCTTCCTTGTTAAGCTCCCAGTTTCTTCTGCTGAGGTGCAACTTAGTGGGGTAAAGCCTTTGATCAACATCCATAACAAAAAAGTAAAAGATCTGTGATTCCTGGCCCTGGACCTTGTCACTCTATTGTTGATGAAGGATAGCAGCAAAGGACACCTCGGGGTCTGCTGTTTTCATATAGAACTGCCAGTAGTGCACCAATCCACAATTCTTAGGATGATTGGAAAACAGCCCTTACCTTGGCAGGGTGGTGAGGAGGTAAGGAGATAAAGAAGAATTTGTAAAGTGCTGGGTGGCTTCTCTTATATCTACTTTAAGAATTCACTCAATCTCAGTGACAATGAAGAGAGAAAGGAGAGATTGGTAGTACTTGCAATATCTTCCCCTCTGCCTTTCCTTTTTCAATAGGTCTGTTCAATTCAGACCGGAGCTATATTTCATTTAACCTCTTTCATCTCACCAGAGATAGACAGGAAGCAGCCTGCAGTGAGCCTGGCCAGAATGATTTACTATTACAACACATCACACTATAGGCTTAAAATGCACAAAAAGCGATTTTAGCAGCTCTCTGTGGGATGCAGGTAATACAGATTTCATGTTGTAACACAAGAGGAAGAGCAGATATAACTGTCTGTATAAACTCTCTCTAAGCAGCCATGGAATCTTTGGCCAAAGGAGGATTAACTTCTTGTCAGGCATTAAAATCTATACTAAGAAATATAATAACTGAATGGAGTTGGTGGGTGTTTTTGTTCAATGCAGAAGAGATCTAGAATGTCTGCCAAGAATATGAAAGCTTTGAAATGGGAAACTAATTAAGGGCTGCAAGTACTTAACCAGTTAAAGGTTAAGAGAACTGTGAGTTAAGGATGCAGATTTATGAGTTTGAGAGGGGCTAGTAAATAATTACAAATAAAACATTATGATTAAGCCATTTCTGCTTGTGATAAATGATACACTTCTTTTCCTGAATAAAATTTCACTGGATTCCTAATTAATTGACCAAATGGACTGAAAAAAAAGTATATGAGACTAAACAAAATTTTCTTTTAACTGGGTACTTTTCATAAATGCATAAATTGAACAGAGGTTTTACAGAATTGCTTTTGATAAAGGCATCACTGCTTATTGTGGTTGGCTTAAGAACGACACTTTAGCTTCATAGCAATAATCAAGGTTTCAAACTTCATCTACATTTCATACACGAGCTTTTGTTCTTAAGACAGAACTACCATGAAACACCATGTTTGGGATATTTTCCTTAAGATTGCTCACTTCCTTCTTTTTAGTGAAGTCCATCTGAATGTCCAACCCTTGACAAATTATTTGGGGGTGGGGAGTGATGGGAGAAGTCAAAAAAATTCTGCCATTTGGTTAAATGAAATTGAAAGTTAAAAAAAGAAAACATTCTGATTTAAAAGCTTTTGTCTAATGCATTGCTCATTTACATTTTATTTGTGCATCATAAAAAGAAACTTTTACTGGAAAAATGTCAACAGAATCCATACTCTGCTATTCACTTAGTGAGCAAGCACTACAAAAAGATTTATTTTGTGTGAAAAATCAATTGGGAAAGTCCATCATTCTCTTTTACATTTATTTGGACACCAAGAATATACCTAGACAGAATTATTTGATTTTTTCTCTCGCCTAAAATAAAATGATTGTTCTAAAATGAAATGATTGCACCATTAAGGTTTGTTTCTCCATTAGTTTACCTTATCTAGTAACAGGCAGAAGTACCTGAGAGTCAGTGAAAGTGCATTTTTTCATTATTGCATTTTCAAGCAAAATGCAGACTAGGAGTAGTAAATGTCTGCTGGTCCTAAGATTACATAAATAGTGGGAATAATCACAGCTGTTCTACTGATTTATTAGCTAATGACAATATCAGATATTGAAACAGGGCTGCAAAGAGATTTAGAGTTTTTAAATGCTAGGTAAGTTCTAAAATATAAAGTGATGAATAAATTATAATTTTATTTTTTTTAACTGAGAAAGCAAAAATAACATTTATGTCTGTGTTTCTATTATTATCTTGCTTGGTAATATTTTGCAGAACTGTAAGATTCCCTATTCAAAAAAAAAAAAAAAAAAAGCAAACAAGTTGTCCTCTGTGCCATAGGACTTCAAAAGCCCATTTTCTCATGGGTTTATATTCATTATTATCTTCACACTCTGCTGCAATCAAATGCCTATGAAAAGTGCTTATACCTAAAATGGTGTTTTTTTCCATGTGCCTCAGTCCATGTAATGGATATATGTAGCATCTAGGTCCTAAGCTGGTTGAGCAAGAAATTGAAGATCTGTGTCTGCTTTGGAACTGTGCTTCTGTCTGCCTGGCAAAAAAGTCTAAGGCAAAATAAAGAAGGACTTATTTCTCCCAATTTCTTCCCCAGTGCTAGGATAATAATAGCTTGAAGCTCTACTTTAGTTCTTAGGCCCTTAAAAATGTTTAGTGGGGGATTTAGGTCTCCAACAGCTCAAACCAGCTACCTTAAAGCAGGTTGCTACTATCTACTGAGGTCCTTAGGATATCTCAGAAAACAGAGCAGATTTGACACAGAATATAGAGAATATATCAACACGCTTCCAAGTTAGTAGCTGGAGGTCAAGATTGATAATTTAGGACACTCCAGATGGTGTTGCATGCTTAAGGAACACCTGAGGAGAACACTGAATATAAGAATCTACATGATATCCAGGCCTCTCAAATCTTATTATAATTAACGGTGATAGTCAATACAGTCAGCTACAGCTGAAGCTGGAACACTGGAGTCTACTCTAAAGTTAGTACGTACTAAGACATTGAGCAACAATCTAGAGATTTGGAAATTTGGGAGTCTAAATGTAGATGTTTATGGTCTCTATGATGAGTCCATCCTTATTATTGAATTCAGCTATGGGTCTACAGGTGGGGAAAAAATATTTTTATCAGTCTGGTCAACCTGGTGATGAGAGTTTTGAAGAAGGTGCATCAAGAGAGGGAGAAGATGACTCACAGTCACAGGAGGAAGAAGTGGACCAGGCTGGTAAGCAAAGGATGATGTGAAATAAAAAGATCTTAAAAATAATAAAAAGAGACTACAATGAGGACTGAAGGAGGACCACCCTGAGCCTGTGCACACAAATACAGATACAGTGAGAGTACAAAGTTATGAGGGAAACTCAAGCCACTACACCAACCAATCTTATTTATTTATTATTTATTAAATTAACAATTTAGTGGTCCAAATCTTTATCGCATTTTATTTGTAAAGTCTTGTGATGGGTTGACACTGGCTTGATGCCAGCTACCAACCAAAGACACTCTATCATCCATCTCCTCAAGTGGACAGGGGAGACAAAATACAGCAAAAGGCTCATGGGTTGAGATAAGGACAAGGACAGATCACCCAGCAATTCCGGTGATAGGCAAAACAGACTCAAGATGAGAAAATTAATTTAACTTATTAGCAATCAAATCAGAGTAGGATAATGAGAAATAGAAACTAAATCTTAAAACACCTTCTCCCCACCCCTTCCTTCTTCCCAGGCTCAAATTTAGTCATGAGTTTTCTACCTCTTCCCCCTCAGTGGCACAGAGGGATGGTGAATGGGGATCAGTTCATCACAGACTGTCTGTGCTGCTCCTCCTTCCTCAGTGGGAGGACTCCTCACAATCTGTCCCAGTGCTGGGTCCCTCCATCCAGCTGCAGGCTGCTCCAGCATTGATCCCCCATGGGATGGCAAATCTTGCCAGCAAACCTGCTCCATTGTGGGCTCCTCTTTTCACAAGTCCACCGGTCTCACCGGAAGTCTGCTCAAGTGCAGGCTTCCCATGGGGTTCCAGCCCCTTCAGGGCACATCTACCTGTTCTGGAATGGGGTCATCCGCAGACTGCAGGTGGATCTTTGCTCCATCATGGACTTCCATGGGCTGCAGGGTCAGCCTGCCTCCCTGTGACCTTCACCACAAGCTGCAGGGGAATCTCTGCTCTGACACCTGGAGAACCTTGTCCCCATCTTTCCTCACTGATCTTGGTGTCTGCAGGGCTGTTGCTTTCACATATTTTCACACTTTTTTTTTAGGTTACTTTTGCACAGCAGGTTTTTTCCCTTCTTATATGTGTTATACCCAAGGCACTGTCACTGATGGGCTTGGCCTTGGCCAGCAGTGGGTCCCTCTTGGAGCTGTCTGGCATCGGCTCTATCAAACATAAGGGGATCTTCCAGCAGCCACTCCTGTTGTTGCCCCATTACCAAAATCTGTCCACACAAAATCAACATAAGGCTACAGCAAAAATGAAAATAAATGACAGGATGTTCTATAAGGTATTCTTTTACATATTAGAGAGTGATGATAGTAAGGTTGAGTGGCAATCTGCAGAAAGTTCTTTTTCCCTTTGAAGGAAAAGATTCTTTGTAACTAATCTAAGAAAAGGATTCATTCATTGAGTGCCTGAACTTAAGTGAGATAAAAGTCAACGTTAATGCTTAAACTGTTATGTAACTCACTATTCCTGAAACTAAAGTTTAGAAATCAGATTTGGCACACTGCATGAAGTTTCTTACTCAGAAAAAAAAAGAAGGGGAATCCCTTTGCTCTACTAGCAAGATGATTTTTATTTCTAACAGTATAAAATGCTCCTCTGTGTGACATCAAAAACTTTTCCCTTTTTCCCCTGAAAGCAAAGCATCTAAGCAGAATTCAGAACTAGATCAACAATGGTAGATCCTTCATCCAAATACTACATGGTGTAAGCAGTTATTTGAACATTTCCAGATTAGAATCTTGCCCTTTACAAGCATATTTTATACATACAGAGGGCCTGTTGGCTGATTATTTTCTATCACATCTGTTTGGATGGCATCATGCCCATTCACAAGCTCATCAAACCATTGCCCAAGGACAAAGCTACCAACCAAGCAAGCACTAGTTTAAAAAAGGCCAACAAAGGAGATACAGTAGACCAAAATAATGTAGTGCAAGGCAAGGAAAATAGGAAGCTCCACAGATCAAATACAGAATAGCCTTTTGATATATTTAATGTGAAGCTTGGAGGAGTGACGGAGGGTTTTTTTCTGAGATAACAGTACGGAGTTGGTGAAATGTCACCTGAGATAACAGGCAACACTTTGCCAAATGTATCATGGTAGGTGCAAATATGTGTACAAGTAAGTACAGAAACAAATATTACCTTTGCTAGCCAATTATTTTGAAAAGAAAACAATGGTGCTACTAGTAAGATCAATAAGCAAGCAGATGGTGATACATGTATTTGTAGTATTTCACTCAGCCAGCATTTGAAGCCCTTTAATTAGTTCAGCTGTCCAAGCCTCTTTCTCCCCCATGTCATCCTTCACTTACTATGTCAATATAAAAGGAAATATTAAAATTATTATCTTTATGGTACAGATGGAAAAAGTGGGACAAAATTATATAGAGGTCATAAAACAAGACTGTAGAAGTGCCCTGGATAAAACACAATTTTGTTTCCAGTAGTGGAATATAATTTCAGAAAAAAAAAAAAGAAATTGGCAGAGTGCTTAAAGCTACAATACAAAAAGAAATGAAGATTGATCTGGATAGCTAAAGATTTAACAAAAGTAGAATAAAATTGTGTTTATAATCACAATAATGGGCTGTACTTACCCTTTATTTTAAGTTATATTAATAAACAACACAAGCATTTAACAAGAGCATATAAATACTATTGTTGAAGGTATTAGGAATAGTTACTAATAACACTCACAATAACTGCTGTCTGGAGAAAAAGTCCTGGGTTGAAAAAAAATGGGGTTTTCATTTTATTTTTCTACATTTCTTTCACCATACAACAACTCTTTCACTTGCAGTGCTAGCAAGCAAACAGAAACTGTATCCAATCCTGGTTCTCACATCAGCCTTTCTGAACCCTTTACACACAGATTTTTGTATTAAAAAAGTAAAGAAGAGAAGTGAGAAACTCTGTGCATACTTTTGGAACTTAACATGCATATGTTAATTTCTAAGACTGAATCTAATTAAAATTAATTATTACATTAACAATGATTTAGTGAATACACCATATCATTCCTTCTTTTAAAAAATTCAGCTACTTTGCCCTGGAATGACTCTTCTGTGCTTTACGGTAAAATTACCTGTCTTCCTCAACATGAAAATGTGCCCACGATGTTCCATACAATTTCAGCTTGCATGGAGTGTCTGCAAGTATGTAAAGTAATCTCACTTCTGCTCTAGTTTGTGCCAGTCCAAGTGCTGGCTGGTAACCAAAGCAGTTAATTTGCATACTTGCATCAGTGATTGTCTTCATGAAAATATTTGCACATTTGTTTTGTAAACAAATTTGCAACATAGGTTCTTTTTTTCTTTTTTTTTCTTTTCTAAATTATCACCAAGGACAAGACCAATTGTCCACAATGAACTAAAGTAAAATTTCAATCTATGAATATATTTAAACTTTACCTACCACTGCTTTGTAAAGTATAATAAAATAAATAACTCGTGTTGCAACAGAAGATTAATCCCAGAAAATAATGGCAAACTTCTGGTAAAAATTTCCTATTCATAGTTCTGTCCTCATAAACAATATCAGAGCAAGTCCATTAATCCCCACAAGTCATATGATACCACACTAAAGTTAGAAGATATATGTTAGTTGACAGACAAAAACATATACGGTTACTGTCTTGCTTTTATCATATTTCAATTTAGACTATTGTGCCGGTTTGGCCAAAATCTAGTAATATAGCCCCTGAGAGAAA